>OY728163.1:688451547-689043754 GCA_963277665.1 Viscum album | reverse complement strand
GCTCCTTGGGATATCAAGTGTGCATAAAGAGGAGGTGGGTGCGGCTTGATTTTCCCTTCAGCATATTTAAGATGATATTTCGTTAAAATTTTGAGGAAGCCTCTATAAATACTTCTTGCAACTATTAAAACAAATTCCTTGTGAAAGTCATCTACTATAAATTCACTCTATAATGGATGATTAAGAATAAGTCAATGTTTTAGTATTTTATTTTATTATAATAAATTAAGAAAATGATATCATAATGTTACTGTGATCTCTTCCAACATTAGTGTCTTACACCAAGTGAAAACATTGTGCCAGGACTATACATCAATCGGCATGCATTGTCGAGTGATGATTCCAATGTATCTACTAAAGATGGCTTTGTTGGGGTTAACATGTTGGGCTTGCTTATTCCATACCACTTAAAATTTGATGCCTTTTTCTTTTCCCTTAAGGATTTTGGCTAACACTATCAAACTATGGAACTCTTGTTTTTTTGTGACGTCAGAGTTTCATTTCCTTCCATTTCCTTATAAGAATCATCATTAGGTTCATCTGGAGAACTAGCATCAGCACTGGGACCAGTAGAAACAGGTTGAGAAACCTATTGTACCTCAGCACTAGGACTAGCAGCAACAGGTTGAGAAACCTGTTGTACCTTGAGAGCTCATTATCTTCTAAGATCATGTCATTCAGGAGAGAAAGTAGTTCTGTAAAACTGGTGTCACTCCATCCATTTCCTACTTTCAAATTATACAGCTTTATTATGGATGACAATGTTGTATATTTAGTGCAACCAGCATAAAATGGATTTTTTGTACAACTCTTTAACTTCTCAAAAAAATTTAGGCAATCACAAAGTTCATATTAAACTATCCTTATCATTTTCTCAATATGATCTTTATCATCATTCACATATGTAATCACATCCTCCATACAATTGTCTTCATTGTTCATGCTTGTAATCATATTAGATGATCCATAAAATGTTGTGTTATCCGAGCCACTACCTACATTTTTTCCCCGTGTTTATTCCAACATGTATAACTTCGGTCTATTTTTTGATAGATTAGGCGTTTTTCCAACTCTTCTGGACTAATTTGTCTTGAATAACAACAGCATAAACACAGACAAAGGATTTTATAAGGTTCACATGCATGATCTTTTGCAAACTTGATAAACTCTTTCACGCTATCTTCATACTCTTTTGTCAACCGATTGGGATTCATCCATTCTTTATTCATATTCATCATATTTGATACAATAATATTAATATTTAACAAAATAATTGCACAAGATATGTTCAAAAGGCTATGATAATCCCTTGTAATAGAATTTTTTAGTATCCCACATGGAGCTATATGCATTGTTGTAAACCGGTTTTTTAGGGTTTCTCTAGAAACATAATGTATCTAGTCAAGAACTATGGTACTAAACTAATATATTGTTTGGTTTTTAATAGTTTACTTGTGGGTTTAAGGATTCATTACATGTGTTGTTATGGTTATTTCACTATGGTGTCCATAAACTGTCTCATAGAGTTCTCTAATGAAGTGGTTTTCTAGGATTCAGTGGAATTTCACTAGTAACAAAGTAGTGGTGCCATTGAAATGGGTAAAGTTTGGATTGATATTTAGTAGTGTAAGAAGTAAAATATGTAAATAAAATGTCATACCAATCATTCCAACAACTGCAACACCATACAAACACACAATCATGCTCATAATTGCAACACCATACAAACCAAACAATCACAATTTTATATTTTACAAAGCATCCCTTATTCAATTATGTTTTTTAATTCACGGGTTATCATAGAAGTTTGATCATCCTGGGGTGTTCATTCATTAGTCAAGTATATATAAATTTCCAATTTTTATATTCAAATGTTCAACAGGAACCAACCAACATGCAATTCATTTAGTGCACACACAAGGACCACCAACGGCCACAATTTTTAGTGGGGTGTTTATCCCATACATTTAACATTATAACCATCAATATCAAATAGTAGTAACAGGTGAACAAGAGTAAACCAATGAGTAATAAGAGAAAACTCACCGTGAAGGTGTTGTTCAGCGCACGATAGAGGTGCATTCGCGGCAAATGAGATTTATAACTAAAAAGAAAACATAAAATGAGAACTCATATGTTATACCTATCCAAAATAGGTCCAATGAGATTTAATAATGGAAAATGTATCGTTAAACAATTTTATTGGTCAATAGTGGTATTTTATTTTCCATCTATGATATCTGCTTCCTGTTTATTTATTTTTTATGTATCTACTATTTTTCTAGATGTTGAACTTATGAATGGAACATATCTTCTTTTCAGGAGAAATATCATTTTAAATTTACTCTAATTTAGGGGTAAAATATTCCACATTAATTGTATCTTTTTCCCAGGGGATCGTTGTTATCCCATAGGGATCATGAATGCCTCTTAGGTTAGTGTAAATTTAGGTCAGTTATTGGTTATGATACCAGCCTAGGTCATATCATCATTACATTTCTAATTGTAATTGACCCATGTCCATTTAAATATAGGATTTGGGGGGGAGACACAATAATGATTAAGAGATCTAAAAATTATCCTAGGCTCTGCAATACAAGTTATGAAAGATTAAACATACATCGGGTGAGGTAGAACCACCCAAGAGGAGAGGAAGGGGAGGGTGGCATAGTGCAGAGGGGTTCTCGATGAGAAAAAGGAAAAAGTACAGTAAAACATAAAAGGTTCAAAGGGGAAGGGGTGCCCTGTTCGGGGGGTAGGGGGCTACAGGGGTGTGGGGGAGGGTGTGTGGGTTGTCCAGGGAGGGGGGTGCGCTGCTTAGGTGGGGTGGGGTGGGGTGGGGGTACAGGGGTGTAGGGGACGGGGGGTGTGGGATTTCCAGGGGGTGGGTTGTCCACTATGAAATGACCATTAGGGATCCTAAAGAGTAAATTATGAGAAGGGAAAATTATGGGTAAGAGGGGTTTGAGTTATGGGGTTGAGTGGAAAATAAGAAATAGGGGAACCTCATTAAAAAGAATAAAAAATCCCTTTTTATTTCAAGAATAGAGTACATTATGGTGTAGCCTAAGAGTCTATTGCATAGTACACCCCATGATGTCACATTGTTGAATTACCACAAGGTATACACTGCAACACTCATCCCCTAGGTATAACCATTAAATCTGGATCATGAATTGTGATGTGACTATATTCCTCATGGAAAAACATTCACCCCCAAAAATACAGTATGGAGGGCATAACATAGCCAACCTCCCACATGATCCAAACCATTAACATAAGGCGGGTCCCATGGATAAACTCACATACATAAAGGAGGACCTAAAGATGAATAACCACTCTAACCTTCAACACAATTCAAACCACTAAAATAATTTATGACTTTTGGAAAACCGTATATACCCCATGATGTATAGCCAAGCATAAAATTTAAAAAAAATGAAAGAATGTTCACCTTGGTGGAGTATCTCTACATTGCAATCCCAAGGTCTCTAGGCCTCATCCTCATCATTGATATATAATAACGATTAAGATATAATGAACAAGCATGAAAGATAAGCCTCATCCTAGATCTTAGCTTGCCAATTATTGATACCTAGCATCAAGCAAGAGGATATTACATAAGAAGCTCATACATGACACATTATAAGTATCCTCACTAAATGTATCCATCATTAGTATATCCTATAGTTAAAAAATATATCATGATGATCCCAATACCTATAGGTAACAATATATCAACAATAAATCTCTTTATTCATATTTAGTTACCAACCTACACCACCCCATGTGTGGATTTCCCTACCCTTAAGGTCATAAGAAATCCACATTATCATTTACACTAACATCATAATCAACACCACTCCATGTATTGTACATATAAGGGTTCTAAGGGAGATGTAACAATTTCATATATCCATAATAAATATTTTCTATGGGATAATCAATACAAAACATGTACTCAATATGAAATAAGATTTAAAATAATCCTTGATATATCTAACACAAAAACCTACCCACTGGTTATACCATCACTAGTACGCACCAAGGCATCCCCCCAATGAATTGTTTGAGGGATAAATATCTTAGGAGAACACAAATATCACGGGACATAAGATCATATCTTCTTACCTTCCATGATCTAATGATCACTCTCTAATCTATTATCTCACTTGGTCCAGTGGTCCACCCTCTAAATATTATAGACATCTAATACAATGGTTTACATATATTCATATCAATACCTAGTCTCCTAAGAGTCCTAAGACATCAAAAAAGGTGGTTAGAAATCAATAAATTAAATGCATCAAGAATCATCCAAGTTGAATACATTTATAAATAAATGATCGCCCAATCTCAAATTACCTAGAAAGAAACCTCACCTTTATCTATCACAAGAACACCACATGTATAGAGAACCACCCACTAGTTAGAATAAAACAAAAATGGGAATAATTTGATCATAATAATTTTATAAAAAACCATTTCTCATAATGTCCCAAATGAGAAAAAAACATTTTAAGGGTGTGAATCAAAATAAAATGATTTAAAATATCTTCCAAATCAACTATTAAGACCAATATTGTGAATATAATTTTATAAAACCACATGGGATCCAAAAATCCAAAATAATAACATTTTTAATAGTGAAAGTCTATCACAAAGTTTATAATATAACTCATATGGGTTAACACACCCATGTAAAATCTAACAACCCCTTTAGGACACTTCAAGAACATTACACACCCTAAACTCGTTATTTATAAATCAATAGGTGTAAAAATCCCATTTAAAAATCTTTATATAGTACTAAATTTGAATTTTTAATATATTTTCGTGCTTTGAAGGCCACTTGGGAATTTTTATATACAATTGGTATTTAATCTATTCCATAATAAGGATTAAAAACATCCTAGAAATAAACATTATTCTATCATATGGAATATACATATAAACAAGATGGATGATTCTTCCTTAAATGAAAACTAGTAAACCAAGCCACAATATGTCTTTATAAACCATTAAGAGTTACCAAGTAGGAGGGATCGTGATGCAAAAGGGATCACGATGGAGGAGGGATCGTGGCGGAGGAGGGATCGTGGCGGAGGCAGCGGTGGTGGAGGCAGTGGTAGTGGAGGTAGCAGTGGTAGAGGAAGAGGAGGACGGTTGTGGCAGAGGAGGAGGAAAAGGCAGCGGCGGTGGAGGAGGAGGAGGAGGAGGGGTCGCGGCGGAAGAAGGGTCGGATTCAGCTTCTGCAAAGGCTTGAACAGGTGTGAGAGAGGAGGGGCCTATTAGGGTTCTTTTATAAAAACCAATGGGACCTTTATTAGTGCTAGTTAAAAGTACTGATAAAGGTATGTTTTATCCGTGCTAAAATAAAAGTGTTGATAAAACATACCTTTATCAGTGCTTTTTAGTGTTGATAAAGTACCTATTTATCAGTACTAAAATTATAGCGCTGATAAATAGGTGTTTTATTAGTGCTTTTTTAGCGATGATAAAGGTCTATCTTTATCAGCGCTGATAAAAAAGCTATTTATCAGAGCTAAAATTATAGCACTGACAAATATTTACTTTATAAAAGTATAATTTTAATAATTTATTTATATTATTATATATTTATTTAAAATTATATATATGATATTTATTTATTTATTTATTAATAATTATAACGATAAATAGTATATTTTTTAAATATATTTATTATTTAATGTAATTTATTATAATCTTATAATTATTTAATTATATATTTATATATATTTAATTATAATATTAGAAATACTTTTTCAATTAAAAAATTATATATATTTTTGAATTATTAATAAATATATATTAAATATAAATAATTTTTTTATTTAATGTATACAAAAAAACATTATTTTTTAATATAAATATAATAATTTTATATAAATTAATAATAAAAACTTTTATCAGTGCTAATAATAGCACTGATAAATGTACCCTTTATCAATGTTTTTAGCTAGCACTGATAAAGGCACACCCCTTTATCAGCGCTTTCTATTTAGCGCTGATAAAGGGCGTGGTTCCCTTGCCCTGTTTTGTGGTAGTGTTATGAAAATTTTATATAAAATTTATCTCTAGAGGCCTTGAAAAAAGAGAAGGCTACAAATTTTATGAGTTTGACATAGGGAACTATGTTAGTGATGGATTATGTTGGCCTCTCATTGAATTATAATGATTCATTCTACCATTAGTAGGGGGTGGGGTAGATATGATGATACGTTTCCAGGATGGTCTTAGACTTGAGATCAAGTCACGGGTGAATAACTTATTCTTGAATAAGTTTAATGAAGCGGTGGACTAGAACCTTATTTTAGAAGGGAGCATAAGGGGTGCATTGGGTGGTAGACATGTGGTTCAAGATTGGTGATCTATTGGTGTAACATACAAAGGTAGGAATCACTAATTTAAGAGTTTTTACTAGAATAGTGGTGGATAGAACAATCAGAGGAGAGGAATATCCTCTCATATTGGTTATCAAGTTTTCTTCTATCAGTGTGGTAGGTCGGGACACATCATAGGGAATTTTCCTTGACCACCAGTTGAGTTCTAAGAGTGTGGAAAGATGGGTTGTGTTAAGAGGTTATTTAGGAACCCTTAATAGATGGTTAATGGAGGAAAACCAAGGATAGTACAGAGTGCAAGAAGGGGGTTGGTTACCCCATATCAAACAGGTAGTTGGATCTCTATCAGTTATACCAGTCGGGGTAGTGGATGTGGTGCTCTAGGATAAGGGTATACTTATCAGTAGAGTAAAACAACACCAGAAACTCATACCAAATCCCTAGTCAGAGGGATAGGTTAAATTTATGAGGTTCATCCTACACCTGGAGGTGGTGAGGTAGAACCATCAATAGTTTGAGGTACGGTTCTTGTAGATTCCTCACTTTCTAGTTATTTATTTGGCATGGGTGTCTCACATTCCCTTATATCTACTAAATTTGTGAGTTTATTGGTCCTAGTAGTGAAACATATGTGTAGGGTGATGAAGATTGGTACACTCTTAGAGTTGTGAGCACAGAATATCCAACAATGTAAGGAGTGTGCCCTTGAGGTAGGTGGGTACCATTTCATATGGAACTTATTTGTGTTAGAGATGTCAGGTTTTTATTTGATTATAGTTATAGATTGTATGGTGTTATATTAGTATCATATAAACTATTACCATTATAGGGTAACATTCATCTCTCTTGAGGGAGACACTTATGTACACCGTGGAGAGTAGAATATCTAAGTAGTCCATGTAGGGAATTTTTCCAGTAGTTGGGTGAGCTCACAACCCAAGTGTCTTGTATTGTGCTTGATTATGGGGAAGTAGAGAATATTTTATTTCTTTATATGGTGGATCAGTTTCAAGATGTGTTTCCTGAGGACTTATTGGGGATTCTTCCTAAGAGATATCTGGATTTCACAATTGATTTTTTACCTTAAGAAGAACTTATTTCTATCCCTTTATATAGAACATAGCAAGAATAACTCCAAGAACTTAAAACTCAGTTGGAGGAATTGGAGAACAAATAGTTCATTCATCTGAGTATGTCACCCTAGGTATCACAGTTATTTTTTCCAATAAAAATGATGGATCATTGTGGTTGTGTATTTATTGTTGGGGGTTGAACCAGATTACGGTTAAGAACTGATACCCTCTTCTATTAATCAGTGATATTTTTGACTAGTTGAGCGGTTCTTTTGTGTTTTCTAAGATTAATCTAATATAGTGGTATCATAAGCTGAGTGTGAGACCTTATAATATATTTTAGATTGATTTCAAGAGTAGGTATGTGTTCTACGAGTTTTTTGTGATTCCATTTGTTTTGACAAATTCACCAATAGTGTTTATGGTGCTGATGAACTTAATATTTCACCCATACTTGGATCAGTTTGTAGTGGTTTTTGTGGATGATATCTTGGTATACTCCAATACTCATGACTATCATTCTAGACATGTTTACATTATCCTAAGTACACTAAGAGATCATAGGATATAGGAAAATCTATCTAAATTTCATTTCTAGATTGATAGGGTACATTTCTTGGGTTACATAATCTCTGAAGAAGGTGTTAGTTGACCTAGAAAAAGTGAATGTTGTTGTATCTTAGGAAAAACCCAAAAACATATGTGATATTTCAGGTTTTCTGGGTTTGGAGAGATATTATTGAAGTTTCATCAAAGACTTTCCCCATTTTTTAGCACCTATTTTAGGTTTAACCAAGAAGGGAATCAAGTTTTAATGGTCTAGGAAATGTGATAATTCCATCCAATATTTAAAGAAGATAATGAATTATACACTAATTTTTATTCTACCAGAGTCATGTAATAAGTATAACTTGTTTTTTAGCATGTATGATGTTAAGCTTGGGGTAGCTTTGATTCATAATGATTGGTTTGTGTCATATGGTACATGGTAGTTGAGTACTCAAGAATTAAATTACCCTATGCATGATCTAGAATTGGCTCCAGTGGTTTATGACTTAAAGTGTTGGAAACATTATTTATTGGGAGAGAGGTTTAATATGTATACCAATAATAAAAGACTTATGTACATATTCTCCCAACATGATTTGAATCTTTGGTAGAAAATATGGGTTGAGTGCATGAAATCCTTTTATTTTGAACTGGAATACCCACCAAGAAATGGGAACAATGTTGCTCTTGATTTGAGCTGGAGGACTCAAAACCAGGAAGTTAAGGAATCCAATTTTGATTGAATGATGATATATTTGTTTACTGATATACACCTAGAGTTTTAGGATGGACAAGGGCGAATGAATCTCATATCCTTAGTAGTTGACTCTACCCTTCTTTTCCAGATCAAGGAGAGGAAATATGAGTATTCAGAGTTTTTTGATTTGAGGGAAATTATAGAAGGTGGGGAGTCACTTTCTGATTGAACTATTGGTAATGATGAGATCATTTATGTTCATGGTCATTTTTTCATGCCTACATGTATGTGGGAGGATTTGATGCATGATATTCATTTATCTAAGTGGGTGGTGCATCGTAGTTTGACTAAAATGTATCATGATCTTCATAGGTAGTATTGGTGGCCAAGGGTGAGGAAGGAATTTGCAAGTTTCATGATGCAATGATGCACCTATAACTAGGTGAATGTTGAGAATTAGCAATTGGGTGGTTTTTTATAGTCTTTTTCCGTTCCTAAATGGAAGTGGGATGATGTCACGATAGATTTTGTGGTACGTATTCCAAGGATTCCTTGGATGAATGATGCAATATGGGTAGTTATGGATTGGTTGACCAGGGTGGCCCTTTTCTTTCCGATATGAGAGACCTTCACCATAGACTACTTGGGTGATTTATATGTTTGTGATATAGTATGGTTTGATAAGATTCCATGAACTATAGTTTCATATCATGATTCACAGTTTACATCGCACTTATAGTAGGGGTTACAGAAAGGGCTGGTTACCTAGGTGTTTTTGAGTATGAATTTCCACTCATAAATAGAAAAGAAGTCATAGAATACTATTAAGGTACTAGAGGATATGTTTAGGGAATGTGTCTTGGACTCTAGTGGATCATGGGAGAATCACTTTTCACTTATTGGATTTTTCTACAACAATAGTTATCAGGATACAATTTAGATGGAACCATATGAGGCACTCTATGGTAGACCATGCAGATCTCTATTATGTTGGATGGAGGTTGGGGAATCATAGTTGTTAGGACTGAGTCTCATGCAAGAGATGTTAGAATAGGTTCATTTGATTTGAAAACATATGTCTATGGATCATATTAGGAAGAATTCATATGTGGGTCAGCATCATTGACCTCTTGAGTTTATGTTGGGTGATCGTGTGTTTCTTCATGTGTCTCCAAGGTTGGGTCACCATAAAATTTTTAAATATGGTAAATTGGTGCCCAGTTACATGGGTTCATTTGAGATTGTGGAGAGTATCAGACGGGTGGCACACTAATTAGATCTTCCAAAGTGGTATATAGGAATTCATGATGTTTTTTATATGTCACGGATTCATCAGTATCACCCTAACCCTTCCCATTTGATTAAGGTTGATGATGTTAAGCTTGAGGTTGATGCATCCTTTAAGGAGGGTCTGTTTTGTATTACGGATCATAGTGAGAAAGTATTGTGGGATATATTGTGCCTTTGGTTCAATTTTTGTTATAGAATGGTAATGTTCAGGAATAAACATGGGAGAGGGATATAGATATGCGGGTCTAGTGGCTTGATATCTTTAATTTAGAATCTTAGTGATTCTTAGGAGTGCGGATCAAGATTGAGCCGTTATAAGGTGTGGAGGTTTTAATATCCCTAAATTACTTGAGGTACATTTTTATTTATGTTTTAGATTAAGTATCTTTAGTTTTGTTAAAGAAATTTTTACTGGGTGTATGAGGAGTATCTGGGGTATTGTAGGGATTTAAGACATAAAAGAGGGGGAAATTGGTCATCTAGTTCATATTACATGATTGGCACATGCTTGGTAGTAATCGTGCACCCCAACCATGATTTCCTAGAGGAGGGGTGTACAGTTTAAGAAGTCGTTCAAGTGGGGAGGAAAAACCATGTGGTCTTGGATAGATCCATCTTAAACGGCCACCACAAAGTTTGGAAAACTGTGTGGGATTCCCAAGAAACTGTGAAACTTGGCCCCCTTTTGGATATAGGGTGGCATAATATTGGCACACGATTTGGCCAACTGTGAATCCAAATTGTGTGCCCTTTTAAAAGTGGGTTTTCACCATTTTCCCCCTCTTAATTTATGTACCCTCACATAATTTTCTCCTCCAATTCTCCTCTAATAGTAAGAGTGATGAACCAAATTTCTATAATATTCCCATGGATCAATATCCTTTGTTTCTAAGCTGTTTGGAACATCATTGGGTGCATATCAAATATGTGGGTGAGTCAAACACTTCACTTTTCTCTTTTTTCCATATTAGGGATTGTGGAATTGTTCTTGTCCTTCCAAAGACCAAAAACCCTCTTTTATCTAGTGGATCTTAGGTTGGGGATTTGAAGTGTGTTTAGATCTAAATCAAAGGCTAAGGTTAATAAAGTTATCATCTTCAGAACTGAGGTAGGTAGTCTATAAGTTATATCCCATAGTCTTATTTATTTTATATGAGTGTGTAGTTTTTCATGAGTGTTTTTGTGTTGTACATTCAGTTTTCATTGGTAAAAATGATATTTTTTTGGGTAAATGGTTAATTGAACACCTCATGACCCTCGTGGGATGAATTAAGGTTTATTTGGACCAAGCTAAGGGCTACCCATGGGTTGTTCTGCATCTTGAACATGGAAATCAAAAATTTGAGTGTAGAATTGAATTTTTATAACATAGATCCCATGATAAATGTGTTGACATGTAACTTGAGTAATAAAAAAACTAATGGTAATTGTGTTCATTCGTTAACATGGAATAAGGGGTGTTTGTATAGTATGGATCGGTTAAATGAATTAAAGTGAATGTGTTAAATGTATTTTGGGTTGTCATGGAAATGTGTAAATTAATTAAGGAATGTGAATGAGGAATGTGTTAAATGGGTTAGGTTATGAAAGTAAAATGGGTTAAAGGGATATGTAATGTTAATGATAATGTGTAAACAGGTCAATCCATGATGATGGATTATATTTTTAATGAACTATTGTTTTAAATGATGAATGTGTAAAATAGTTATATTTATGTTTGTTAAATGTGTTATGGTTAAAGAGGCATGTTCACATTTCTTGGTGGTATGAGGGGTATAGACTTGAGGTTTTATGCCCACGGGTTTGGTTGGACTGAGTCTCTAAATCCCACACCTATATTGCATAATTTATGCAGTTTTACTGAGGCTCTATGCCCTTAATAGTTTCATTTTTTTAGATGACCTAGTCTAAGGATCTAGGGTAAGTGTTAGGTAATTTTTTATGAAATGTTTTCTCTAGTGAGATAGGGAAATTTAATTTTCCACTTAATAATAGTTTTTGACCGGTATAGGCTATAGTTTAATTGATGAAAGTCTTAACTCCCTGGAAAAAAATAATGAAACTGGGTAAAGTAAATATTGTTAACAACTGGAACCTTGTTAATCTATTTTTTGTATTTTCATTTTTTTGTACCTGCATACACTATTTGTATAGACTGGATATTTTGTAAACACCATTAGTGGTGTCCTACTGAGTTTTACTCACACCCTAATCAGGATTCCATAGGGTACTCGAGAATAATTCTTGGTTACATGCTAGGATAAGGGTAAGGTCCCTATTCTAGAGATATTATTGGGTCATGGGATGTTCATGGATGAGGGGACCAATAGTGACCCTAGCCTTTTACACATAACATTACATGATTTTAAGAATAATTATACATCAGAGTACAAGCCAAGTATCGTGAAGTCTAGTGTCTTTTAAGAATAGGTACATAAAACATAAAACATGGGGATAAAAACACTTCTTTATTTAATTTCCATAAAGAGCTCCTAACTTCCCTTAAGCCCTTACATCTGCATAGGGTAACCTGGGGATAACATGAACAAAGGGATGATCTAAAAAACCTAGTAAGGGAGTATACATATGAATAATGCTTTAGCACAAGGGTTAGAAGGAATGACATAATGATAAAAAAAGCATGGAACATATGGAATCATAACATATAAACATGTGGTCATATAAACATGGAGTCATAGAAATGTGGAATCAATATAAAACATGAATTTAGTATGAGTCAAGTCTAACCACCAAGATCATTTCACATAGTAGCATAATCCAAGGCTAACCGCCAAGACTGTTTCATATAACATCTCATGAGATTTAACTTTACCCAATGCATTAGAGAGCTATCTGGGTTCACCCATCTTAACTTTTCATGAATATATTTTCCACATAAATAATCATACATAATCAACCTTGCATAATAATAAGGGTTACCCATGGAAAGAATTGGGTACCACAATCATGTCATAAAGCATAACAAATGGGTGTATCATAAAAGTGTCCATGAAAGAAGGAAACTAAATTATGCATAGAAATTCAAAAGGGAAAATATATATGTATCATGGTTAGTTATTTCAAGTATAATTGTTAACATGTAATAAAATTATTCAATAAATTTTATCATAAAAACATTTTTGAGTGGTTTTAAGGAAAATACTATATAGCCTTTAAAATAGAAAAGGGAACAATAATTTATACAAAACAAGAAGTGAAATAGGAATGTTTTCAAAATAAAAAGACTTATTTTATAAATAAAATGTTTTATTAAAACATAAGATAGAGTGGATTTTAAATCAGGTAAGAATTTGGGAAGTTCCCTCAAAACAGGTTTGCTTATCGGGAAGTATTGAAGAGGGAATCACTTAAAAACATGTATATCCCTGAAAGATAATGATGAAAGGGTATTGATAAATGAATTTTTTACATGTAAAAGAATTTATAATATTATAATAAATATAAAATATAACTTCATTTTTGTAGAGATAAATATAAGTCAAACTGAAGGAATAAAGGATATTTGGGTAAAATTCTTTACAGATTATCGACATGGTATCGGGTATACTTAAGAGGTATTTATGAGATATAAAGGGGTTTATAATCACTTATAAACCATGATGGAAGTATTGGGGAGGTGAAAAATCATACCCCATCATTAGGTATTACACATAAAAGGGAATAACATAGAGGACAATCTTGAATAAGAGTGAAATAGAGAGAATCCCTTACCTTAAATCAGATGGTGATTTAAACTTGTTATTAATGATCTGAATAAACAAAATAGGTTTATTAATTAATAATTAGAGAACCTATTATATATGTAAAATATTTATTATAACCTTTTTTAGTTCATTTATAACCATTTTTATTGGTTATGAGGTTCAATTTCATTGTTTGGGTCTGTTTGCTTTCTTGGTTTTAATGATCAGTTCATGTTCGGATAAACATGTATGATGAAGGTGGTTGTATAGAATTGAAGTTATATTTTATTATTAAAAATATATAAGGTAACATGGTTTAAAATTTAATTTGGTTACTTGGAGATAATTTGAATCACTATATAAAACATTACTGACAACCTTTTGGTTTAATTGGCTGTTTTTTGAACACAAAAAACACATTTTGTTTTACAAACCAAAACCATGTGTAAAAAATGATTACAGAACCATAGATGAAAAATAATACATATATTATGATATTTTTCGACCATTAAAATGGTTTCATGACCAGAATTGAATACGGTAACAGAAATTGAAAACTCATCATCCTTGAATGTGGTAAATTAACACATCTTAGATGGTGTCTTTACTAATAAAATAAAATAAGAGTAAAGGATAGGTGATAATAACTTATTCCATTATCATAACAACATTCCAGTACATGTAAGTTAGTTTAGTTTTCATAAAATTTTTATGAGGAGAGGTAAGGATAGAAAATAAAACAAATTAACTTGAAAAGAAAAGGAAAGAAAAGAAAAGAGGAATTTACCTCTTGATTCAATCTTCCTTGAGAGCCTCTTAAGGGGAGAGGATTTAGTCTTTTGAGGAGACCAAGGGATCTTGGATGTGGTAGAGTAGGTTGAGGAGAAATTTGGGCAGAATATATTAAGGTCACAAGTCTTGAGGGTAGTGAAAAGAAGAGGTAAGTAGGGGTGGTATTTATAGCGAAGGAGAGGAGGGTTTTCATAATATTATTATCAATAGTTTATTATTTTCTCATAAGACAAGAAATAGTGATTATTACATGACTAATAATAGTCATAAGTTCATGTGAGTTTGATATTTAGGCAATTACATCACTTATGATGTTAGGAATAGTGTATTTAAATTATAATGTATTTATACGGTAAATTAATATATTTTATTATTCACCAAAAATTAAAATATTTCAAAAAATACCCAAAATTCACTCTAACCATTTTTAAATGTGTGGAATAAAAAAATTAAATCCATTTTTCAAAAATTATTTTCTAAATTTGATTAATTTAATATTTAATTAAAATCATTTTTTATTAAAAACAATTTTTAAACATTTATTTACTTATTCCAAAATATAGGTACATAATACTTTCACTTGAATCTTATTTATATACTATCATAAGTAAGGTTTATATACATTAGTTTATGTCATTATTCATAAGTTTAACATTAATATTCATAAGGGTATGTTACTATTCACCAAAAATTAAGTTTGTCATATTAGACACCAAATAACTTACTGATCGCAACCATGTATGTCAGAGTTTCAAAATTAAAATCACAGAAGTGAAAAACTTGTGTTTAAAGGTCCCATGGAACATAGTAGTTCATTTTTTTGTGATTTTATAAGATTGTATGACATAATTATAAGAAAGAAATTTCCATTGAAAACTTTTGGTTGTTACATTATCCCCCCCTTATGAAATTTTGCCCTTGAAATTTCATTTTACATTCTAAGCCATAAACATGTGTGGGTACTTTTCCTTCATCACCTCCCCCAGTTCTCATATTGCCTCTTCATACTTATGGTTCCTCCACTGTACTTTGACCAGATGAGTAGTCTTGTTATGTATAACTTTATCTCTATGATCCAAGATCTTCACTAGTTACTCCACGTAAGAAAGATCATTCTCCAATTGTACCACCTCTGAAGAGAGTACATGTGAAGGGTCTGGTATGTAATTTCTTAAGAGGGATACATGGAAGACATCGTGTACTTTGAACATGGTAGGTGGAATTGCTAGTCGATAGGTCACAACTCTGAATCGATCAAGGATCTCAAAGGGGTTTATGTACCTGGGACTTAGCTTCCCTTTTTTCCCAACCATCATGAACTTATTCCATAGAGATGCACCGAGAAATACCATGTCTCCAACTTTGAACTCAAGGTCTCATGGATGGTTGTATGCATAACTCTTTTGTCATATTTGGATTACTTTGATGTGTTGTTTAATGGTTTTCACCTTTTCTTCCATTTCTTAGACCATTTCAGGTCCTAGAATCTTACTCTCACCAACTTCATTCCAACATGTCGGTGTTCTAAACCTTTTCTCGTAAAGGGCTTTGTATAGTTCCATTCATATGCTTGAGTAGAAATTGTTGTTGTAGAAGAATTAAACTAGTAAAATATATTATTCCCATCCTATTTTGAATTCCATAGAACATTCTCTCAACATTTCTTCCAATGTTTGAATGGTTTTCTCATATTGTCCATCAGTTTGAGGATGATAGGCCATACTGAATTTTAGTTCCATGCTTAGAGCATATTAGAGAATTTTACATAACTTTGAGGTGAATCTTGGATCTCAATAAGATATAATAGATATTGGTACTCCATTAATCCTTAACACCTCTTTGATATATATCTGTGCAATTTTATCCAATGAGAAGTCCTCTCAAATCGTCATAAAGTGAGTTGTCTTTGTAATACGATCCACAATAACCCATATATCATTGTTTCCTCTGGATGTCCTTGAAATTCCAGTGAAAAGTTCCACGATGATGTTCTCTCAATTCCATGTTGGTATGGGTAGTGGTTTCATCATCTCATTAGACTTTTTCCTTTTAGCCTTCACTTTTTGACATACCAGGAACTTTGATGTTTATTCAGCAATATCCTTTTTCATATTGTCCCACAAAAAGTTTTCTCATAGATCCTGATACATATTTGTGCTCCCTAGGTGGATAGAGAATATTAATCTATATGATACATTCAGAATCTCCTTATTTATCTTTGGATCAAATGGTATGCCTAATCATTACCCAAATCATACAAATCCTTCCTCATCAATCTTGAACTCTAAGGATTTCCCATTTTTGATAGCTACCACCCTTTTTTGAATTTCCACATCTTTTATTTGAGCATCCTTTATTTTCTCCATGAGGGGTGGTTGATCAATCATATTAGAAAGGATTTATGATGTTCCTACCTTAATTATTCCCATGTCTATCCAATGAAAATATAAGAAGATCGGATCCTTTTCAATTCTTATCATTGATAAAGACGCAAGATCCTTTCTACTTAGAGCATCTTCCACCTTATTTGCCTTATAGGGATGGTAGTGGATTGAGAAGTCATAATACTTGATGAGATCTATCCATCTTCACTGGAACATATTAATATATTTTTGTTTGAATATATATTTGAGACTCTTTTAGTCAGTATATATCTCACGCTTCTCCTCATAGAGATATTGTCTCTAGATTTTCAATGCAAAGATCACCGCTGACAACTCTAGATCATGCGTAGGATAGTTTTTCTCATGTATTTTCATTTGTCTTGAGGTGTAGGCTATCACTTTATCATTTTTCATCAAAACACAACTTAATCCCTTCTTTTAAGCATCATTGTACACTACAAAGAGTTCTCCACTTGTTGAGAGTGTGAGAACTGGCACAGTGATAAGCCTATTTTCAATTCCTTAAAATAGTATTCACATTCCTAAGTCCAGGAAAACATTACTCCTTTCTATGTCAGCATGTTCATTGGGTTTGAAAATCATTAAAATTTCTTCACAGATCATTGATAATACCTAGATATACCCAGAAAGCTGTGGATCTTCATTATAGATGTTGTCCTGGCCCACTGTTCAATTTCCTTTGTTTTGGAAGGGTCCACATATATCCCTTTTTTAGTAATAACATGCCCCAATAATGATACTTCCTCCATCCAGAACTCAAATTTACTATAATTTTCATATATATTCTCCCTTCATAAAGTCTTTAGCACAGTATTCAAATTCTCTTCATGTTCCTCCTTGCTCTTGGAGTATATCAAAATATCATCAATAAAGACTACCAAAAATTCATTGAGGTAATATTTGAAGACTCTATTCATTAAATCCATGAAAATTTCTGGAGCATTAGTGAGTCCGAAGGGCATCTCTATGAACTCATAGTGTCCATACCTCATTCTAAAGGAATTCTTGGGAATATATTCCTTCCTCTCCCTTAATTGGTGATATCTTGATCGAAGGTTCACCATAGAGAAATAACTGGACCCACGAAGCTAATCGAACAAGCCATCTATCCATGGTAGGGGATACTTGTTCTTTATTGTGATTTTATTGAGATCACAATAATCAATGTAGAGGCACATTGATACATCCTTCTTTTTGATTAAGAGTATTGTCACACCCCATGGTGAAGCACTAGGGCATATAAAACTCTTCTCCAGATTCTCCCGTAACTGCTTCTTTATCTCTTCCAACTCTACGGTGGCCATTATATAAGGTGTATTTGATATAGGTAGAGATCCAGGAATAAGTTCAAATGATACCTCAACCTCTCTATCAAGAGGAATACCATGAAACTCTTCAGTTAATACATCATTGTAATCCATCACGATGGGCATGTATTTAAGCATGATTCTCTCCTTTATCCCAATCATTTGATCTATACATGATTTCTCATAAGGAATTAATATCCAAACCTAATACAATTATCCTAAAGGAGATTCATATTCTTCCTTACACTTGTAAAGAATCAGAGTATGCTTTAGGATGTGAAGAGTGATCTCCCTTTCCCGACAGTCTATGTTGTCTTTGTATAAATATAGGCAATCCATTCCCAAGATAACATCGAACTCCACTAAAGGAAGTATGAAAAGATTTGCAAGGAGGTTCAGTCCACAAAAATTTACTGGGGAGGTGTTATAAACCTTGGATGCAATAATTTCCCCATTCTCTATTCTCATAGATAACATATCCTTTAAATTTTGAGGTGGTGTTTGAATAGTTATACTAAACTTGCAAGATATGAAATAATGTGAAGAACCATAATTAAATAGCATGTTCTCTATTCTTGAATGAATAACTAGTGTACCTTTCCTCACATCGTTGTTCTGCTCCACCTCAGTAGTGGTGATAGCATAAGCCCTTCCTTTTTTCCTTGTAGATTTTTGTTTATTTCCTCTACCAACCCTTGTCTTAGGGTAATTTTTTGCATAATTCCCAGACTCTTTGTAGTTGTAACACTGCACCACTAGATAATAATTGATCTTAACCTTCCTTTCTTCTTCCAAATTAGTGGTATTTTTCATATCCCTTCAGAAGTTATTAGATAGATGTCCCAGATTTCCACATTGGAAGTAATTCCTGGTTCCCTTTATATAGTTACCAGGATGCTTCTTCCCGCAACATTTATAAGTGGGATATTCAGGCTTCTTTCAATCATGGGATTTTTTTTGAACCACCCATGTTGTTCTCCATTTTTTCACTTCTTGTCACCAGGCCCACAAGACCACTGATAGTATCCAATATCCATTTCAACATTAATGGAACAATTTATAATCTTCTCATAATTTTTGAAGTCTCTAATCTCTAACTCTTTTCGTAGACTTGTCTTTAGCCCACTAAAGAAGCGATCCACCTTGATTTCGGTGTTCATGACAAAGTCAGAGGCATACCTTTAAATCCTTGTAAAGTTTTCTTCATATGACCCGATGGACTCATCTTCCTTCTTCTTAAGACTGAGGGACTCTTTTTCCATCTTGAGACGAAGGGTTTGAGGAAAATAATTATTAAAAAACATCCACTTGAATTCCTCTCAATCCATGGAATCAATTTCCTCTTGAGACTTTTTATTCTTGATCAGCGTCCACCACTGATCAGCTTCCCCGTCAAAATGATAGACTGCCAGTACAACTTTCTCTTCTTCCTAGAACTAGAGGATGGATAATATATTTTCAATGGATTTAATTATCTATTCTACAATGAGGGGATCAGAAGATTCACTAAACATTGGAGGCCTTTTCTATATGAAGTATTCTATGGCAGCTTTATCTTTTCTTGGAGGAGGAGGGCATTCCACATGATTCAAGTTATTATTCATAACTTGAACCAGCTGAGAAAGTACTGTCATGATGTTTTGAGCACCCATTCCCATCATATCAGGAATATCATTAGTTCAATCTTCACATTACCTATCGCATTGGTTTTTATAACATGTTCTTCTATTTCCCGCAATTAACTTAGTAAAATAATGTACAATTAGTGGAATTGTATACTTAGTTATTGAACCTAAAAAAGGAAACTTCTAAACATAAATGGATAAACTTGTAAAGGGGAATTATATCCTAACTTATGATTCCTTAGGTTTAAATCTAGGTTATCCTTGATCTATTTATTAACTTATATTCTTATGGGATTTTTTTATTCCCTTAATAATGGTTTGTACTAAGCTCATGAATTTACCAAATCATATCCCCTGGAAGTGTCAAAACAAAAATGCAACAAGGATCATTGTTGTGTACTAGGATACCCTTGGTCAGGCTCGAAACTCCTTGTTGGAGTTTTCAACCCTAGGTACATTTGTTCTAGAGTCGCCTCTACCTGTTAGTATCCAGACAGGGATGTATTTTCTTGATAAACCACTTACTCTATACTTACCAAAATTTAGGGATGTTTTCTTATACTTTGTCTCATCATTAAGGTTCTTACTAAAGTACTATATTCCTAATCTCCAAAAATAACTAGATTATCCTATGATACCAAATATATAAACCCTATCCTTTTACACATAACATTATATGATTTTAAGCATAATTATATATTAGAGTACAAGTTAAGGTCTGTGAAGTCTAGTATATTTTAATACTAGGTACTTAAAACATAAAATATGGGGCTAAAAACACTTATTTATTTAATCTCCATAAAGATCTCCTAACTTCCCTTGATCCCTTACATCTACATAGGGTAACCTGGGGATAACATGAACAATTTGATGATCTAAAAATCCCAGTAAGTGAGTATACATAAGAATAAGACTTTAGAACAAGGGTTGGAAGGCATGAACTAATGGTAAAAAAATCATGGAACATATCGAATCATAACATATAAACATGGTATCATATAAAAATGGAGTCATATAAATGTGGAAGTAATATAAAACATGACTTTAGTATGAGTCGAGGCAAACCGCCAAGATCGTTTCACATAGTAGCACAAGCCAAGGATAACCGCCAAGACCGTCGCACATAACATCTCATGAGACTTAACTTTACCCAATTAATTAGAGTGATATCTAGGCACACTCATCTTAAATTTTCATGAATATGTTTCCACATAAATAATAATATATAATCAACCTTGTGTAATCATAAGGGTTACCCATGGAAAGAATTAGGTACCACAATCATGTCATAAAGCATAACAAATGGGCATATCATAAAAGTGTCCATGAAAGAAGGGAAATAAATTATACATGGAAATTAATAAGGTAAAATATATATGTATCAAGTTGAGTTATGTAAAGTATAAGTTACAACAAGTAATAAAATTATTCTATAAATTTTAGCATAAAAACATTTTTGAGCGGTTTTAAGGAAAATACTATAGAGCCTTTAAAAAAAAGAGAAAATCCTTTATAAAAAACCATAAGTAAACCAGGAATGTTTTCAAAATAAAAATAATTATTTTATAAATACAATGGTTTCTTAAAATATAAGATATAGTGCACTTGAAATCGGGTAAGAATTCAAGAAGTTCCCTAAAAACAGGTTTGCTTATCGGGAAGTATTGAGGAGGGAATCACTTAAAAACATGAATATCCTTGAAAGAGAATGATGTAAGGGTATTGATAATTAAATTTTGTACATGTACACATAATTTATAATATTAACATAAATATATAATATAACTTCATTTTGGTAGAAATAAAGATAAGGAAACCCGGAGGAATAAAGGAGATTCAGGTAAAATTCCTTCTGGATTATCGGCATGGTATCAGGTTTACTTAAGAGGAATTCATGAGAGATAAAGAGATTTATCATAACCTATACATCATGAGGAAATTATTGTGGAGGTTATAAATCATACCCAATCATTATCAATTACACATAAAGTGGCATAACATAGAGGACAATCTTGAATAAGAGTGAAATTGATAGGATCTCCAACCTTAAATTCGATGGTGATCTCCACTTGTTATTAATGACCTGAATAAAAAAATTAGATTTATTAATTAATAATTAAACAATATTATATATGTAAAATATTTATTATAACCTTTTTTAGTTCATTTATAACAATTTTTATTGGTTATGAGGTTCAATTTCATTGTTCGGTTTCGTTTGCTTGGTTGGTTTTAATGATCGGTTCATGTTCGGATAAACTTGTATGATGAAGGTGGTTGTATAGGAGTAAAGTTATATTTTATTATTTAACATCCATACGTTTACATGTTTGAAAATTTAATTTTGTTACTTGGAGTGAAGTTGAATAACTATATAAAACTTTAGTGACAACCTTTTGGGTTAATTGGTAGTTTTTTTACCCCGAAGAACATGTTTTGTTTGATAAACCAAAACCATGTGTACAAAAAAATATTCCATAACCATAAATGAATAATAATACATTTATTATGGTCTGTTTAAACCATGAAAATATTTTCAAGACCATAATTGAATATGGTAACATAAATTTAAAACCCATCGTCCATGAATGTGGTAAATTAACACATCTCAGATGGTGTCTTTACTACTAAAAAACAGAGTAAATAAGAGATGGTAATGAATTATTCCATTATCGGAACAAAATTACAGAACATTTAAGTTACTAGATTTTTCATGACATTTTAATGATGATAGGTAAGGATATAAAAGAAAACAAATGAACTTGAAAAGAAAAATAGAGAAAAGGAAAGAGGAATTTACCTCTTGATTTTATCTTCCTTGAGAGCCTCTTAAGAGGAGAGGATTTGGTCTTTTGAGATAACCAAGGGCTGTTGGATGTGGGGGAGGAGATTAAGGAGAGATTTTGGAAAAATATAGTCATGTCACAAGTCTTTAGAGTAGTGAAAAGAATAGGTAAGGAGGGGTGGTATTTATAGTAGAGGAGAGGATGGTTTTCATAATATTATAATTATTAGTTTATTATTTTTCCATAAGATAAGAAATAGTGATGATTCCAAGAACAAGAATAGTCATAATTGAATGTGAGTTCTAGATATTGGTGCTTACATCACTTATGATTCCATAAATAGTGGATTTAAATTATAATGTATTTATACAGTAAATTAATGTATATTACTATTCACAAAAAAATCAAGTAATTCAAAAAAAATCCCAAAATATCACCCTAAACATTTTTTGATGTTTAGAATACAAAACTGAAATCCATTTTTCATAAAAAAAATAAAAATATGATTAATTTAATATTTAATTAAATTAATAATTTATTAAAAAACCATTTTTAAAACATTTATTTACTTATTCCAAAATATAGGTACATCATACTTTCACTTGAATCTTATTTATATACTATCATAAGTAAGGTTACTATGAATTAGGGTATGTCACTATTTATAAGGGTAAAATTACTATTCATAAGGGTGTGTTATTATTCTCCAAAAACTAAGTTGGTCATATTAGACTCCAAATAAATTACTGATTGCAACTGTGTATGTCATATTTTTTAAATTCAAATCACGGAAGTGACAAAATTATGTTTAAATGTCACATAGCACTTATTAGTTCATTTTTTTCTAATTTCATGTGATCATATGACATAATTATAAGAAGGAAATTTTCATTGAAAACTTTGGTTCATTACAGGATTAGACTTGGTGTCAGGGCCCATTTTGGGGATTCTTCATCTTGTCCTTATTTTGGGTTTTTCCTACTCTTGTAACTACATGACATGTCTTAACATATTTACTATTTGGTTGTGGTCTTGTATCTAGTTTTGTGAAATGTTTGGAAATGTATGTTTATTTGTTATTCTATTCCCTTTATTTCTTAATATTATCTATTTTTCCTTAATCTGGTAAATAGGATATAGTCTCCCCACATATCACATTATACTCTCGCTGCTAGTCAACATCCTCTGCAATATGGGGAGGCACGCCTGAGGTAATGTGGAAACACAGGCCAGAGTATCATGTATAGTGGTTACCGGGTTGGGGACATTAAAAATTGGTATCAGTGGAGGTTTATTTTCTGTTGTTTACTATTTGGGAATGGTATATGGGAGACTAGATTGTATCAGGTCTTGGAAATAAGATTTTTCTTGGGAGTAGCTAACCCATTTATGGGGGAAACCCCAAGTTCCCATTGTGGGATTATTGTGCTTGATGTTTAATGTTACGGTTGGATGATATTTCACCTTGGGTGATGCACTTATTGTGTGATGTAAATATTTTTACATATTTTTCTCATGGTATTATTAGTACGGGGTTGTGCATACATGGATCATTTTAGGCACCAAGGGATATAGGTGGAATGCGTCATGGTAGGAACACACAGGGAATATGTATGGGATGTGAGGAATATAATTCATTGTGGTTTATTTGAAATTGGATGTAAATTCTTCCTAATAAAGATAATTAAAATGGGTAAATGGTAATAATGTGAAAGAATGGTTAAATAGTAGTGCCTAGTGAGAATTCATAAATAGGTTAAGATTTGGTTTTAATAAGTTATAAAGATTGGAAGGTGCCTAAAAGAGAAATATTTAGATTTTAGAAGTGAAAATTGTTAAAAAGAATGTTTAATGAAAATTATTGTGGTTGTGTGAGTTATACTACCCCATGTTGACTATGACCCATGGTAGGGATGGATGAGGGTAGTGATAGAGATGTGACTATGTCTTTTGAGATAGTGTATGAAGAATAGGTTTTTTATGTATAGTAGAGATCCTTATTTTTTGAAAAATATAGAATCTTTATGTTATGTGTTTTGATATGTGTGTTTGGAATTATAGATAAATGTCATTGTGAAGACGTGTTTTGGTAGGGAGATAAGAGGATATCACTCAAAATGATTCCCCAGTGGTGGAGAAAGATACTCTATTGATCCCGAATAAGAGATGGTAGGAGAAGTTCTATGAGAATTTTTTTCATTTTATGCAGATAATGGAATGGGAACCATGACAGGTTACACCAAGTATATTTGACTAAACATGACAATTTTAGTTGTATCACCCTCTGTTTTTTTTTTTTTGAGAGGGTGGACCTGAGACATTCTAAATCTAGATAGATTCCATCCAGATGATTCCAGATCACTTGGATAATCCTCTTGAGAAGAGATTCAAGTTGGCATCCTATATGTTATGAGGAACATAAAATCATTGTTGGGATATTCTAGTTCATAATAGGCAAGCATAAGGTATATTATGGAAATATTTTTAGGAAAAGTTTCTTGAAAATTTTTATCGAGAGACCTTATGATAGAAGAAGGTTGTAGTGTTTATAAGGTTGATATAAGGGACTATGTCAGTGATAGATTTATTTATCCACTTCACCAACTTGCAATCCATTTTTATAGCATTTTTAGGGGACAAGGAAGTTACAATGAGACATTTGTAGGATGATATTAGACTTGAGATTAAGTCTCGAGTGAATATATTCCATTTAAACAGGTTTTCTAAAGTGGTGGACTAGGGATTTATTTTAGAAGGGAACATAAGGGAGGTATCAGTTTGTAGACAAGTGGTTCTATTTGGGCAATCTATTGGTGAAAATTTTAATGGTAGGAAGCGTTGTTTTGAGAGTTTTCACTAGGATAGTGGTGGAAAGAGAATTAATAGGAGAGGACCAGCCTCTCAAGGTGGTTATTGAGATTTCTACTATTAGTGTGGTTGCTCGGGATACTTAAGAGGGAATTTTTCCAGACCACTAATTTAGTGAAAGGAATGAGGTGGGATGGGGATTTTGCAGATGTTCTTTAGGAACACTCGATAGATGGGTGATGAAGAAGTCCCAAGGATAGTGTAAAGTGTAGGTAGGGGGTCATTTTCCCCATATCAGATAAGTAGTTTGATCTCTACCAACTGTACTAGTTGGTTTAGTGGATGTGGTTCTATATAATAAGGGAATCCTTATACACAAGGTAATATAGAATTGGGAACATATACTAGATCCCAAGGTAGAGGGACAGGTCATCTTCATGTGGTTCATCCTGCACCTAGAGGTGGCGAGGTTAGACCACCGATAGTTTGAGGTATGATTCTTATATCTTCCATTCTTCCTAGTTATTTATTTGACATGTTTTCCTCTCATTCCTTTATATATTCTCAATTTATGAGTGTTTTGGGTCTAGCAGTGGAACATATGTGTGGGGTGATGTCGATTTATACACCATTAGGGTTACGAGAAGAGAATATCTGAAAATGTATGGAGTGTACCCTTGAGGTGGGCAGGTACCATTTCATGTGAAACTTATTTGTGTTAGAGATGTTAGGTTTTGATTTGATTCTAGGGATAGATTGTTTAGTGCTATATTAGTCACATATTGACTATTACCATCATAGGGTAACATTCATGTCTCTTGAGGGGGACACTTATGAGCACTGTGGAGAGTGGAATATCTAGGAAGTTCATGAAGGGACTATTTTTTAGTAGTTAGATGATCTCACAACCTAAGTGGCTTTTCTTGTACTTGATGATGGGGGAGTAGAGTAACCATTCCTTCCTCTTGTGGTGGGTCAGTTTCAGGATGTGTTTTCTATGTACTTTTCAAGGCTTCCTCGTGAGAGAGATGTAGAGCTCACAATTGATTTTCTTTCAGGAGTATAACATGTTTATATCCATCTATATAGAATGGCTCTAGTAGAATTCTAAGAATATAAAAATTAGTTGAAGGAATTTGATAATAAAGTGTTCATTCTTATTAGTACATCACCCTAGGTATCTCTAATTCTATTTTTCAAGATGGATTATAGATCATTATGGGTATGTTTTTATTACTGGAGATTAAATCAGATGGTGGTTAATAACTGACACCCTCTTCTGTGAATCGATGATATTTTTGGCCAATTGAGATATTCATATGTTTTTTCCAATAATTAATTGAGATTAGGGTATCATCAGATGAGGGTGAGACCTTTTTATATATAGAAGACTTATTTTAGGAGTGGGTATGGGTTGTATGAGTTTTTCATGATGTTGTTTGGGTTGACCAATGTACCAATAGTGTGTATGGCCCTAATGAACTAAATCTTTCACCCATACATGGATTAGTTTGTAGTAGTTTTTGCGCATGATATATTAGTATACTCCAAGACTCATTAAAATCATGCTAAACATCTTAAAATCTTCTAGAGTACACTAATAGGGCATAGTCTATACATTAAGTTATCCAAATTTCATTTCCAGATTAACAGGGTACATTTCTTGGGTCACATCATCTATAAGGAAGGTGTGTTAGTGGACTTAGAGAAAGTTCATGTCATTTTATCTTGGGAAGATCCCAATGTCATTTTTTATATTTGATTTTTGGGGGGGTTTATTGTGATATTATTTAAGTTTAATTAAAATCCTTTCCCATTTGGAAGCACCACATTTGGTTTTAACCAATAAGGGAATCAATTTTGATTGGTCTGGGGCATGTTAGAATGCCTTCCAAGAGTTAAATAAGAAACTAACTTCTACATATATTTTGATTCTACCCGAGATGTGTATAGAGTATACATTGTTTTGTGATGCGTTTGATGTTGTTATTGGGGAATTTTTGATGAAGAATGATCTGGATGTGTGATATGGGTCATAACATTTGATGCCTCATGAATGAAATTACCCTATGCATGATCTAGAATTGACCATGGTGGTTTTTGTCTTAAATTTTTGGCGACATTATTTATTGGGATAGGGGTTTACTATGTATACCAATCATAAAATCCTTAATTAAATCTTCTCCTAAGTTGATTTTAATCTTCAACAATGAATATTGGTTGAGTTTATGTAGTAATTTTATACTGAAGTGATATAAATGTTGGGAAAGTGAAACAATGTTGTGGATGCTTTGAGCTGGAAGACTCAAAACTAGTTAGTTTAGGAATCCAGTTCCAAGTGGAGGATGATGGAGTTGTTTGTTGAGATTCACCAAGAGTTTTAGGATAGACAAGGGTGGATGATTATTTCATCCTTGGCAGTTGATTCCACCTTTCTGTTCTAGATCACGGAGAGGTGGTATGAGGATTCAGAGTGTTTGTCTTTGAGTGAAAGTATAGAATGTGGGGAGTCACCTTCTGATTGGACTACTGGTGACGATGATATTTTTTATATTCATGGTCATGTTTTCATGACTACATGTATGTGGGAATATTTCATGAATGAGTTTCATGAATCTAAGTGGGTGGTTTATCATGGTTTGACTAAAATATATCATGATCTTCATAGGTAGTATGGGTGTCTAGGGATAATGAAGGAATATGTAGGTTTCATGATGCAATTCTACAACTTTCAATGGTTGAAGGATGAGTATCAATGACTGGGTGGTTAGTTAGATCCTTTTCTTATTCCAAAATGGAACTGAGATGACATCATGATGGATTTTATGGTATGTCTTCTGAGGATTCCATGGAAGAATGATGTGATATCCGTAGTTATGGATTGGTTGACCGAGGGGGGCCATTTATTACTAATGTGAGAGACCTTCACCATGGACTAGTTAAGTGATTTATATGTTCATGAGATAGTATGGTTGCACTGGGTGTTGTAAACTATAGTTTCAAATCATGATTTTTGGTTTACTTTATGCATCTAGTATGCGATCTAGGAATCTATTAGTATCTAGGTGTTTTTTTATTTTGGATTTCCACTCTCAGACAGACAGGAAGTCAAAGCATACTATTCAGGTACTGCAGGACATGTTGAGGGCATGTATCCTAGACTTTGGTGGATCATGGGAGAATCAATGAGAATGTGTTAGTTTTCTTAAAATAATAGTTACCAGTAAATGATTTAGATGGAACCATATGATGTGCCCCATGGTAGACCTTGTAGATCTCTATTATGTTTTATGGAGGATGGGGAATCAGATTTATTGGGATCAAGTCTCGTGAAAAAGGCATCAAAATAGGTTTGGTTGATTTGGAAATGTATGGATATGGCTTATAGTAGGTATAAGTTGTATGTAGATCGACATCATTGATCTCTTGAGTTTATGGTGGTTGATTGTGTGTTTCTTATGGTGTCTCCAAGCTTGGGTAACCATCAGATTCATAAACATGGTAGGTTGGCACCCATGTATGTGTTTTGTTTGAGATTGTGGAGAGGATTGCCAGTGGAATACCAATTGGATCTTCCATAGTGGTATAGTGACATGCATGATTATTTTCATGTGTCACAGCTTCGACAGTATCACCCTGACCCTTCTCATGTGATTTATGTTGATGATATTGAGCTTGAGGTCAATTCATCCTTTGAGGAGAATTTGGTATGTATTGTCGATCGTAGTGAGAAAGTATTGTAGGGAAATACTTTTCCTTTGGTTCTAGTTTTGTGGCATCATGGTAATGTTCAAAAAGAATCTTGGGATAGGTAGATAGATATGTGGGATTGGTGGAATGATCTCTTTACTTTGGAAGCTCAGTGATGCTTGGGAGTGGCTTGAGGATGATCTGTTATAAGGTGGGGAGGCTATAAGATCCTGAACTTCCTTGAGGTATGTTCTTGTTTAAGTTTTGGATTAAGTATCTTTATTTTGGTTTAAGGAATTTTTACTAGGTTATGAGGAGTCTCAGGGATATTATAGGGGTTTGAGAAATGAAATAGGGGAAAAGTTTCCATCCAGTGCTTGTTGTATGGTTGGTACATGATTATTAGTAACCATTCACCCCAACTATGATTTCCTTGGGGAGGGTGCATGGTTTAAGAAACCATGCAAGGGGGGAGGCCAAACCATACAGGCTTGGATAGAGCCATCCCTCACATTCACTTCATGGTTTTCGAAACCATGTAGTATCCCTAGGAAACCATGCAACATAGCGCTTTTTTGGATAGTGGGTGTCACATGATTAGCGCATAGTTTGGCCCACCATGTATCCAAACTGTGCACCCCTTTAAAAGTGTTTTTTTTCTGTTTTTACCTTCGGTATTTATGAAACCTCACTCGATTTTATCCTCTATTTCTCCTCCATTATCAAGAGTGATGAACCAAACCTATATAGGCTTCCTAGGGATCGGTCTTCTTTGTTTCTATGTTGTTTAGAGCATCATTGGGTGTGGATCGAATCTTGAGTTATTCTAATAGTCCTCATTTCTCCTTTTTCAGATTAGGGACTGCGTAATTGTTTTCTCCTTCCAAATCCCTAAAACCCTTTTTTCTAGCAGATCTTAGGTTGGGGCTTTGAAGGGTGTTTGGATCTGAATAAAAGTCTAAGTTTAAGTGATCATACATCTTTGAAACTGAGGTATGTGGTCTACAAGTTATATCCCATAGTATTGTTGATTATTTAAGAGTACGTATTTATTCATGAGTGTAATTATGTTGTATGTTTTGTTTTCCTTAGTTGAAATGAGAAATTTTTTAGATAAATGGTTAATTAAACCCCTCAAAACCCATGTAGGATGCGTTGTGGTTGATTTGGACTGGGCTAAGGGTCACCCATGTGGTGTGACACATATTGAACATAGAAATCAAAATGTTGAGTGTAGAATTGAATTTTTATGATAAATATCCCATGATAAATTTATTGATATGTATTTTGGTTTATGAAATGAAACTAATGGTAATTGTGTTTATTTGTTAACATGGAATAAGGGGGTATTTGGTATAATGTGAATGGGTTAAATAAATTAAAGTAAATTTGTTAAAATACTATTAGGTTGTCATAGAAATGTGTAAATAAATTAAGGTATGTGAATAAGGAATGTATTAAATGGGTTAGGTTATGAAAGTAAAATTAGTTAAAAGGATATGTCATGTAAATTAGAATGATAAAATGGTTCAAAGAATAATGATAAATTATGAGTTAAATTAACTATTGTTATAAATCATGAATGTGATAAATTGTTATGGTTATGTTTGATAAATGAGTTATGGTTAAAGAAGTTAGTGCACATGGCTTGGTGGTATGTGGGGTATTGACCCGAGGTTCTACACCCATGGGTAAGGTTGGACTGAGGCTCTAAACCCACCCCTATAATTCATAGGTTAGGGAATCAAACTCAGGTTCTATTCCCCTAATAGATTTATTTTTTAGATGAACTAGTTCGATGGACCAAGGTAAGTGTTATGTAATTTTTTGTGAAATTTTTTCCCTAGTGAGATAAGAAACTTGACTTTTCCCTTTATTCATAGTTGTTGACCATAATAGGTTATAGTGTAATTCATGAAAGGCCTAACCCCATGGAAAAAATAATTAAAGTGGATAAAGTAAATATTGTTAAAAATTGGAACCTTGTTTATCTCTTATTTATATTTTCATTTATTTTTTACCTGCATACACTATCTATTTAGACTTGATATTTTGTAGACATCAGTGGTGGTGCCCTACTGAGTTGTAATCACACCCTACTTGGGTTTCCATTGGTACCTGAGAAATCTTCTTGGTTGTAAGTTAGGAAAAGGTGAAGGGCCCTTTGTTGAAGGGATGATTGGGGCATGAGATGTGCATGGAGGAGGGGACCAGACTTGGTGTTGGGACCCATTTTGGGGATTCATCATCTTATCCTTATTTTGGGGTTTCCTTACACTTGTCACTACAAGAAAAGTTAGAATATATTTAAATTTTTTTGTGGGATTATATATAGTTTTGTGAAATGTTTTTCATTGAATGTTTATTTGTTATTATATTCCATTTAATTATTATTATAATCTATTGTGGCTTACTCTGGTAAAGAGGGTATAGTATCCCCACATATCACATTAGACCCTTATTTCCTGTTAGTAGCCTCTGGTATACAGGGAGGCACTCCTAAGCTAATGTGGCGGCCCGGCCCAAAGCACCGTGTATAGTGACTAATAGGTTGGGGATGTTACAAAAAACATCAGTAAAAAAACTATAATACCTAAAAATACAAATAATTATAAAAACCAAAATTTCAAAAAAACTATTTTTATTTTTTGATGGAAATTCAAAAAAGTTGTCAAATATAATTATTTATATGGTTGTTTTTATAACTAAAAATCATTATTATTTTCTATTGGTTAGGGTTCAATGTATTGAATAATTTTATAATATGATTTTATACCACTTTCACTAAAATTTCATGCACAATATAAAAACACCAAATACTAAATTTAAACATTTAATACAATAAATTGAATAATATTATAGTGTTATTAGGAATCCAAAGAGGTAAAACCTAGAAAATTTTGGGAATGAGAGGGTTATGAACCATAATTAAAACATCATTCCACCTCAACAAAGAAATTAAGTTACTAATATATTTACACTTAAGGAATTAAAACTACCCATTATTTCATGTAACTATCTGGTATTCTATTTTATCCCAGGTCTATAAATTATAAAATAAGAAATCATATATCTCAATGTTTTCATAATATAATGGTTTACCTATTGAGGAATCTTTATACATTATTAAATACTTTTATAGTGTTGTTTAGTGGTTTCCATTGGGATGACTAACGAAGAGATTAAATTGAGGGTTTTTATCTTTTACCTTAAATGAAATGTTGGGATGTTGTTTTAGTAATTAGATCAAGAAATATTTGACACATGGACACTAATAATTAATTTATCAATATTATCTTAATGACTTTTCTGATAGTAAAACTGATTATTTGAAATAAATATTCAATAAACTTGGCTGAAAAACTATTTTTCCCATGTAAAAAAATTCCAAGTGTGATAGAATTATCAATAATAATAATGACAGTTCACTTAGAGAGAAATGTAAAAAAAATTATGTTTAAGGAAATAGGGACTTCCTATCATAAATTCTATATGACTTTAAAATATGAAGTAATTTCTCAATTTTTGGTTTATAGGGATAATTAATATGGTAATAATGATCCATTTTCAAATAGTTCTAAAAATGGGTATAAAAATCATCATAATCATTCTTAGAGAGATAAATTAGTTGTTAAAAATCATGTTTCACCTAGTTATTTCTATATTCCCAAATAATAATCTCAAAATATCAATGAATATTAGAGTTTTAAAGGGAACTTATAGAGTTTGATGCACCAAATTCTTAATAAAATGGACTATGAAGAAGATAAACACAAGGCTGAAATAGAATCTTTAAAATAGGATTCTGAACCTAAGATAAACAATATATAAATTAATTTGATCCAAATTGTAAGAGATTTTTGTGGGAGAGAAAAATTAAAAATTTCTAGTAAAATTGAAATGAATCCAAGGGAAATTAGATAGATTTCACTTAGAAAAGTGGTTTCAAAACACTAGAATGTATTAGGGAACGTCCTAGGAAATATGAACATGAGGTTTTAAGTGATGTTGAATCTAAAATTATAGAAGATAATAAATCTATAAAAGTGTAAATAAATGTCAAAACATATTTTAAATATGATTCTCCACATTAAAACTCCAAATAATAAAGAAAAATGAAATGAGTGTTAGTAAAGAAAATAATTAAAGTTTAGGTTGAGGAAAAAGAGAGTAACCCATATGTTTTGAATAGCTATTAACCACCCATTCCATTTACTCAAAGGGTTAAATGTAAAAAATGATAATCTAGATTATATCAAGTTTATTAAGATGTTAAATAATTTTAAAAAGAACATTATATTTATTGAGTCCTTAAATAAAATTCTATAATAAATGAAATTTCTCAAAATATGTTCTTCCAATAAGAGTAATTTGGAGGACTTGTCCACTATAAACTTGATTGAGGAATATATATTTTTTTTTAAATGAAGTTTTCACTGAAATTGAAAGACCCTAGGATATTTTTCATAACATGTTGGATAAGATAGAGTGAGAAGAAAAATTCTTTTTTGTGACCTGGGAGATAGTGTCAGCCTCATGCCTTACTTATTATTTCATCACTTGGGTCTTCATGAATTAAAATATACTTTACTTTCACCTTATTTGGATGATAGGTCTATTACTTGGACCATTGGAATATTATATGGCCTATTAGAGAATTTGGGGAAGCTAATATTAACCATTGATTTCTTTGTTCTTGAAATATAGTTTGATAAGAATGTCCCAATCATATTTGGAAGAATTTTTCATATTATAGGCAGGGATGTGATTGATGTCTCAATGGGTATGTAAAGTTTTTAGGTTCCTAAAGAACAATATAAGTTTTATGATTTTATAAAATTTACTCTTGAGGAGAGTCTTCAGCTGATTTATATGTTTGAATATATTTTTAGAGGAGAAATTAGGAAAGATATTCATCATCCTTGTGAGAAAATAATTCAAAATCCAATTGATGAATAATTTAATGTTAATTTAGTTGAATTTTAATCCACAAAATATATTTAAATATTAGGGATGTTTTAGATAATAATTAGGAATATCATTACTAAAAATCTAGAAGTTTTTCAATGTGAACAAATATACTCTTTATAAAGTTTTAGTCTAATTATTGGTTAATACTCACAACCTTCTATTTATATGAAAACCGAACATGGTTTCAGAGTTGGACATATTTCATCCTAAGTTATGTGTTTATATTTATGATTTCTTTCATACTTGAAACTAGGAATTCAAAATTCCTAAAAATTGAATAAAATTTTGGGTTAAGGTTTATTACTAAAAAATAAGATATTGTTAAACAATAATAGGTTTTTTCTCTTGAAAAATACCTAGTTATATTGAATGATGTTGTGAGTAATTATTTAGAACCTATTTTAGAGAATTTCGCTTCATTTGTGTTAATTTTAAACTCTTAAAAATATATTATGATTGAAAATTTTTATTTCTTCATGTGGTATTATTCTATTTTCTTAGATTTTTAAACTATTTGGGGCTCATTTTCTGGAAATATTGAGTGAGTTACTGCTATAATTCCTTTATTTTTTTAGTGTTTGAAAACCACTAAGGTGGTGGGATACTATGTGGAATCTTATTCTACTCCATTTGGGTATTTTTTTATGTTTTGTTCCTATTATAAGTGTTATTTATGATTATTTAGGCATGAAAATAGTGGTTTACAACAAGATAATACCTATTGTTAAGGATAATTTTGTGATGTTTTTTCCGATTTTTAGTTAGATTATTTTTAGGATATTTTAGTTTTTCTTTCTCAAAAAATAATAAAGGGATAACCAATTAGATAATATCTCTTCCAATTGGTCATTTTTAGACTTATAGGGTGGAATTATAGCTGGGGACTTTAAATCAAGTATTGTATGGGAAGAAACCCATGGTGTTAAAAAACATTGTTCAACTTTTTTTTATTTAAAATAAAATACTTCACCTATTTATTTTGTAAAGCCTCACATTATTGCTAAAGGATTACCCCCTTATCACCTCTCCCCTAATTTAAGATAGAAAACAGACTATACACTAAATCACTATAGCATCACCTTCCTTCAATGTCTATAATCATCATTGTTACACCTTATCACCTTTTACTTGGTTTTATTTTATTGATTTTGAATTATTAGATTTAATGAATGATTTTTTTTATTTTTATAGGTACTTTGATAAGGATCCAAGAAAGGATTAAAGGTTGGAGATAGTGTTCAATTTTTTAAGCATCAAAGAAATAAAGAAACCACTATATGGGGAGTATATATTTACATTTGATCATTTTTATTAAAGTCTTAATTATTGAAGCATTGTATAAATACCCCTATTATGTGATGATAACCTGATTTAGATAAGTGTATTAAGATATTTATGATTTTTTTCATGCTTATGGTTGAGTATATTACTAGGATTCTATTTTTTAATTTCATGTGAACTCTAAATTTTTTTTGGAATATTTCTATAATTTTTTTAAAACATGATACTTTGATCTTTACTGTGACCCATGTATATGATTTTAAGATGATGAATTAAAAAACATTTTTATCTTTTGGGTGTTTTTTATTTCTTACACCTTAGAGTTAAAAATTAGGGAAAAAATGGGGTTTTAAGTATAGGGGAAGGTAATTTTATGTTCTAAATTTTATATCTTAAAGAACATCTTAGAATTCCACAATTCTTTCAAAAATTGTGTGTTATTGAGAATTATTTCACATGATTCATAAGTGAAATTTGTTATGAAAATTTTATATTTTTCCCTTACTTTTTTTTGTTTAAACATTTTTATTTCTCTATAGAATCAATTTAGTGATAAATTTCCTATTATTCTATTGAAAATTATTTATTTTTAAAATTTTAGAAGTACATTTTTCATTTTTGATTAGATTTTAAATTATTGACTAAAGTTAATCCTATTAAATATATATTCAAGTTATAATAAAAATGAACGCATAATCTTTTGTTGTTTTTTGTTTTTTTAAAGTTAATGGATTAGTTTTCCATTTATAATAAGCTTTTATTTTTTATTTTTTATAACTCATCCATTATGGTTTTGTGGTAATATTTATATTTCGTTTTTAATTATGTGTTAACTAATGTGTTCTATGTGTGATAACTATTGAGAAAAAGTGATGTTTGGAAGAACACTTGAATTTAAAATTAAGTGAGTTCAATTACTTTTAAAAATATAAAATCTCATCATTATTGTCAAAATTAGAAGCTGCCTTTTTAATAAATTGTTTCTTTTTGAGAGAGGAATCATAGTTTTTTAATTGATAGATTTTATAAAAAAATAATTTTGAAAATCTCTTCATTGTGTACTTTTTTTTATTTTTTGAGAATAAATAACTTTCAATGAGTGTAATAAATTAATTTATTAATGATAAGAAATGTATTAAGTGTGATTGAATTTGATATGGTTGTATTTTATACATGTTTAGAAAATATTTTTTTAATGAAAATTTTGTGAATATATTCTTAAAATTTTATCTTATTAGTTGATTATTATTTCCATTTCATTCTATGTTAAAAGTTTAATTCATTTAATATTTTTATTAAAATAAGTTTCTCATTTATAAATGGGTGATTATTCTATGGAATGAGTTTTTATATATTCTCAAATAATTATTTTGGTTTTTTTTGTGAAATTTTAATTGAAATATTATTTTTAATATGGTTTTAGTGTTTTGAATTTAAAAATAATGTTTCCATTATTCCATGTTCTTATTATAAATATGTTGTGTTGAAATTATTTTTTATTTTATTTGTTTAAGCATAAAAATTTATAACTGAACTTGGTTTTATGTTTTATTATGTATTGAATTAATTATATTATATATTCATAAATTTTCACAAATGTTTAATTTTTTCTTAAAGATGTTGATATGTAAGAAAATCCTAGTGATACATTATATCCTTATTTATTACATAAAATTCTCTAGGATTCTAGGTTGATACATAATACCTTTCTATTTGTGAAATTCAATGAACCATATGGAGGTTGAATGAAATATGTCAATGCATAATGTTTTTAAGGTGATTTATAAGGGTTTTTTAGTAGTTGAATGGAATATGTAATATCCCACCCTTTTTCAAATTTTTTAATGGAAATGTAATGTATAAGGTTTTTACCTGATGATATGTAAGAGTGGTAGGATGTACATAATGGTTTTTTTTTATATGTAAAATCTAATACTTTTCCAAATTCAAATATTCTACTAGATCTTCCCATTAAATAATATTTTTATATTTATACATAAAATTTATCACTTTATATAAATTTGAGAAGTTGATATTGATATTTTTTAAGGATAAAATCTTGATTAAACAAATGAGGAACCCTATTTGAAAAAACTCAAAATAAAATTAATGGGGAACTGGTCTCTATTAATCTGAGTAAATGGGAGGCTATTAAATATTTTTAGTGAAGGTTGAAAGATTTAATCACTCTAATATTGTGACTATGTGCTGATGACTATGATTTTATGTGGAATCACTAAGAGGATTTTTGTCTATTATGGGATTTAGTTCAAGTCAATATGAAGAAGATGATAAATAGTGAAGGCTGCCATGTGGAAATATGGTGTGTGAGGTAATGAGTTGATGGCTATGAAAAAATAATTCAATAAAATTATATTTGTATTTGTAACTTCGTTTTTTTATTGGATTCATTGATTAAATAAAATATTTTCAATAAAGAGATCATTAATTAGGGGACATTAATATATTCCAAGAGTTTTTTTAGACCACGTAGGATTTCTCTCAAGAAAGAATATTTCTGTATATTTTATTTTTCATTACATATTCATTTCAATTATGGATTTATTATATGATATTTTAATGTTCTTTAACATGATTGGGTAAAATTCTTAGGGATGATAGATTGAAATGTATTGAAACTTTAATCTATTCTTGTATTGATTTTCATATGAATTTCTACTAGTTTCCTTGGCCTACTCCTGCAAAAATAATTATTTCAAATTATCATTGATATAAAAAAAGGTTAATATTATTCATATACATTTAATCTAGAGAGAAATAAATTCATTCATCAAAAATAAATTGATGGAATGAGTTTTAAAACCACTAAGATAGAAACATTTTGAATATTTATTTCTCTATTTTCACTTTTTATTATTCATGATAATATTTTATATACTATTTTATAATCTAATAGATGATAAATAGTGGATACATAACCTATAAATTATTAACTCAAGTACTTAAATTGAAAATGTTGATACTTATATTCTCCATGAAAGAACCATTCATTCTCTGATTTTTTGTTGAAAAATCAAAATTCATAGTGAGGTAATAGAGTAAAAATTGGTTAGCCAAGCAATAGGGAGAAAAAAACAATTTCATTTATTAATAGTTGTTGTCATGGTCGTTTTAAGAAATTTAAAAAGAAAATAAATATTTTTCATCAATCCAAATAAATCCAAAATCCCCTATTCCATCAATTTCTTTACTATTTCTCTCTCTTCAACTTGTTTCTTATGCTTCATTGTCACTGTTATTATATAAATTTCCTTTAATACAAGATTTTTTATTATATTTTTACTTGTTTGTTTTTTTTTTGATTTTTTAATACCCAAAAAACACCTACTTCTTCATACAATCAACCCTACTTTATATTTTTCTATCTTCAAGTAGGTTTATAAAATAATTTAGTTAGCTTAACAAATTACAAAACAGTGATGATAAATAGAAATAAGTCCCCAAATCTAGAACAAAAGTGTAAAAGAATTTATGAAATACCTAATTTATACTCCTATGGAGTATAGTCCCTAATTAAAATAGATTTAAATTGTATCAAACCTCCCAAAAATTAAAGGTTTCTTAAGAAATATTTTGTATAACTACACATGGTTTTATTTGTTCCTCATCGTATGACCCTAAACTATGAGACACTAAGGTTTACATTGAATTACCCTAAACTTCTTGATACCAATGTCTATTTTACATGGGTTTAAAGTAGAAAACATAGATTTATTACCATATAACCTTAAAACTATAAGTTATATGGTCTATCCCACATCACCCCTACTCTACTTAGAGTGGTATGTTCCATATGACTTATTCCCCTAACAATATATCCCGGTATTTTTAAGATCTCTTAGTGTATAAAATTTCCACCTATGATGTTCTTTCTTTAAGAACCATGCAATAAGTTAAAAATACACCTTTTCCAAGAACTATGTTTTGATTGATTCATGTTTTCATAAGATACTTAGTGATTCTCAGACCACCTATCATTGTACCATCCCTAATTCTTTACCTACACCCCATCCCTCATTTTCCCAGGTGTTGAGACCTCCACCAATTCATTTTGGGTTCTATGATTTCCTTAATCATCATGTCACCCCTTCATACCATCCCATTTTTCTTTCTTGTTCATAATATAGATCTACATAGAGACCTCACATTCTATAACAATGTATGGATTAGTTCTTATTATTTTAAGATACATAGTGAATCCTAGTTATCCCATCCTAGGCCCAACCAAAAAATTCATGAATTTTAACTCTTATATCCATCCTATTGGTTATTCATTAATTTATGCTAGTATTTCTCCAAAAAACTTGCACTATGACAAAACTATTTCATTTTTCCTTCTAATATATATGTCAAATTTTCATATATATATATATATATATATATATTATCTAAAAACTATATGTGGCTTGATTTTTATTATTTCAGGATATATAGTGATGTTTATGTTTCCCATTATAGGTACATATAAGAAAATTCATTTAATTCAATTCCCCTCTATATCCTAGCGTTTGGGTCTTCACTAATTTATATCGAGGTTTCTCCAATTACACTACACTATAAAAAAACTATTTTTTTCATAATCTGAATCTGCATAGAGACCTCATATCCAAGAACTATACATGGAATTATTTCTATTATTATTTGGAATATATTTACACATGGATATCCTATATTTGAACCAGCTAAAAACCCATTTTTTATCCCCTCCATTATCCCAATATATAGTCTCTTAGATCTTAATGAATTAAAATTATGATGGGATAACAAATTTTCATATAATAATTATCTATGGATTTATTTATATTATTGTAAAATACATAACAATTCCTAAACCATTTTTGTTGGACCCAACCATAAATCCTAACCTAATTTCATTCTCCATAAACTATTTGTGAGAGTGCATTTTTTGTTGGTTGTGAATCAGAGTGTTCTAATTACATTTGAACATTCCTTTTCCATATATCATATCTAGTACCTTGAGTATTTGAATCACCACAAACCTTTCATGGATACCAGTAGTGAGTATATCTAAACCCAAAGGACATCCTGTTCTTAGTAAAGAAATATATACAATATATAACTAACATGATGCATGTAAGGATAAGATCTAATAATATCAAGAACTTTAAATAGTGTTACAATGGAATCCACCATTCAAATTTAGTTAAAATTCATTCTCATTATACTTGTTTAATGACATGATCAAAGACCCTTCATTCCAACATGGTTAGTGATTTTCTTATCTCATCCATTTTTATTTCATTATTTCCCAACTCATATAACTTAGTTAACAATTTATATATATTCAAAGGTGTTGAAATGCATCTGATTCTTAAACAATAATGGGATTTTTAAATTTTTATCACTTTTGACCACTCATACCAACATTAAATCAATTCATAACAGTTCAAATATATTCATTGGATGGATGCCCCCCCCCCTTATCATCACACTCCATGTTATGTGAGCATAAAATACATGAAACTCCAGTCCAAGTGCTATGACCTTAGACCATATGCGTCTCTCTTAAAATTTTGTATATACATGAATTGGGATCTCTATTCACATCAAGTTTTCCTTTACATTATTGTTGTAAAGGTTCCCTGAACTTTTTTGGGTCAAATATATATAACCTTAAAAAATCCTTCTTTGGTCTAACTAAAAAGACCTTAAACTTCCAAAGGAAAAAGACATGGTACTCATCATGATTAAAAACCTTCATATGGAATCTGGGAAAAAATTAGAGTATATAAACACTAATACATAACTCTTATGAATTACAAAAAATTTAGATCATAAAAAATAAAAAGTCACAAATCTTTTCATGTTAAAAACATACAAAGGGTTTCTTGGTAAAATTCCATGTTTCTGCTCACAATGTCATCCCCTTCATGGATTAGAAAAATGTTAAAGAATTTAGAAGAAGAATTCACAAATCCTATAATGACTAAAATCTTTCCCTAGAAAAATATAGGTTATATTAACTATATTTATAGATCTTGGAAATATTTAGATCATATTCTTTTTCCTATAGATATTGGTTCATATTATTTGTTCAAAGTTTATAATGATTCAATTTTAGGATACTCAAATAATTTTTGAACATTAACCCACCCATATATGTCCCTCTTCATAATTTCAATAAATACTGAATCGGTTATCTCTTATATAAAGATAGATTAACCTTAGTTTTCAATGATAGTATGTTTCTGATTAAGCATTCATATATTCATCCAAGAGTATAAGTCTTGTAGGAAATAAAAACTTTACTGTATTTTATCCAATAAGTTAATCTTGTCTTATAGTGATAATAATTACACTACATATCTAGATCATTAATACTCATTTGAACACACAAATGTTGAAGGATAATTGAATTACCAAGTCATTTAATCATTGAATCTAGTATTTTTGAGTTATTATTTATAATAAATCTATTTTAATTCAATGCTTACAAAGATTCATTTAAAATAATATTACTTTTTATATACTTTCAAAAATTATAAAGATTTGGCATTCATGATGGATAAAATTATAGGTTATCACAAAGAAACCAAAAATCATTTCAAAAAAGGGATAATATAATTTTTTTAACAAAAGGGATGGTGGATCATCCATAGTTTAGAGTCTCTCCTTGGTATTCAATAAGAAAAAATAATAATGGTGAAATATATTAAAAATAATTTTTTTATTCCATTATTTCATCTATTAATTTTCATGGTGCATCAATCACTTGTTAGATCCTATCCAATTTTGTTTCTTTAGTTTCTCCAGTAGGTAATAACCTTTCTACCAATATGGAAGCATATTCTTTGGCCTTTCTAGCCTATTTACAAATCCTCTAATGTTTCACCATTCTCTCCTTAGTTGTGATCAACTCTTAAAAGAGGTGATTTAATAGAGTTTTTTTCCAATAACTAGGTTTTTTTGTCCTTCCACCACTTCTGAACAATTATTCTTTTCTTAGAGTGTCACAAAACTGATATTTTTTATGTGAGATGTCGATTCAACTCTATAGATATTCAGTTGTAATGTTTTTTCCTACTCATACTCATTTATAATATATTTCATAGAAGTGTGGATATTATGGTAGATGAACCCTCCATTCCCTAGGGTGGTGAACATATGGTGTAGATGGTGCAGCTTCTTATGAAATCCTTCCATAAATGTTTTATAAATTTTATTCCAAATGTCTATCCACACTTTTTTCCATGAATCCCACTAAAAGGTAACAATCTCAAGGTTTGAATTATAGTTCCTCATAAATACCAAGATATACTCTTGGAATATGTCACTTAGAGGGACTACATGTTTGGTGCCTCCTAAATTTTATTATACCTAAATATTTCTTTATTATATGAGTTCTATTAATCAAGGAATTAGATAAGTGGCCTCATAAACTTCTATTATTAATGAATTTAATACAATAGTTTACATAAAATTACATGTTAACCCAAAAATATGGAAATTAAAAGAGATAAGTTTCATATTTACCTTCAATCATTAAAATATTATATCCTCAAATTTCTATTAGTTCATTAGTTGATGTAGATAAAAATTATTCTTGATGTGACCCCCGTGCAGGACCTTCATGAGATGCATCCATAGGATCTTTAGGAGTCGCATAAGTAGAATATTCAAGAGATATATATACCCTTAAAATAATAGTTCCCTAAAATGGTGTTAGGGTCTCAGAAATCAATCCTTAATATGGTATACTCTAGTCAATATCAAATGGAGTTTCCCATAAAAATAAAAATTTCTATTAATCAACATGATTATTAAAAGTGTATGGAAGTCAACTATAAGAGATATGGAATTAACATATTCTCCTCCAAGATCATACTGAATATAGTGATATCTAATTCTGCATATTCAATAAATACTCCAACATCCACTATAAGACTAATAGATTAGTCTAGATGGGTTACCATATTATTTAATAAATTTAATCCCAGACATATTTCTTTCCATCCTTGATCATTTTTTATTCTGGATATAGTTTATCCCCATTATTGAAATGTAATAGCTGTTTACCCTTGATCAAAAATAGGGTCTGTTACTAAATTGAAATAACTCAACCCACTGATGCCTTGCCCAAGCCAGCAATAAGTTGAGTGTATCATCCCAAGACCACTTTTAATAGGCTAATGGCCAGTTACTAGCGCCAAGTAAGAATATCTCATAACATGGGAGACTTTATCCTATAAAATACTATAAATAACACATCTCAAATACATAGGATAAAAAATCACTAGGATATATATATGTATATACACACACACACACACATACACATGAATAAACAACTCGGATGTATATAATGAATGCATGAGATAATGAGTATAAGTACATCCCAAAAGATAAATACAAGTAAATGATACATATAAAAATTCTCTAAACTATAAGAAACCTAGAAGATACTTGGTTCTTCAATTACTCCTAAATCAATATTTGCCAATATTAGCCACCACTACCAAAACAAACCACTAATATCCACTACACATCACCATTCACCACCAAACATCACATGGGAATTGGATCCAAATGAGCCACACCATCTCCATTCCCTCTAAGATAATCACCAAACTATGTTTTGTCTACAAAAATACAACACATGTGGGCACAAGTCCCATGTATTGGTGAGTATAATTATAACTTGTAGGATTATGTAAAACCACAAAGTATAGAGAACTAGATATGTTATCATAAATCCATAAGTACGTGTGAGAGTGACACTAGAACCAAAAAATGGTTTATAATAAGGAATTGTAGGAATATGAGGAATCCCCAACATAATATCTCTAACACTCAAAAACACATACCACATGAGAAATTAAAGCTACCTTGAACACTATAGAATCTTTAATGTTTGAGTTTTACAGCCAGTTGTATACCACATCTCAAGGGAAACTGGTGGATATGTTATTGAATATCACAAATTTTAAACCTAAAAAATATGGATAGAAACATTATAGGTATCAAATCCTTAGTGAAGGAAATTGAGTGTGGTTTACAATAAATAAAACCAAAAAAACAAAAAAAACACAAATAAAAGAAATCAACTGTAGTGAATATTTTCTTTAAGAAACAAATTATGAGTGGGGAAGATTTGTTTTTTAAAGATTATTTTCATATATAATAATGAAAACAAATTATAATAGAATGATGAAGAATTAAATGGGAGGGAAATATTGATTCTCTAGTTAATGTATGTCTTTGATTGAGAAGTTAAAATAAAAATAAATGATCAAACATGTAGTCAAAATCTATGTTGAGTAGGTTGACCATAAATCAAATGATTTTTCAGTTCTCCCATAAAAAACTAAATCAATTGATAAAATTAAGAATTTAATTTCAATTTTAAAATATTATACAAATTAATATTAAAATTATGAACCAACATAATCTAATTTCCCCACTCAATTTTTCGCTAACAATCATTATAAAATCAATCAATACAATAATTATAAATTAAGAAAAAAATGAATACGAATATGAGGAGTATTCCATTGAGATTCTACTCCAAGATGAGATCATGTATTTCTTGATCATACCTAACTCTAGCTTCTTGATTTCTTTATAAATTTTATGTTGTTAATCTCCCAATGTGTCTCTTGTTTTATTATGACCAAATGTGATCATAAAAAATCATTATTCACCTATTAATTTTCCTAGAAGCCTCCTTTATAACCTTTATATCCATAAAATTAATTATATATTAATTTTTCAATTTTCTAACATTTTCCTTAGTGAAATGAATATATTATTGAAATGTAGTAAATATTCTTGTTTTCCTTGACATGTGGTTGAAATTTATTGCTTGAAAAACACCAGGAAACCAGATTTTATCCATATATCCATCATCAACTAAAAAAATATTCTTAAAAATGAGTTTAGACAATGTAAATTCATCTTATTTACTACAAATCCATTAGAATATTACTCAACTAACTATGGATCAGTCTCAGCCAAAATATTTTTGTTGAGATCATTCTTACTCCCTATAGTAAGAGCTAATTCATTCAACTTCCCAAAGTGGTTTGATAGAGCTTCTTTCTTGGTATATATTCACATTACCATTGGTAAATAATTCTAAAACAGAATACCTCAATGTGAAACACCATCTTAAGAAGAAAACAACTTCACTAAGGCAAATGGTCAAGCATTATACATACACTCTAGTCCATTTTTAAAGACACAAAATTAGAGAACTCAAACTCACCATCATCATTTGTTGGGGTTAAATTATAAAACCCTAAAACATCCAAGATACACTATCATGTATGAGATTTAATTATATGATAATTTTGATTAATCAATTGTAGATAAATGAACATACATATTCTATTCTCCAATCGAGCCATTAGAATAACAAAATAGAGAATATAGAGAGATAAAAGGAAAGATGATATAATGTGATTAGGATTGGTTTGATCCTACGTGCATGGAGAGAAAACCCAGGTAATAGTTTTATTATAAAGCATGAAAATAAGAAAATCAAATATAGACTCAAAGGAAAATAGGAAATAACTAGAGAAACTATATAAGGAGGTCGGCCTTATGGAACTAGGTGGCAGTGGTGAACCCTGTCACTTAGAGTCAGCATCATCTACTACTGGACGGGCTCACTCACACACCCAAAAATGATACAAAAAAACACATGATAAAAGAAATTGAATCATTTTAGATCCAAGAATATATACTGAAGCTTGGTTACAATGAAACATAGGTCAATATCTAAAACCTACTTGAAGCATAGTCATCTAGAACCCAGAACCAAGTTGATTCACCACTGAGTATCCATTAGAGAAGTACTCTGGTTTCATGAGATGGCATGATCTTAATAGAGGGGAGAGTAGGTGGTTAGGATCACCTATGTCTCCTTATTCTCTGATAATCCCTCTGTATATTGAGGGGAGATTCGTATCAAGAACTCATAGGATGAATCAAACCAGATGAAAGAGATTGATCCTTGATCAAACAAGGCATCACTCAGACAAATAGTGATCAAGGAGCAATGATGGCATGCCAGAGGTCATCAAGAAGTTCTAGAAAAGGAATAGGATCACAGCCGCATGGATGTCTCAAATCAAAGGAGTTGATTCAAGTAACATAATGTGGGATAGTTCACGAGACACATGGCATGATGGTGTATTAGTAGATAGAGGTTGAGAAAAGAAACACATCTGGAGAAAATGAGGGTTGTTAGATCTCAGTTTATCAATGGTCGAGGTAAGCCTGCAATCTAGGTAAGGAAAATGAAATACACAATATACAAAAAATTGGTTAAATAAAATAAAACCCAGGGAAAATGAAACCCCATGTGAATAGTGCCATGCATCGTATATCTCATGCCCCATACAAAGATTAAGAACCCTAAATTTAATATGAACAAAAGAATATATAAAACCATATTAATGGAATTAAAATGAAGCATAAATGGGCCATAAATTCAATAAATATCCACCTTTAAATTAAATTAAATTTAAGGATGATGTTCTCGCAACCTAAGTTATAGAATTGAGACTAAATTCATTAATTTAAAATAATGAATGAATTTGGACAATGGAACGACCTTAGTCAAACTATCGGCCGGATTGTGCCCAGTGGGTATCTTAGTGACACTCTCTATCCCAGATTCTATAATATCCCTAAAAATGATATCTAATGTCAATTTTATTTGATCTAACAAGGCATACATATTTTTAGATAAACGTAATGCAGATTGGTTATCACAGTAGATTTTTATGCTATCAGTAGATAAAGATAACTTAGAAAGAAAACCTTTCAACCATATAGAGTCTTTTATGGATTTTTTTAATGTAATATACTTTTCCTCAGTAGTGGAGATTAAAACAACTGACTACATATTGCACTTCTAGGAGACTGATCCTTCATATTCAAGAAATACAAAACTAGTGATATAATTTAGAGTGTCAACATTTACAGCATAATCAAATTCAAAAAATTCAAATATATCATTATCAAAACTATTATTTAAATCATATCAAATGAATAGTTTATCAGACATTGATACATACCTCAGTATCCATTTAAATTCATTCCAATGAAGCTTACTAGGTTTCCCCATAAACCTTCTCAAAGTATAAATAGTAAATGAAATATATGTCCTAGAATAGACCATAGAATGCATAATACTTACTACTAAATTAGCATAAGGTATCTTACTCATAAAGGAAGTCTCATCATCATTTCTAGGGGATTGGTCCAAGGACAATTTCATTTTTTCCTAGATGAATATTAAGATGTTTAACATGCTCAAACATGTATCTTTTTAATACCTTCTTAACATAAATAGATTGGAAAAGTAAAAGGTTCTAGCCTTCCTATCTCCTATTATTTCCATACCTAATATTTGATTAGCATGCCCTAAGTTTTCATTTCAAAGAAAAAAATTAATTTATTCTTGACATAATTTATTATCCTAATGTTTTTACAGATTAAAATCATGTCATCAGCATATAATAATGGGTAAATATATTCATGTTTAATATTTTTATAATATACACATTCATCAAATTTACTTTTGGAAAACTAATTTTCAATCATAAATGAATCAAAACTCTTATACCATTTTCTTAAAGATTGTTTCATCCTATATAATGACTTCTTAAGTATAAAAACTTCATTAGGTTTGAACAGTTTGTAAAATTCTTCAGGAGGAGTCATATAAATTGTTTTATCAAGATTACCATGTAGAAAAGAAGTTTCTACATCTAATTCATCAACATGAAAATCAAATTTGGCATCAAAATTAAGAAGAATTATAATATATTAATGTTTAACAACTTGGGAGAAATTTTCACTATAATCAATGTCTTCACATTGAAGAAATAATTTAGCATCCATTTTGGATTTGATTTTTATTTTATTTCCTTCAACATTGTTCTCTTTATTCTTATAAATCCATTTATAACCTACGACCTTCTGGTAACTAGGTTTAGAAACAACAACCCAATTGTTTTTTTAAGAAGAGAATTCATCTCTTCTTGTGTTTCACTCAACCACCTAGTGGATTCTTTAGATTTAATGGCTTGCTTATAAGTTTTAGGTCCATCATTAAACAAATATTGTAATACATTAAATTCATAGGTAGAAATGTATGCCTAATTGAAATGATATGGAGGTATAATAACTATCCTCTCTCTATCCCAAGTGAGCTAATAATTTATCAGATTATCCAATTCCTCAGTTTTAGGTTTTGAATCTAAATTGGAATTGGATTAAACTTATGTTTGGATAATGGGGGGGTAGGACTAGTCGTGGACTGGGAGTGTTTACTAGATTCAAAAGGTACTTCAATTCCTAGGGGTGTTGAGACTCTATAAGGTATTGTAGTGTCATCAAAAGTCTCTATAGGTTCATATTTGTTATCATTGGACAGACCATACTCATTAAACATGACATATCAACTAATGATACATTTTTTATAACATGGTTTGTCTACTCATAGACGATACCCCTTAACACCCTCTAGGTAACCCACAAATATACACGGAACAGCCCTATGAGATATATTATCGATGTGTTTGTGAGCATAAGCTATAGATCCAAAAGTCATGAGGTGTGAAAGACTCAAGGGTGAACCTTTCCAGAGTTTTTCAGGTGTCTTAAAATAATTATTAAAAGATGGTAAATGGTTGAAAAGATAGACTGTTATTGAAGAAACCTCATCCTAGAAGGACATGGAGAGTTTTTATTGGGACACCATACACCTCACCCTCTCAAGAATAGTCTTATTCATTCTTTCTACTTATCCATCCTGTTGTAGAGTTTTCAAAATAGCCTGGTATCTCTTTATTCCTTCAAATGCACAAAATCAATGAATTTTTTGGATAGATACTCTAAATTGTTATCAGTTCTTAAGGATTTGAGTTTCCTATTAGACTCACTTTCTACCCCAGATTCATATTTCTTAAAGGTATGAAAAGTATTAGACTTATGTTTGAGTATATAAATCCATATTTTCCTAGAGAATTAATCAATTAATTTCACAAAGTATAAGCCTCCTCCATGTGAGGTTACCCTAGAAGGACCCCACAAATAAAAATATACACATTTAAGGGTTTCTTTAGCCTTATACACAGACCTACTAAAGCTGAATCTTTTGGATTTTCCATATACACAATCCTCATAGAATGGTAGGCTACTAGGAGTGATATTACTCAAAATCTCCTATTTTTTTAGTTCACTAAGGTCATTGGCACTGACTTTCCCTAACATTATATTCCAAAGGGTGGTGGAATCAAGTTTTGAACTACAAGAAGTGTTCAATAGACTTCTGTTAACCTTAACAACTAACACATAAAGACCACTATGAAGGTTTACTTTCATAATTGCGAGGGATCCTTGGGAAACTCTATGACTTCTAGAATTTGACATAAATCTATATCCTTTTATCAAGGATTCCTAGGGAGATTATGTTTATTTTTAGTCCGGGTACCCACATAACTTCCTCAAGAGACATAATATCCCCATTATGAAGCTTTAATGAAATATATTCTATTCCCATAATGTGATAGTTCTTGTTATTCCCTATAAATACCTCATTGGATTCAACTTCCCTCAATTCAGTAAATAACTCCTTCTTAGGACACATGTGTAATGAATATCCTGAATCTAGGATCCATTAATCAAAGATGGAAATTTCATTAACATTCAACATGTCAGTAGGGACAAGTCCTCCTCAACTAATAAGGAATTATCATTACTATTATCTCTATAGTCACTTTTCTTATTAAGGTAGTTCCTCTTAATATGCCTAGGTTGATTGCATTGAAAACACTTAATGACTTTGTTTTTAGACTTATATCTTTTCTTCTTAGATTGAAACATTTATTTTCTCCTGCCCCTATACTCACTTTTTCCCTAATGTTTAAACCCTTAGCCTTAGTCTTAACACTACCCTTCCTTTGAAGGTATTTGGAGAGTAATGTATATTTGACTTATTTAAGAGTAAGTGTGTATTTTTCATACATCATTGATTCTTTAACAGAATTAAATGAATCATCTAAATATGGTTACAGTATAATGCCCTGGTGTTCATCATCCAATTTAATGACTATATTGGTTAGATCTAACAAGATTTTATTGAATTCATCAGTATGCCTCCTGATTGTAGTTCTAGGATGAATTTTGAAAGTATATAATCTCATTTTCTTATATACCCTTCCAACAACAGACTTGGACATATAAAAGGATTCAAGCCTAGACTATATACATGTGGCATAGGACTCATACGAAACTTCTCTTAGAACTTTATCTCCAAAATATAAAATAATTAAAATACGATGTTTCGTAAGAGTTTCTTCTGGGACATCAATGTAAGTGGTGGAATTCTACCCATCTGGGGTAGTGGTGGTAATTTTCTTTCTAGAACTATCAAGGTAATCTATTAAATCATGGGGGTCCAGTAAAGTTGTCATTTTAATTATTAAATGATTAAAATTGTTTTCACCATCAAAATTATCAAAATATAATATATTAAAACCCATAACTAATGTTACAGTAGGCTCTGATACCACTTGTTGGGGATAAATTCCAAAACCCTAAAATAGCCAAGATCTACTATCACATATGATGGTTAATTATATGCTAAGTTTTATTAACAAATTGGAGATAGTTGAACACAAAAATTCTATTCTCAAATTGATCCATTGGAATAAAAAACAACAAATATAGAATGGTAAACGGATAGTAGATATAATGTGTTTTGGATTGTTTTGATCCTACATGCACAGTAATAACACCACCCAGGAAATAGTTTTATTACGAAGTAAGAAAACAAGTAAAGAAAATACAGACTCAAAAGAAAAAATAAAGAACCAGATAAAATGTCTAAGGAGATCGACCTTGTTGAACAAGGTGGAAGTAGTCAACCATATCACATAGAATCAATGTCATCTACTCCTGGACAGACTCATGTACACATCCAAAAAGGATACATAACAATACATGATGAAATAAATTGAATCTCCACAGATCCAATAATATTTACTGAATATTTTTTATGATGAAAGATTGGTCAAGATCTAAAAACTTATTGTAGTGCAGTCATCCGAAACCTAAAACCAAGTCAATTATCCACTGAGTCTCCACTAGAGAAGTACTTAGGTTGAAAGAGGTGGCACAATCTCAGAAAAGGGGAGCGTGGGTGGCCAAGATCCCCTATATCTCATTTTTCTTCTCTGAGAATCCATCTGGATAGAGAGGGAAGCTTTGCATCGGGAAATCACTGGTCGAAATAGACCAGACAAAAGAGAGAGATCCTTTCTCAAATCAAGCATCACTCAGCCAAACAGAAATTGAGAAGCAATGATAGAAAGCTAGAGGGTCTCAGGCAGTTTATGTCACAACCTGTCCCCCGGGGCCCATGTCGTGACTACCCCAAGCCCACCTTCCATAGGCCAGGGGCTGGAGACTAGTACTAGAAATGCGTATCCCTAAAACAGGAAGGAATTTCCTTTAAACTTGTAGAAACATACAGAGTAGAATGCAACAAGATACAACCACGAAGTAAACTATTGTAGTAAAAAGTGTTCTAAAAGTAAATGGTCCAGAATACAAGCCCAAATGTAAAATTACAAATACAACTAAAAGGTAAAATACAACTAAAAAGGGAGAAAAACTCCTAGGTCATCCTCTGAGGATCCTACCTGAAGGGTAGGTATAGATCGCCTCCATAACACTCCACATCCGTTCATCTCCTCCACGTATCGCCTGGTCCCGGATCCCTCAAATCTCAATCAATGTTATACGTCATCTACCCAAGACACAACAAGGTGCGGGCGAAGCCTGTGTAGGGGTGATTATAACGATGCTCAGTAGGGACCATGAGACCCCATAGGTCTCCTAAAGTTCCAGGAAGGAAAAAACCACAAATCAAGGCTCGATCACAAATCACAAAGCAGTCAACAACTCTACTTAGGTATATGCCCATACATATACCTAAGTTATCAAGATATACTAGTCTCATGCATAAGGGAAGAATATCCCAAAGGTAACACCATGAAGGTAACACCATGAAGGTAAAAGTACCACACAAGTAACACTATGGAGATAACACCATGAAGGTAAAAGTACCACATAGGTAACACCACGAAGATATCACCACGAAGGTAACAGTACCAAATATGTATCACTATGAATATACCACCATGAAGGTAAAATTACCACACGGTTATCACCACAAAGATATCAACACAAAGATAAAAGTACCACACATGTAAAAGACTTAGTTCAAATAGAGTCTCAGCTCAAACCAGGTTTTCAGTGAAGTATATAAGTACAGATGATTAGTCGTGAAGCTAGATCATCTTATTATGTCCAGAGGCACTGATTCTGACCATATGAAGTCTAACCCACACAGGATCAATAGGTACTAACCCCCACAATAATCCACATAGGATCTGACCCACCTTGATTCAATAGGTACTAACTCTCGCAATGACCCACATAGGATCGGTATGCATTGATCCACACAGGATCGTTGAGCGCTAACCCACACAAGATCGGTATGCGCTAACCCACACAGGATCGTTGAGCGCTAACTCACATAGTATCTGACCCACACAGTGTCGGTATGCACTGACCCACATAGGATCACTGAGTACTGACCTCCATATGATTTGTCTCCAACCTCCGCCTCACTGCTAGCCATTGGATTCCTCGCACCTGGTGTGCTTGAGTTCTGTAGAATTTTACCTTGAGATATTTGGTGTACCTTTACTTCCACTAAGATTCACAAAGAAGTAACTCAAAGTACTTCCATGTCGTAAGGGTTCCAACATGACATATAGTGCATCAATCGGACGCTCGGTCTTTGAGTTATAAGCGTTTCAGTTCCGGGGGCCTGGTTGGATTCAGGTTCGATCCAACCCGGTCGTACTCAAACTATCTAAAAAATTCCGTAAGAGTATACCAAAATGACCATATTGATCCAAGTATCCCAATGTCATAGACGGTTCATCAAACGGACGTCTGGTTCTCAGGATATGGCCCTTTAAGTGTTTCTGGGCCTGGTTGGGCCCGGGTCCGGTCCAACCCGATCGGACCAACCCGACCTGACCCGGTTTAGGCTGGGCTGAGTCTGGCCTGGCCTGCAAGGGGGTGGCCCGGCTTACAGGGGGGAAGCCTACAAGGGGGTGTCCCACAAAAGGGCGGCCCACAAAGGGGTGGCCCGACTACGTGAGGCGCCGCCCGCAAAGGGCGGTCCAGTCGTGCAGGGCGTGACCCGTGAGGGTGCATCTTGTGAGGGGGAAGCTTGGCTACGTATGGTGTGACACACAAGGGGGTGGGTCAGCCGCATAGGGCGTGGCCCATGAGACAGTAGCTCGGCCGCTATCTTCCCGAGGTAGCAAGGGGGGAGGTTTCCCCCTGGTATCCCAAACGTCCTGGAGGCCATTCGGTTTCGTGAAATGGAAGCACCACATGGGCGTTTCCCAGTCTCCACAAAAACCACCGGAGGTGCAGGTTCGGCCTCCTCCACTGTGGCTTCATCCATGGCCTCCTACTCATCGGTGGCATGTGACGGTGTGTTGCCCGTCCCTTCCGCGGTCGGCTGCCTTCTCTGACTGTCACGACTGATGAGTTGTGGCCCCTTTCACACCAGCGTTGTGCAATGGCGCGCCACACCTCCTCTACGGACAGACAGTGTCGGACACTCCGATGACTGTTGTGACTTTGTGTTGCAGCCTCCTCTTGTGGCATACGTTGGCGCGTCACCTCCTTCGTAGTCGGTTGGTGCCGCCACACCAGTAGTCTTCCATGGAGGGCGCAAGGGTAGCAAAGTTGTGTAGGGTTCACGTCAAGTTTGTTAGGCCCATGACCTCCACATTAGTTCATGATCAAAGGGAGGATAAAATGGGTTTAACAATTTCTAGTATTAAACAACAAACAAAACCCCACAAAGATTTTTTGTAACAACCTCCCGCAAAAATGAATGAATCGTGGATAAACCCGTTAGTCGGCTGCTCCGCGTACTTCATATAATTCAAGAACGGGGAAGAGGGAATCATTTGAAGTGCGTAAACGAATAAACCCCCTACCTCATAAACCCATTGGAGAGTGCCTGCAGTTGAAGGTGGATTGTGTTCTTTGTTACTAAAATCGGTTGCCAATGATGCCACTCATACGTCGTCCTTCGGTTCGTGGTTCAGTGTCACCCGTCACCTCTCGCTGGGATCGGCTCCATCCTCTAAGGGTTTGGCATCTTATCACTCCTTCATCACTTCGTTGCTTGGTGAATCTGTGTTGATACCCCTCCCCAAACTCTATATATATTGAAGAGGGGGGTAAGTAAAGATGTGGGTAATTAATGGAAGATCATTAATTAAGAACCTTATTAATTCCCCAATGATGTCATTACTTATGATTTAACAGTTCAAGCCATTTATTGTCTTGACACATCGCTATCCCCACACTCTGCTTGTCCGTTGGAGGATAAGAATGAAAATAAAATAATAAAATATTTTTATTTTATTTCTTTTAAAAAGTCACAAAACTTAACTTTTTCTCCAAACCTACTGTGGTCCAAGTAAAGTCTCCATTAAGCGAATCCCAGTTCTGCGGACTCAACGGTTCCCTCAAATATTTAATCTGAGCACCAGTTCAAAAGTTAGGAAATGTCACTCGTGCGTTTATTGAACGTACCTGAAAAAAGTTCATAAAATTATTAACAATCACCCTCGAATCGTGCCGGTCGAGGTTAGGCTCTGCCTAAGGAGAACATGCCCTATCAATATCAATGTTACTCTTGTATTTTCAATCTGAGTTACTGTTTAGAAGTTATGAATTTTACAAAAAAATAATTTTCACTTAAGTATTATATTTACGGCCGAAAACTTTCACTGGTGGCCCACGTCGGCCAATGTTAGTATTTGCCTAAAGAGAGCATACCCTCGTGAGCTCGGTTGTGGTCTCATATTTTTAATCTGAGTCACCGTTTGTGAGTTATAAGCATTTGAAAAATAAAATAACTTTATTTAATCATTTTATTTACGGTTATTCCATTTTTGGGTTTTCTCACAGGATCCCTGCAACGGCCAAACTTAAGTTGTACCTAGGGTAAACCCATCATCCTAAACGCAACAGTGCCCTTAGAATTCTGATCTGGGAAACTATATAAGAGTTATTCCACTTTTTTAGGAAAACTGCTTATGCGCGCTAATTAAAGATTAACAAAAGTTTGACGGATCATTCCGGGCACTTCGGGCCTCAGAATCACGTACCGTTAGATTTCGAGGTCTCAAAATAATTCCATATATTTAAACAAAATACAGAAATTCCAGGACATTAAATTCTCCCCACCTTAGGGATTTACGTCCCTAAAATCCAAAACAAATTCAAATCAAACAAATTAGAGTACTGAGCATGAATCTGAGTCTCCCGCTCCCATGTTCTCTCATGTAGGTCCATGTGCTTCCACCGAACTCACACCAGAGGCATCGACCATCCATGAATGACTCTCTCCTGTCGATCCTCTATCTCCACTGGGAACTTCGTAAAAGTCACCCAATGGTCAAATTTCAACTCTCCCTAGTCGATAACGTGTGATGGATCATGCACGCATCTCCTCAACTGCAACACATGTAAAACATTGTGCACCTGGTGCATCCGTGGGGAAAGAGATAGACGGTATTCCACCTCTCCCACTCTGTTGAGAATCTAGAAAGGACTGATGAACCTTGGAGATAACTTTCATCCACGGCTAAATCTCTGCAAACCTCATCGAGGTGAGACCCATAGGAAGACATGGTCTCCCTCCTCCTGTTGGCATAAGACTTCTTCTGGCTCTGTGCAGCCTTCACTTACTGACAAGTGAGGCATCATGATACAAACTTTGCCACTTCTTCCTTCATCCTTGGACACCAGTACTGATACAGGAAGTCTTGGTACACCTTTACCACTCCAAGATGTACCGCTAAAGGGGATGTATGGATATCCCTAAAAACCTACTCCTGGAGAATCACTGGTACCATGGTGCATCCTCTAAATAGGATGATGTGCTTCCCACCTTCATAAAATCCTTTAGGAGACTGTCCTAAGGATATCTGAGCACATCGGGCCTCGCAGTAAATGACTCAAGCTATGCCCCCAGAATTTGATGAAGAATTGGGGGAGTGATAGTCATGTACTGGAGGTAAGTGGCTCCATCATTATCCATGAAGGATATCCATAGTGCGACTAGCTGCTCTGACACCTCGCTCAGTAGTTATAGACTAGAGATCCTGCTGATTGTGTCTACTACCACATTCCCCTTCCTAGGAGTACAGACTATCTCAAAGTCATAGTTCTGGAGGAACTCTATCCATCATCGTTATCTCAACTTCTGAAAGCTATACTGACACTTCTCCATCCATAGGAAATGCTCCCCCTTCTTCGTCAAAGATGACAAGGGTGCTGCTACCCTGGAAAAGTCTAGTTCAAAACTCAGGTAGTACCCATCCAAAGTAGAAGTTCCTCTCCCTTCTGGGAGGTAATCCTAGAAACATATTTTGAAAAGATTTCCCCACACTCTTCCACTTCTGTTGGGAACTGAAAACCCAAAACTCTCGCTGCCATGAGGATTAGGTTAGCCGACTGAATAATGATCAGATGCACCCTAATATGCATGAGTTTACCCTAAAGGTATCTCTATATGTAAGGGTTAAGTCAGTGGTTTAACCGGAAACTATAGGTCTTGAACAAGATTAGTGGAAAGAATGAATGGTTAGTTTCTATGTCTATTAATATGGTAGCTAGTAGTAGACACACACCATACCTCTAATAATTCATAGAGCCCTTGGGTCACACTCCTTGACTGCATGCAGCTACTCCCTTACCCTATCCTCCAGCTCCCTGAGCCTAGTGGTGACCACATTGGAGTGGTGGTTGTAACATGTCGAAATCTATACCACCTCATGATACTCTCCCAAATCCACTTCCACATATGCTGTCCTACAGATTCATATGTCCTTAACACTTTCTCTTCCTCAAACATTTTACATGCCTAAGTCTTTGAGAATAGAATCAGTTTCCTATTTTCTCACTGCTAACATTCACTGGTTTTATCTTCTCAACCAAAGAAAATTTAACCACAATGGTTCTATCTAGAACCCTAACATAAGTAAGAATTCATAGAGGAAAATTGATGGCTCATATGTCCCTAAACACACCTCTATTGGAGGTCCGAGACTTGAAGCACTGACCGTACTATATTCATCGAGTACCTGGGATGGTCGGTATGACTTAATGAATACTCATCTACCAACATGTCATCTTGCCGAAACTGTAGAAGCTCTAGGGAACTCTCATCCCTTAGCTCTTTATGGAAAGAGATCCCCTTATTTGAATAAGGTTCTCAAGCTTATCCACTGAAAATTCACCTCTTCGCAAGATCATGGTAATCTAAACATTATCATCGTCCAGCTGAGCCACATAAAAGGCCATCTACTAGGACTGCCATCTAATCAAATGGTGCCCTAGCTAGGTGGAAACTCAGCCACATCCTCTACCTAGTTATCAACTGCCTATGATTTGTCTCGCCTTGGAACCCCAGAGCTCTCTGCCACTGAAACTTGTGCAATGCACTCAGTCGGCGTTCACCCTCTGCTGGTGGGGCTGGTGGCATCTACTTCCCAATGGGTGGTGGTGCTACTAGGGCACCACCCGAAGGTGATAACACCATAAGAGGTCCCTCCATTGAAGCCTCATCTCTCGGTGTGACGTCATCGTGTACTCTCTTGGAAATCCTTACTAACTTTCTACGCAGCAGCATCCTAATAAGGAGCAGGTGCGCAACGATCATTAAGTTATACCTGGTGAGCTAGCTCCAAAGAAACTAAAGAAAAACATTTCCAAAACACACACAATCAGTGTTTTCATGCACTGAATCAGAAATTAGAAGTCAGGGTCCTGGTGTATGGATATGTCGGCCGCTACACTAATATTGGATTCCCCAAACTGAAAACCAAACCCATAAAACTTAACATTGTTTCCATATAGAAAAGATCAGAGTCCGAGTTCTTCGGTAGAAATGACTCCTCTGATACCACTTTGTCACGAACCATCCACAGGGGCCCGCATCGTGATTACCCCAATCCCACCTTCTATAGGCCAGGGGCTAGCGACTAGAATTGGAAAGGCGTATCCCTAAAACGAGAAGTCATTGCCTTTAAACCTATACAAACATATAGAGTATAACGCAACAAGATGCAACCCTGAAGTAAACTATTGTAGTAAAAAGAGTGATAAAAGTAAAGGGGCTGAAATACAATCCCAACTGTAAAAGTACAAGTACAACTAAAAGGTACAATACAACTGAAAAAGGGAAAACAACTCCTAGGTCATCCTCCGAGGATCCTACCTAAAGGTTAGGTACAGATAGCCTCCACAGCACTTCACTTCCTCCCGTCTCCTCCGTGTACCGCCTAGTCCCGACTCCCTCAAATCTCGACCAATGCTATATGTCGTCTTCACAAGACACAACAAGGTGCAGGTGAAGCCCGTGCAGGGGTGAGTATAATGATACTCAGTAGGGACCCCAATACCCCGTAGGTTTCCTAAAGTTTCATGAATTAAAAACCACAAAGCAAGGCTCAATCACAAATCACGAAGCAGTCAACAACTCTACCTAGGTATATTCCAAAACATATACCTAAGTTATTAAGATATAATCGTCTCATACATGAGGGAATATTATCACAAAGGTAACACCACAAATGTAAAAGTACCACATAGGTAACACCGTGAAGATAACACCATGAAGGTAAAAGCACCACACAGGTAACACCGTGAAGATATCACCACGAAGGTAACAGTAACACATAGGTATCACTACGAAGATATCACCATGAAGGTAAAATTACCACACATGTATCACCACAAAGATATCAACACGAATATAAAAGTACCACACAGGTAAAAGACTTGGTTCAAACAGAGTCTCATCTCAAACCAGGTTTTTAGTGAAGTATAGAAGTACAGATAATTAGTCACGAAGCTATATCATCTTATTCTGTCAAGAGGAACTGCTTCTGACCATACGAGGTCTGACCCACACAGGATCAATAGGTACTAACCCCCACAATGATCCACACAGGATCCGACCCACCCAGAGTCGATAGGTACTAACCCCCACAATGACCCAAACAGGATCTGACCCACACAGGATCGCTGAGCGCTGACCCACAAAGGATCTGACCCTCATAGGATCTGACCCACACAGGATTGGTATGAATTGACCCATATAGGATCACTGATCGCTAACCTCTGTATGATCTGTCTCCAACCTCCATCTCACTGCCAGCCACTGGATTCCTCGCACCCAATATGATCTAGTTCTGTAGAATATACCCTCGATATATTGGTCATACCTTTACTACCACTAATATCTATAAAGGAGTAACCCAAAGGACCGTTATGTCTTAAGGGTTCCAATGCAACAGATGGTGAGTCAATCGGACACCCGATCTGTGAGTTATAAGAATTTTAGTTTCGAGGCCCGGTTGGATTCAGTTTTGATCCAACCTGACTATCCTCCAATTATCTCTAGAACTCAATAGTAGTGTACCAAAAGGACCTTATTAATCCAAGGATCCTAACACCACATACGGTTCTTCAAATGGACGTCTGGTTCTCAAGATATGGCCCTTTAAGTGTTTCTGGGCCTTGTTGGGCCTGGGTCCGGTCCAACCCGATCGGACCGACCTGGCCCGACCTGGTCTAGGCTAGGCCGCAGTGGGCTGGCCTGCTAGGCCAATTCCGGCCTGGCCCACAAGGTGGCGGCTCAGCCCGCAAGGGGAGAATCCTGTAAGGGGGTGGCCCGGCCCGAATAGGGAGGCCTGCAAAAGGATGGCCCGAAAAGGGGCAGCCCGACCACGTGAGGCGCGACCGGCGAGGGGGTGAACTGCGAGGGGACGGCCTGGCCGTGTAGGGCACGGCCCATGAGAAATTGTCCCGGACGCTTTCCGCCCAAGCTGGAAAGGGGGGAGGTTTCCCCACGGTATCTCGAATGGCCCGGAGGCCATTCGGTTTCGTGAAACAGCGATGCCACGTGGGAGCCGCCCAATCGTCGCGGAACCCGCCGGAGGCATGGGTTCGGCCTCCTCCACCACGAATTCTTCTAAGGCCTCCTGATCACCGTTGGCATGCGACGGCGCGCCACCCTTCCCTTCTTTGGCCGGCCAATGAGTCGAACGCCTTCTATGACTACCGCGGCGGATGAGCCGCGGCCCCATGCACACCGGCGGCGTGCGATGGCACGCCGCACCTCCTCCACATTTGGATGGTGTTGGCCGCTCCGATGACCATTGTGGCTTTGTTCCATGACCTCCTCTTGTGCTATGCGTTGGCACGTTGCCTCCTTCGTAGCCGGTTGGTGTCGTTGCGCCCGCCGTCTTCCACGGAGGGTGCAAGGGTAGAAAAATTGCGGAGGGTTGGGGTTGGGTTCCTTAGGCCAGCGCCCACCATGTTATCTCGTGGTCAAAGGGAGGAAAAAATGGTTTTAACAATTTCTTATATTAAACAAAAAACAAACCCCCACAAAGATACCCCGTAACAACCTCCCGCAAAAAATGAATTAATCACGGATCAACTTGTTAGTTGGTTGATCTGTATTCTTCATATAATTCAAGAACGGGGAAGAGGGAATAATTTAAAGTGTGTAAACAAATAAACCCCCTACCTCGTAAACCCATTGGATAGCGTCCTCACTTGAAGGTGTATTATGTTCTTTGTTCCCGCAACTGGTTCCCAACGACGCCACTCATATGTCATCCTTCGGTTCGTGGTTCGGTGTCACCCGTCACCTCCCGCTGGGATCGGCTCCATACTATAATGGTTCGGCGTCTCGGCACTCCTTTAACACTTTGTTTCTTGGTGAAGCTGTGCCGATAACCCTCCCCAAACTTCATATATATTAGAGAGGGGGAGGGTAAGTAACAACGTGGGAATTAATGGGGGATCATTAATTAGGAACCTTCCTAATTCTCTAACGATGTCATTACTTAAGATTTGATAGGTCAAGCCATTTATTGGCTTGACACATAGCTGGCCCCACACTCTGCTTGTCCATTGGAGGATAAGAATGAAAATAAAATAATAAAATAATTTTATTTTATTTCTTTTAAAAAGTCAAAAAAATTAACTTTTCCTCTAGACCTACTATGGTCAAAGTAAAGTCTCCCTTAAGCGAATCTCGGCATGGAGGATTCAACAGTGCTCTCAGAGTTTTAATCCGAGCACTGGTTCAAAAGTTAGGAAATGTCACTCACGTGTTTACTGAACATACCTGAAAAAAAGTTCAGAAAATTATTAGCAGTCAACCTCAACTCACACAGGTCAAGGTTAGGCTCCGCTTAAAGAGAACATGCTCTCACAATCTCAACGGTACTCTCAGATTTTCAATCTGAGTTACCGTTTAGAAGTTATGAATTTTATAATAAAATAATTGTCACTTAATTATTTTATTTACGGCCAAAAACTAACTTTCACTGGTGGTCCGTGACGGCCAATGTTAGTATCTTTCTAAAGAGAGAATACCCTCACGAGATCAGTGCTGGTCTCAGATTTTTAATCTGAGTCACCTTTCGTGAGTTATAAGCATTTTAAAAATTAAATAACTTTATTTTATTATTTTATTTACAGTTATGTCATTTTTGGGTTTTCTCACAGGAGGATTGCGCCGACTAAACTTAATTCACGCCTAGGGTAAACCCGCCATCGTGAACGCAATTGTTCCCTCAGAATTATGATCTAGGAAACCTTTTAAGAGTTATTATACTTTTTCAAGAAAATTTCTTACACATGTTAATTAAAGCCTAACAAAACTTTGACGGATCATTTCGGGCACTCCGGGCCTCAGAATCACGCACCGTCAGATTTTGCAGTCTCGAAATAATTCCATATAATTAAAAACATTATACAGAAATTCCAGGACATTACAGTTTAGGTGGTGGCATGGGATCATAGCCATGTGGACAACCCAAATCAAAGGAGTCAGTTTGAGTAACTGAAGGCAGGACATCACATGGGACACATGGAACAATAGTAATCTGATGCCTCATCAGATCGAGGTCGAGCGAAGAAACATGCTCGTAGTAAATGAGGTATGTTAGATCTTGGTCTATCAATGGTCAAGGTAATCCTGCAATCCAGGTAAGTAAAATTAAATACACAATATACAAAAAAAATTGGGTAAATGAAATAAAACCCATAAAAAATGAAACCCCATGTGAACAGTGCCATGTAGTGTATATCCCATGCCCCAGGAAAAGATTAAACACCCTAAATTGAAGATGAAAAAAGGAATATAAAAAACCATATTAATAGAATTTAAATGAATTATATAGGTTCCATATATACAACATCATCTCTAAACAATATCTTGTAAATGAAAACACCAAAAGTCTTTAAAAAATCAATAAACAATTAGACTTTGATGAGGATTAGATGATTATTCTATTTCAAATCTCATCTTAACTCGAAGATTCTTATGATTCATCAGATGAGTTCAATGGATTTATTTGTTTAAGTCATGCTTGAGCGATGCAACAACCCCAATTCAACATATATCTAGCTAGATATTTCTTGGTGAAACTTGGGTTCCTTATCTTCATCAACAAGTATGGAAAACTCCCTCATCATCAGTATCAAGAGTAGAAATGGTTCTTCTTAAGACCTTAGAAAGCCTCACATGATGAATCATATAATCAGTTCTCTTATTCAAATTAGACTCAAAGGAATCCTTGGATCATTTTTATTTTTTATTCTCAGTTCCATTCTTAGATAAATCTTATTCCTCAGCATGCTTAAACATTGAAACCTAAATACATCTTTGATCTGAAACCCCTAATTCGTTTATGTATCTATTATATCCTTCAACAGGTTCACTAAAATTAGTTAGTATTCATTGAAAAATAATGATAACCCAATTCATCTTCCGGCTCAAGTTCACCTCCTTCAATAGATTCATCCATAGATCCTTCTTATATGGATCAATCATTCCCAAACTAAGATAAAACCTAGATGGATTTGGATATGTCGATATCATGTCTTCTCATTTATTGTAGGAGAGAGTTGGGTATGTGGGATTCATATACTAGAATAAATGGATATGTGACCTCCTCCTCTTAAAAATTCCCATGCGTGGATGTAACCATTTTGGGATACATGGGCCCCACATTGGAAATTTGACTACGTGCTTCTGCAATTTAGCTATGTGAAAGAATTCGACTACATAGAAAATTTTATACATCCCTACTTTCAAAATTCCCATAGAAAATTTGAGTATGTGAATATTACTACAAAGTATATTTACAAAGACCTAGAAACAAATTGTCTATATAGAAGGTCTTGAAAAATAAGATATGTGAAACCTTCATAATTTCAACTCCAGCAAACAAAATTAAGACTTATGAAAATAAAATTGAGGAAAATGGATAAAAATTAATATTACCAATAATTAATTATTTAAACGCATAATGAGTTCCACACACAATATCTTTAATCAAAAATATAAAAAATTGAATATGATTCAATAATTTACATTAAAAATAGAAACCATGGGACATGAACAAATCAAGTCCAACCACCTATTCTCACCCAAAATATATTTCAATTATGGCTCACACAATCAATAGGCTTGTTTTTTCTAAAAAAGTATGGAAATTAAAATAAGATCATTTCAACATTTAGGCCCAAAAATAATTATTTTAATAATAATATTCAATGAATTTTATTTTAAAATTCAAAATGAAAAACATTAAATATTCCTCCATTATGGGCTCATTTTATATTAAAAAGTGGTAAAATACTCAAAAAGTGATGTGAAAAAATGTAATGAAATAAAGACACATTAAATTCCCCCATACTTAAATGTTTCTTGTACTTAATAAATTACTTGGCAAATTTCAGTGGAAAATAATAAATCCCAGGTGTGAAAAACTAAGAGGCCACAAAGAATTAATGTTAAATAAATTTTTCCTCGTAGACTCTCTCAAGTTGAAAATGTGATTTCCCCCTTAGGATTGAATGGTTTTGGTGAAAAATTAGCTTCCTATTTCAAAAATAATAATTTTCTTTAAAATTTTTGAAAAGAATTAATCACACTTAAATTTTCATCAACTAGAACTTTCAAACTTATCTTTAACTCTAGGTGAACCAAATCACATAATTAAATGTCATAATAATTATACACTCTGTTTGGATGAGAAAACATAATAATTACAAATAATCATAAAAAACTCATCCAGCAGCTTATAGAATTAAAGAATAAAATAATAGAGGCTCAAACTTGATTAGGATTTTCATTTCATAACACATTTTGATGAATATCTTATGAGTTTAATTCAAACCAAAAAGTTCAAATACAATGATATTTGAATTCATGCAAACACTACCCTTTATGATTTGAATAAATACATCTAATCAGTAAACTACAAATCCTATAAAATGAAAAATAAAAAAGTGATTCTAGAATTTAAATTTCAAAAAAAACCATAGAAAAGGTTTAGTAAGTTACTCATAAAAGATTCAACTAGTAGCACTTCTTTACAATGAAAATTATAATAATTCCACTATAAGAGTTAAAAAGTTTTTCCCATGAGGTACTTGAACAGAAATGTCTGCCTTTACTAGAACAATAGAGAATAAGTGAAATGAAGTTTGAAACACAAGAAAATTTGTTATCGTTAAAATAAAATGAAAAAAAAGAAAAAAATCATGGGATACCTTCCATACAACACTAAATTTATAGTCTTAATCTAGACTCAATGGTTTCTAAATATTTAATAAAATAAATAGAATCCAAGCCCTTTGGTTTCCCCTCAAAGTAATACTTAATTCTATGTCCATTCATTGGGAATGGATGGTTCTCGTCTCCTACTAAATCAATAACTCCATTAACCATTACTCTAATAATGGTGAAAATTCTATACCATCTAGATTTAAGATTCCTAAGAAAAGTCTATTCCTAGAATTAAATAGAGTAACCTTATGAACAACCTTAAATTACCTATTTTGGATGAAATAATCATTAAATATTTTATTAATTTCCTTGTAAATCCTAGAATTTTTGTAATACTTTCTTCTAATCTCATCGAGTTCACTCTACTCAAGAAATATCCTCTCACTAGCAGTTTTAAAGTCAAAATTTAGTGCATTTACAACCCAAAAGGACTTGTGTTATGGCTCTATAGGTAAATGAAAAAGTTTCCCAAACAAAAACCCAAATAGAGATATACAAATTGGGGTTTTTAATGTAGTTTTATTGGCCCATTATTCATCATCTAGTTTCAAGGACCAATCCTTCTTAGAGTTAGATAAAGTTTTCTCTTAAATCTTTTTAAGCTCCCGATTTGAAATTTCAACCAGTCTAATGGATTTTGGATGGTAAGAACTTATAATTTTATGAAAATATCCATACTTATCCATTAAATATTCGAACTTGAAATTTTTAAAATGAGTATCATTATTAGTGATAAAATCCTTGGGAGCCCAAAATCTTGTGAATTTTCTTTTTATTAATTTGATAACACCATTATCTTGATTATTTGGAAGTGTCACTACTTCAAATCACTTTGAAACATTGATACAACCACCAAGATTTACTCATTCCCATAAGAAGATGGAAATGTTACCATAAATTCCAAACCCCAAACATCAAAAATATCAAACTATAAAATTAATTTCTTAAGAATATTGTTCTTTCTTCCAACATTTCCTGGCCTCTTACACTTATCACATCCCACAACTAAATTCATAAAATCCATAGAAAAATTAGACCATCAAAATATAGTTTGAAGTTATTTTTGGGTAGTCATCTCTCCTCCATGATGGGCACCCCATGGTGCAAAATGAAAACATTTAAGAATGATAAACAACTAATCCTTAAGAAAACACCTCCTAATAATACCATTAGCATGCCTACTAAAAAGAAAAGGGTTATACAAAAAATATTATTTTAACTAAATAATGAATTCTTTCATTTGGTTATGGGTAAAATATTTGGGAATGACTCCAACAACTAAAAATTTTATGAAATCTACATACCAAGAAGATTGTATGATAGAAATAGTGAGAAGATTTTCATCTAGAAATATAGAATTTATCAGCCTAGAATCATTAGTCTGAGTACTAGACAACATAGAAAAATCACCAACCACTGCATTTTTATCTCTATTCTTATATTTAATTTCTAAATAAAACTCCTATAGTAAAAGTAGTCATCTAATCAACTTGGGTTTTTCCTATTTTTGAATAGTATGTATTTCAAGGCAGAATGACCTGTAAATATGATGACTTTCGACCCTATTAAGTACTTCCTAATCTTTTCTAGATAAGGAACTACAAGAAATAACTCCTTCTCAGTAGTGGTGTAATTTCATTGAGCATTATATAGAAACTAGCTAGCATGCTACACCACATGTAATTTCTTATCTTACCTCTATTATAAATCAGCTCCTACAGCCACATCACTAGAATCACACATAAGTTCAAATGGAAACTTCCAATCAGGTGTAGTGATGATGGGTAAAGAAGTGAGTTTCTCCATAAGAAGATCTAAATATTCAATAAATTTTTCATCAAACAATAAAGGTGTATCATTCTCTAAAGTGGCCAAATAAGATTAATAATTTTAGAAAAATATTTTATAAATCTCCAGTAAAAACTAGCATGGCCTAGAAAGCTTATAACACCTTTGTCATTTATAATAGAGGAAAATTTTTAATGACCTGTATTTTATAATTGTCAATCTATATTCCCCTTTTATACACCTTATGACCAAGAACAATTCCTTTGGTAACCATAAAAAAACATTTATCCCAATTACAAACAAGATTAATCTTTAGGAATCTCTAAAAAACAGGTTTCAAATTATGAAAAAAAAACTCTCAAAAGTACTTACAATAATGGAAAAGTCACCCATGAAAACCTCAATGACCCTCTCAATCATGTTTTAAAATATTTTCATCATGCATCTTTGAAATGTAGCTAATACACCACATAATCCAAAGGGAATTCTCTATTAAGAAAATTTCCTAAAGGATCAGGTGAATGTGGTCTTATCCTGGTATTCTAGGGTTATAGGGATTTGGATATAACTAGAATTTCCATCCAGAAATGATAAAAATTCATTTCCAACTAACCACTTAAGAAATTGATCTAAAAATGGAATGGGAAAATGATCTTTTCTAATAGAGTAATTAAGATTCATGTAATCTATATAGACTCTCCACTTAGTATATTTACTAATATGAATTTATTCATTTTTTTTATTGGTCAAAATAATGAAACCTTCCTTATTTTTCATTACTTGGACTGGGATGATCCAAGAACTATCCAAAATAGGATAAATGATTCCTGCATCTAGCAACATGATTACTTCTTCTCTCACACCATTCTTCATTTTTGAATTCAATCTCCTATAAACCATAACTCTTGGATTATGATCAAGTTCTATATGAATTATATGCATAAATAATGAAGGACTAATCCATTTAATGTCAGAAATGGTTCAGTCAGTGGTGGTTTTTTACTTATTAAATACAGCTAACAAATTTTCCTCTTGGATTTTATCTAATTAGATAGTGATAATAATAGGTAGTGATGAGTTTGCACCCATAAAAGAATATTTTAGATATAAAGGCAAATGTTTGAGATCAAGTTGTAGTGCCTCATTAATGGATAGTAGGATCTTCATCCTAGGAGGTCCAAGGTCTTCAATATGTTTCTTAAATTGAGTGTAAAAATTGGAAAGATATCTAATTTCAATATCAGAATTAATTTTTTCCTCACTGTTGGACAAAGTGGACATCTCCCTACATTTGGTGTCTATATTTTGTTTAAATATGTTTTCCTTATAAAACTAATCAGAGTGTTGCAATATCTCTCCCTCACTTGTATAAAAATGTTCCTTAAATTTATTTAGAGTAGTAAAGTCATCTTCAATCTCTCCTAGAAATTTCCTAAGCTTAAGAATCAAAAATTCTTCTTCATGAAAACTCACCAAAGCTAGAATAGTGTTGTTATCCAGTCCTAGAAAAGTACCCAAATTTTCATTTTTAACACTTTAAAAAAGTTTGGAAAATTATTTCCCATCATCAACACAAGAATCTTTAGCTACATGTTTTTTAACAAATTATTCTTAATGATTTAATGAGTCCTCGACTTCTAAAATTTCAACTCTTAAAATAGTTCTCACCAAATATTGGATCTTTAACATTTTTAAAAACAAGAAACTCTTCCTCTTATTCACCAAACTTAAAAATCAAACTACACTTTCCCACATTGATAGCAGTTCCTCCTATTGCTAGGAAGGGCCCACCAAGAATGATAGGCACTTCATGGTCACTTCATATCTAGGAAAAGAAACTCATAAGGTAATAATAGCTTACCAAATCCTACAAGTAGGTCATCAACACTTTCTATGGGATGTGTGAAAGATTGGTCAGCTAGTTGTAAAACAACAGTGGTAGGTTGAAATTCTCATAATCCAAACTATTGAAATAGTGAGTAAGGAATTAGATTTATGCATGCACCATGGTCACAAAGATGGTTCAACTGGACATTATTTCCCAAGGTGAAAGGAATTTCAAAACTCCATATATATTTAAGTTTTAGAGGTATTTTGTTTTGAAGAACAACATTTCACTTTTCAGTGATGCTGTAAGTAGAAAATTCTTCCAAAGTTTTCTTATTTGTAACAATTTTCTTGAGAAATTTTAGATATTAAGAAATCTGAATTAAATCTTGGATGAAAGGAGTGATCACTTTAAGCTAATTGAAAAGGCCAAGGAACTGGTGTAGTTTTGGTTTTTTATTTTTGGGTTTCAATATTTTAGGGAAAGGAATGGATGGGGAAAATTCCAATCAACTGGACGTATTTACCCAATTTCTTCTACGTGATTTTATTTTTTTTATTATTTTTCATTTTAGAATCTTTTTCTTCATGTTTTTCAGGTGGAACAACTAGATTTACTTGAGTTTCAGCAGTGTTGTCCATATTTCCAAATTCAATGTTGCCCAGATTTTGGTGTCCGAAATCTACCAGATTTTTAGTTTGAACATTCCTAGGGTCATCTCTATTATCCTCTTGAGTTTTGAAACCATCCCTACAAACCAAAGCCATGGAACTAACCCTAGGGTTCATTATAGTTATGATTGGAAGGTTCCCTTTATCTCTTGAAATTAAATTTCTAGCCAATTGACCCATTTTCAACTCAAGGTTACGAATTTTAGCATCAATTTCGGCCATGTATGGATCATGTTGAGTATTTTTGGGATTCAAACTTAGCATATTTCGAGTCAAATCTTGTTGGGAAAAAATCCCTCAAGGTATCATTGAAGCATTTTTGAGGTGATTGTGTTTGTTGACAAAGTGGACATCTGAGTTGTGATTGTTGACAAAGCAAAACAATGACATACAAATTTGTTGACAAAGAGGATTTCATGGTGGAATGTCGAGTTCAAGAGCTGAGGTCAACGATCCATGTTTGATTCAAGAACGTCGATAAAAGGAATGGATTATCTGGAGGCGGTACAAAAGAACAGATACAAGGTGGCGCCGTTTTCCAGTGTTTGCCAAATTTTAGGGCCTGAAAATCGGCAAATGAATAAAAGTGTTTTTGGCAAAAGGACTTGCGCGCCATATGTTTTTCAAGATCAGAAGATCAAAATATGGCAAAGTAAAGAGGTTCGCGCAAGTTTGGGAGTTGGTTGCGCAAGTGTCTAAAATGACAGGGGACTTGCGTGCCGAAACTGGGTCGCGCAGGTGACTTGCGCGCCGTCGCGCAGGGTGGTCAGATTGCCTATAAATACTGGACCACCCCTCCTCATTCTTAACGGAGTTCAACACTTTGAGAAATCAGAGCTCCCGTCGCGCAAGTGTGGTGGTCGCGCAAGTGGTGAGTGTGGGTCGCACAGGTGGAGTTGCGCGCCAGTGTTAGAACTTGCGCGCCAGTGTGGAGTTGTGCGCCAATATTGGTTTGGGCGTAAAAGGAAGTGAGTCGCGCAAGTTTGGAGTTGAGGAAGCTTGTGTCGCGCAAGTGTAAGAGGAGGACTTGTGCGCCCGTTGTGACTTGCGCGCCGATACTTGCGCGCCGAGGTAGACTTGCGCGCCAAGTAAGGTTTGTTCCAGCAGTGTTTTTCGGACTGCGTGGAAGCTGGAAGTTTGCCCGATACATTCGGTGCAAAGAAATATTCATCTACGGGTGAAAGTTGTACTTCAACAGAGCATCTACATACAGAGGAAGATGCATTCATTCATGCAAATGAAGAGACCTACAGGTCTATAAACTGTGTGTGGATTCCCTTTTGGAGCAGTGAGCTTAGGAAGAGGAAGTAGGTGATCCTCTTCACCGGCAGTGAGCCAGAGAGAGAGAAACAGGGAGTGACCCTTGGGAAAGCAGTGAGCTGACCCTAAACCTTGTATAGGCAGTAAGCCTGGGCATAGAAGTGATCTAGCCCGAACATTGTAATCCACAGCTAGTGAAGTTTAGTGGAATTGGTACGACCGGCAACTTGTCGGCGTATGCTCCTTGGACGTAGCCCTTTGCGGTGAACCAAGTAAAATTATTGTGTCATGTGCATGCTTTACTTTCTGTTTACTTTGTGCAACATGAAAGAGAGAGAAGAGTGTTTTGCTTAACAGCAAAACAAGATCAGAACGGACGTTAATTTTTAATTAGTCATACCCTGATTCACCCCCCCTCTCAGGGTATTCAGCCTTGTGGACCTAACAAATCTTATTAACATCAGTCTATCTTAGAAATAATTTGTCCTTCAAAATACCCTTGGGAATTGGATGGCTCATCACTTTTTTATTTTGAAATTGTTGTCTAGGTGGATTTTGGTAACCAGAGGTGGTTGGTTGTTTAAGCATTCATTTCTCTTTCCAGTAGAGATTTGGATGATTCCTATAGCTAGCATTGTTATTGTTCGAGAATGGATCATCTTTAACTTGCATCCTAGGTCCATATCCTGCAAAGTTAATATTTTCTTGTTGTTGGGAGGCATATCAAAGTTCAACCAAAAAAATTCAGTGTGCCTAAACACGCCACATTGAGAGAATTGTTCTCTAAGGGTTTGGTTCTAGTTTTGACTACCCACTTGATTAACAATTTGTTTGGAACTTTGATTCACTATATATTGTAGTTGATCCTTTATTTCATCCAATTAAGCATTAACGTCTATACCTGAACCATAATTGTTTCCTCCTCTATTCACTATTATTATTCTAGAATTTCTATGTTATGAATTCAAAGCAGGGTTATTAAAATTCCTGCTCAACTCCTCATCAGTTTTTTCACTGTAATTTCCATCAGTAGACTAGTCTAATAAGTTCTGGTCAAAATAGGAAAAACCTTAATATAAGACATCCATGAGGACAAAATAAGAGAACTAATAGTGAGGATAATGCCTAAGAAAATCCCAAAACCTGGACCCAAGCCTCATGAGAGGCTTCTCTATCATCTTGATAAAAACTTGTGATTTGGTTCCTTATTTCTCCCTAAAATCTATTGGGGTAAAATTTCATGACAAATGAGTTATAAACTCATTCCCATGTTTCAAACAAGTTTTCATCTAAACCTAAGAACCAATTTTTGACATTCCCCTTAAGACAAAAGGGAAACACCCTTATTCTAAGCTCATCTTCAGTGAATCCTTGTAATAGAAACTACTGCACTATTTTATAGAAGTCTCTAATGAATGAAAAAGAGTTTTCATTGAGCATTCCATTAAATGCAGTAAGCAGAGAAATGTGAGACTTTTTTAACTTATAGTTTTGGGCTCCAGTGGATAATCTAATGGACGGAAGATTACTTGACACGTGATGGAGTATCTTAGGTTGTTCCTTGTCCTCTAGAATGACTTAAGGTTGAATATTTTGTTCATTAACTTTTGTAACTCTCTCTATCAAATTTTCCATTTCAAATTTCTTTTCTTTTCTAGAGCTCATAAATGTCTTTTAATTTAAGGTTTTATTAGCTTTAAATCTTGAGAAGTAGATCTTGTGTGCATTAACTGAGTGATAAACAGGAATATCTAGCAGCAAATAATAGATTTATTTTTTTAACTGATTTTATATTGATTTTTTTTTTAAATGGAACTGAATTTTTGATTTTTTTTTTTTTTTTTAAGATTTTTTTTTCCTGGACGTGCAAAGTCTTCTCGACTATGGAAGCAAAAATTTAGTAGATATGTCATTGAATATCCCAAATTTTAAACCTAAAAACTACTCGATAACACCAAGTTATGTATTGCATCCTCAGGGAAGGAAATTGAGTGCAATCCAAAAAATAAAACTAAAAAAACAAAAACACAAGCACAAGCAATTGAGAACAATGAATATGTTTTTTTAAGGAACAAATTATGAGTGGAGAAGATTTTTTTTATGAAAAGATGATGTGCATACATGAGAATAGAGAATTATCTAGAATGAAATGCAAGAGAAATCTTGATTGCTCGGTTAATGTATGTCTTCAATTGAGAAGCTAAAACCGAAATGAATGATCAAACATATAGTAAAAATCTATGTCGAGTAGGTTGACTAGAAATTGGATGATTTTGCATGTACAAAACTCATTCAATTGATAAAATCAAGATGTTGATTTCAATTTGAAAAGAGTTCACAAACAAAGATTAAAAATATGAACCGAAATATTCTAATTTCTCCCCTCAGTGTTTAGTCAACAATCATTATAAAATCAAGAAATACAAGAATTATAGATCAATTAGAAAATAAAGAATAACAAGATGAGGAGTATTCCCTTGAACTTCGACTCATAGATGAGCTCCTGCACTGCTTGTTCCACCCTAGATCCTCTTTCTTGATTTCTCCATAAATTTTCTGTTGCTCCTCTCCCAGTGTGTCTCCCATCTCATAATGACCGAATGTGTTTGTGAAAAATCATTGTTCCCCTCTTTCCAACTATTCCCTCAGTGAAATGACTATGTTTCTGAAATTCAGGAAATATTCCAATTGTCCCTGGCATGTGGTCAAAATCCGTTGCTTGAACATCTCCATGAAACCCAATCTTATCTCTATCTTCATCATCAACTGAACAAATCTTCTTCAACAAATGAGTTTGGATGATGGAACCTCATCATCTTCAGTAGGAATTCATCAGCGGCTAACTGTGACTCGGCCTCTGCCAAATTCTATTTGTCTAGAACATCCTTACACCCTGTAGTAGGAACTGCTTTGTTCAACCTGCCAATGTGGTTCAGTGGAGATTCATACTTGGTCTGCCATCACATTACCATAGGTATACGATTCCAATACACAAGACCTCAACACGCAAAACTATCTTCAGGGGACGACAACTTCACTGAGGAAAATGGTTGAGCATCTGACATGCACTCCAGTCCGGTTGCGAAGCCACAGCATCGGAGAACGCAAACTCCCCATCATCAGCGCCAATCAAAATCCTGCAAATGAAAACAACAACAGCCAGTGAACAAAAATCTCTCGATCGGAAATCGTCCTTTGATGAGGCTCGAACAATTCTTCCATTGAAGCTCTCAGTTTCACTCGAAGATACTTTCACTTCATCAGATGAATTCAGTGGATCACCTTGTTCAGGTCATGCTCGAGCGATGCGACAACCCCAATTCAACGCACCCATGGATCGAACGCAACGGAATCCCTACCTAGATCGCTTTTCTTCACTAAACTAGGTTACATTCTCAGATCAGTCGTCTTCCCCGGCACGCTTCAACATTGAACCCTAAATTCATCTTCGAACCGCAAACCCTGATTCATTGATGGATCTACTATATCCTTCATCTGGTTCGCCAAACTCCGTTGGTCTTCATTTGAAAACAATGGCAACTCGGCTCATCTCCTAGCTCGGGTTTGCCTCCTTCAATTGATTCCGCCATCGATCCTTCTTCAGCGGCATTATAATTCCCGAGCTAAGCTCAACCTTAGATGAATTCAGATACATTGAGCTCAGGTCTTATCATTGATTTCAGGAGAGAATAGGGTACGTGGGATTCACATAGCCGAATCTCCTCTTAACAATTAGGGTATGTACAACAATCAGCTCCTCCAAATATAATTAAGAATTATGAAAATATTATTGGGGAAAAAGGATAAAAATTATTTTTCTCAATGATTAATTATTTAAACACATAATGAGTTCCACACACAAGATCATCAATCAAAAACATAATAATTATAAGATATCCCAGCAATATACATTAAAAATAAAAAACATTTCACAAGAAATAATTAAGTCCAACCACATGAAACCCTTAATTCTCACCCAACATATATTTCAATTAAGGCTCACATAATCAGATGAATTGTCTATTCTCAAAACATATGGAAATTAAAATAATAACGTTTCAACGTTTAAGCACAAAAATCATAATTTTGACAATAATATTCAATGAATAAAATTGTCAACTTCAAAATGAATAACATTCAATATTCCTCCATTACCGGCCCATTTTACGTTAAAAATATTAAAATCCTCAAAAAGACATGCGGAAAAATATAATGAAATAAAGGCACATCATAAACTCATCAGGTGCTCAAAGTGTAACATCCCAAGTTTTAGGAAACATTTTATTTCCTTAAACAATGTGTAACGTCCCGGTTTCGGAAGCCACCCAGAGGCGTCCCGTACCCGGTTGGTCACATGGCCTCAAACGCATTTCCCCGAACGTTAGAGGCTGCCGACTAGCAGCGAGGGTCTTGGGTGTGATAGTGGGGAAACTATGCCCTCATTGGCAGAGTACACAGCGGATGTAAACAACACATACAATAGCGGAAGCAATAAATATCTGACAACAGTAAACAGATGAAGACTAAAACAATAAACAACTGGAGCACACATGTATATATGAAATGATGCATGATACATATGTCTAGGAAAGCAGCCAAACAAGTCATAATGCTGGCAATACAATAGTGCTAACCAAAGTACAAAAGAAAAGTAAACAGATAACTCCTCAGCATCGCAAGCCATAACTTGGTCTCATGCTCTCCAGCTCCACAACAAGTCAAGTACCTAAAGTAGAAGGGCGCTTGCCCTTATCTATACCTGCAACAAAATAATCTGTTTGGGTCCAAAAGCATGACCCAAACAAGGTGTGGGACTAAATCCCAGTAGGCAACCACCCGAAGATATGTGCCTAACAGTCAGTGAGTATATGACAGGTAAAGTGTAGTAAACAGTAAACAGTAAACAGTAAGCAGTAAACAGGATAATACACAGCAGTAAACAATCTACAGATCAACAAGCAACAGAAGCAAATAGCAAACCAAAAACATGTAACCCTCCAGGAGTACTCATGACCATCCCCTATGGTCATATCCAAGAAGTACCAACAACCCTCTGGGCAGTACACTCAGCCTAACCCCTCTGGTTTGGTCATACAAATTATAGACTCTCTGAGGAATCACACTCAGTCAATTCCCCTTATAGTTTAGGGTAGTTAGAGACTCTATGAGGAAGATCACGCGGTCAATTCCTCTTATATCCCCAAGGTTTAGGGACTCTCTGAGGAAGCTCACTCGATCAATTCCTCCTATAGCCTCAGGTCTATCGCAGACTCTCTCAGGAAGCTCACTCGGTCAATTCCTCCTATAGCCTGAAATGGTTTAAGGAAATTCAAACAAAATAGACTCTCTGAGAAAGCTAACTCTGTCTATCCTCCTATAGTCTATAAAGCTCAAGACTCTCTGAGGAAGCTCACTCGGTCTATCCTCATGTAGTCTATAATATCCAAGACTCTCTGGGAAGCTCATTCAGTCTATCCCCTGTAGTCTATAATATCCAAGACTCTTTAAGGAAGCTCACTCGGTCTATCCCCTTATAGTCTATAGCACCGGGTTCTCACGGCCCCATGCCATTCAGTGCATAATAATGCTATATGGCCAAAGTAAACCTATAGAGCTACTTGGCTAACCAATCTACAACATGACAAGCATGTCAGGGTACAATACTTCATCCTACGGTCACAAGGCATGGAAAACAGGTACAACGGCCAAAGGCTGAACAAGACCAAAAGGTCGTAAACAGAACAAAGCATGGGCAAAACATCCAAGCATAACAATTATCCTTATACATAACCAAATTACCTCTACACAAGCATACAAGCAAGGCATGAAAACAATAGGGGTAAAATAGTAAACACGTAATACCCCGTTCAAGGGTATTGGTGGGATTTGCACATAAAACTCAACGACTTTGAACGGAAAGGCACAAACCACCTAACTTGATGCTAGGAGATCGATATACTTGAACCACGAGGCCTGAATCTCCTTAGAACATTGTAGATCTATGAAAATGCACAAAACGTTCAACCCACGATAACACGCAAAAGATGAGGAATTGGAAAATGATGCTCTAGAAGAAGGAAGATCTTACCCCTGTGGTTCCAATGCAATCGACGGCGGTCAATTAGGAGAACGGATGGAGGATCGGGGGCTCGGAGAAGTTCCGCGGTCATACGACGTCTCTCGGTCGAACAAGACCTAGAAGAAGACACCTCTGGCGATTAGACGCGAGCCCGGTGCATTTAATGAAAAAAAAACAAAATACACGGCGTGTACTTTTGGAGTACACAGCGTGTACTAGGCTTTTCCGTACTCCGTTTTAAGCAGCCTCCACATCACCCTTACATGGCCATGTGTGTGGTCCGGACATGGCCAGCACACAGCCTTGAGCTACAAGGGAGTACACGACGTGTACTTCAAAAATTTCCAGAAACTCCTCTTTTCTCAAAAACTCAAGAAAAAGGAAAAACATGCCTGAAAAGAAGGTTCGGGTTCTTACAAACTTCCCTCCTTAAAGAAATTCGTCCCCGAATTTCCCTAGCGAGGCGTAGAAGAAGAAACCCTGAACAGCTCCGTCCACTGCGATCACTACTGGAAAAAATACCTATACCCATGGTTCAAAACTGTGGGTATAGCCCCCAAAACTGTGGGTATAGCCTATACCCACGGTTTTGGGAACTGTGGGGTTGAGTGGCGTCGGTATAGGGGTGTTCACCTTATACTTACGGTTTTTAAACCGTGGGTAAAAATATATAAATCCTGCACCCTGCAGGGGTTGAACCCGCAACATCCTATGCCCAGGCTGCTAATTTCATCAGCACTACACCACTCTAGCTACTCCATTTATGTTATTATATATCTATATCTTTAAATATATATTAATTTAGGACCGTATTATGAAAAAACGTAGCTAGCGGGTTTCGATCCCGCGTCTGTCGCAACGAAATCCTAGCGCCTCACCAACCGAGCAAGCTTTATTACGTAAATTTGTATCTACATTTATATTAATATATTAATATTAATCAAGGTTTTAGAAAAATAGAATCTGCCTGGATTCGATCCCGTGGCTATGCAGTACACAAACAGAAGGCTCACCAACTCATCTGCAGGAATTTTTTGAACTTTTATTTGTATAAATATATATATATTAATAATACCTGAGTTCCCTCCATAGTTTTTTTGTTGTCCCACGTAATTTTAGTTCCTGCCTTATGGAGGGAAAGCTATACCCACGGTTCTCTAAAACCGTGGGTATAGGTCTTCCAAAAAAACCATAATACCCACGGTTTTGAAGAACCGTGGGTATAGGTCTGCCAAAAAAACTCTATACCCATGGTTTGGCCAAAACCGTGGGTATTGGTCTTCAAAAATAACCTATACCCACAGTTTTCGAAAACCGTGGGTATAGGTCCCCATATTATCCATATACCCACGGTTTTCAAAAACCGTGGGTATAGGCCTGTTTTCCAGTAGTGGATCATATATCGGTCTCCCTCTTCCAAGTCTCATCCTGTACTCGTCCATGATACCATAACACCCGTACCATAGGAATAGACTGGCCACGGAGAACCTTTGTACTATGATCGAAAATCCGGATAGGATTCTCCTCAAATGATGCATCCACTTCGAGCTCAGCCTTCTTAGGTTGAAAGACATGAGACATGTCTGAAAAGTAACTTCGGAGCTAAGAAACATGGAAGACATCGTGAAAAGCTTGGTACCTCTGAGGTAACTGCAACCGATAGGCAATCGGTCAAACTCTCTCCAACACCTCAAACGGCCCAACGTACCTCGGTGAAAGCTTACCCTGTCTCTGAATCTTCTTGTGTCCCAACCTCGGGGCGATATGCAGGAAAACCTGATCCCCGACCTCGAACTCCAGAGGTGGTCTCCGCTGATCAGCATAAGACTTCTGTCGAGACTGTGCCATAGCCATCCTCTTTCGAATCAACTCTATCTGCTCTGTGGTCTTCTGAACAAGGTGAGGTCCCAGCAAAGCTGCCTCTCCTGCCTCCAGCCATCATAAAGGTGATCAGAATGTCCTACCGTACAAAGCCTTGTAAGGTGCCATTTGAATAGTCCCATGCAAACTGTTGTTGTAGGAAAACTCCACAAGAGGTATATGCTTATCCCAAGAACCTCCAAAATCCAAGATGCATGCTCAAAGCATGTCTTCAAGCACCATAATCGTATGCTCAGACTGGCTATCTGTCTGGGAATGGTATGCTGTACTCAAAAGCACCTATGTACCCAAATCCTTATGAAGCCCCTGCCAGAACTGAGAAGTAAAACGTACATCCCTATTTGAAATAATGGAGTGCGGAACTCCATGCGGACGTACAATCTATCAGATGTAAAACTTCCCCAACTCATCAAAATTGAAGGTCTCCTTGATCGGTAGGAAGTGAGAAACCTTCGTGAGTCTTTCAATGACAACCCATACTGCGTCGTTCCCTCAAGGAGACCTCGGAAAACTGGTCATGAAGTCCATCATGATATTGTTCCACTTCCACTCGGGAATGGGTAACTACTATAAAATCCCTGAAGGTTATTAATGCTCCACCTTCACCTGCTAACAAGTGGAACACCTAATGACGAAACCAGCAACACCCCTCTTCATACCTGTCCACCAATACTGATGGTGTAGATCATGATACATCTTGGTGACACCGGGATGAACTGCCCAAACCGAGGAATGAAAGTCCCGCATCAGCTCCTCACGTATGTCTGCTGGAACCCATACGCATCCCTGGAATCGCAAGATCTCATCCTCGCCTATGGTCCACCCAGGAATAGGGTCCTATCCTAACACACTTTCCCGTATGACTAGGCCTTCAAAATCTGATAGATGCCTCATTCGTACCTGATCAAGAAGAGTAGAGGTAACAACCAAAGAAGAAAGAAATGTCTGCCCTGATTGTCATTCATCTCCAAATTCATCTCAGAGAATAGAGCTATAAGCTTCCACTCACTACTGGCCTCCCGAACTACCTATATCTGAGTCCTCCTTCTCATAGCATCTGCCACAACATTTCCTTTCCCAGGCGTGTAGGCAAGCTCAAAGTCGAAAGACTGAAGGTACTCAACCCACCTTTGCTGTCTCAAATTCAGATCACGCTGAGTGAAGATGTACTTGAGAATATTGTGGTTAGTAAACACTACAAAGTTCTCTCCCAGAAGATAATGTATCCAACAACATAAGTCATGAACAACAACTGCTAACTCTAGATCGTGCGTCGGGTAATTCCTCTCATGTGGCCTTAACTGCCGAGACCTGTAAGCAACGACTCTATCTCCCTGCATAAGCACAGCTCCCAGCCCAATACCTGAAGCATCGTAGTAAATAGTATAGCTCTTTCCTGGCTCTGGTAAGACTAGTATCAGTGCTGAGGTTAATCTCCCTTTCAGCTCCTAAAAGGCCGACTCACAAGAATATGACCATAAGAACTTCACCCCTTTCTTGGTCAGACTTGTCAATGGTGCTGCTAGACATGAAAAGTCCTGTATAAAATGCATGTAGTATCCAGCCAGCCTGAGTGTTAAAGGCTGCTTCCACCACTATATTTGCAATGGCATGGCGATTGAAGCGGAGCTATGGGCTATGATCAAAGAAATAAGGTTTTCCACCCATTTTGGATGGAGGAAGCTTTGGGTGGAATCTGACTCCACCACTGCGGTCCACATCCTAAAGACTCGGTCCTGATTGGTACCATGGAAAATACTTCCTTCCTGGATTGACTGTATGTGGATGGTTGAGCACATACATCTTGATGTCACCCATGTCTATAGGTAGGACAACCGGGAAGCGGATGCGCTTTCAAAGAGGGAAATTGTGGAGGCCTCATCCAGATGTTCTTTTATTTCCCCTGAATTTTGTTCTCAATTTGTCAATTTGGACATGCACGGGGTGTCATACTCCCAGCTTTGTAAACCCCCTTGTACTGCCACTTTCTCTTTTTTTTAATTATAATTTTTTAGGAAGGGGCTTGCCCGGATCCTGAACCTATTTGAGTCTATCCAGCCAACCTGAGAAAACTCCACACCTCAAAGAAGTTCTTTGGCAGCTCCCAGGAAACAACTGCTCTCACTTTCTATGGGTCTACACATACTCCTACCTCTAAGATAACATGACCCAAGAAGTGAATCTGGTCCATCCAAGAGTGGCATTTTGAGATCTTATCATATAACTGATGCTCCCTCAGTGTACTCAAAATGATCTTAAGATGGGTAGCATGGTCGTGTCGAGTGTGAGGGTACACTAAGATATCTCATACATGAAAACCACCACGAAGGAATCCAAGTATGGATGGAACACTTGGTTCATTAGTGCCATGAAAACTACAGGCGCGTTCGTGAGACCGAACATCATGACCAAGTACTCGTATAAACCATACATACTCAGGAAAGTTGTAAGAGGTATATTAGATGGTCTAACATGCAACTGATGATAACTGGATCTCAAATCAATCTTCGAGGACACCCGGGCTCCTCAAAGCTGATCAAAGAGATCATCGATCCTCTGCAAGGGATATCGGTTCTTGACCATCAACTGGTTTAACTTCCGATAGTCCACACATAGCCTGAGGGTACCGTCTGCCTTCTTCGCAAACAGGACAGACGAACCCCAAGGAGAAGTACTGGGTCGGATGAAACCCTTCACCCGTAACTCCTCCAACTGCTTTTTGAGATCCTGCAACTCAGGTGTAGCCATCCTATAAGGAGGAATGGACACCGGTGCCACTCCTAGAACAAGATCAATCGATAATTCCACCTCATGCTCTGGAGGCAACCCTAAAAAGTCCTCTAGAAAGACATATCTGATGCGATCCACCACTGGAGGAAAATATAACTGTGAAGTCCCCTGGTCATCCAGATATAGACTAGAAATATGGGCTATAACTCCTCCCAACCCATGATGATCTGGACCCACTTTGCTCACCTGGACATCCCATTCGCCTCTATGAATAAAGGATCCACCCTCTGGTGAAAAGAAACTCACCCTGCGGTGATAAAAATCAACGAATTCCTAGAAGGTAACCAGCCATTCCATTCTAAGAATGACATCATAGATCATCATCTCTAGGACATAGAGGTCCTATAAGAAGTGACACCCTACAACCTCAAGAGGGAACTCTCTGCACTGACGTACACTAACCACTATAGTCCCCAACAGTGTATCTATCATCAAGATGTCAGTAGCAGAAAAGATGCAGAGACCAAGACTCTCCATGACAGCGGCAAATATAAAGCTATGGGAATCCCCTGTATCGAAAAGAACTGAAGATAAAACTGAGGCTACTAAGATCGTACCTCGAACTGTAGAGGGTCTGGGATCCTGCTCCTAATGAGCCTGCTCCACTACAAAGGTCTGTCCGGATCCACGGCCTTGTGACCCTGCCTGTCCGCTCTGAGCTGATCCACTCTACTATCGCTGGTAGCCTGGTGACTGATCACCACGGCCACGACCACCACCTCGGCCTAAACGTACGGAAGAACTCCAGTTCCCAGACTGGTGAGAAACTGGCGATGCATCTCCTGAACGTGGGGTCATAGAATAACCCCTACCACTAGCTTCCAGTGAGAAGATTTGACAGAAATTCTGAAGATGACCCATATTTCCGCAAGATCGGCACTCCATCGGGTCTCTCTGGCCCTAGGGCCTAGTATGCCCGCTCCTCCCGCATTGGTAGCATACTACCCGGCTGCCTAAAGATACACTCCGCCTACTCTGATCTCCTCGAGCAGACTCCCTACGGTGCTTCCTAATATCAGTAGGAGGAACACTAACCCTGGATGTGGAACCTCCCTGGCTCACTACTCCAGAATCCATTAGATTTCCCTCAGTGATTAGCTCCTAGTTGACGATAGAGGATATCGAAGTCAACCTGAAGATGTCCACCTGCGAGTGGATGTCGTGCCTCAGACCATCCTCGAACTTCCGTGCAAGGAACAACTCATCACCTCCTAGAATAGGCGTGAAATGCTGCAGCTCAGTAAAGCGAGATGAGTACTCCATAACAAAAAGAGTACCCTACTCCAGAGTCATAAAATCCCGGGATTGATCGGACCTCAAAGTCTCAGGGAAGAAGTAATCATAGAAGATGCGCCAAAACTCATCCCAAGTCATACTCTGCTGGCGCCCTGACTGTGAGATCACCTACCACCACCTCTTGGAGGAGTCTCGGAGCATATAGGTAGCGAGATTAACCCTCTTCTCAGGAGGTATCTCCAGATGCTTGAAAATTATCAGCGTGGCCTCTAGCCAAGACTCTACAGCCTGGGGTCCTCCATCCCCAGAGAAAGTAGGAGGATGCTGCTGCTAGAAAACCCGCGTCAATTCTACCATCGACGGGGCAGGAGGAGGCGCTCCCTGGAAGGTCTGCATCATCCTCAGAAAATCTTCCTTAAACTTCACATCGGTGCCTGCAACTGGTATAACTGCTGGTTCCAAGGCGGGCACAGTAGGAGGATCTGTAGGAGGTCGCTGATCGGCCATATCCGGTGTCTGATCACTGTCTGGCAGCTGATGTATAACCGGAGATGTCTCGGTGGCATAAATCTGAAAGTTCAAAAGCACACCTTAGATCAGGATTATCAAAGACTGAGAACACAAGAGCACAAGAGTGGAATAGGAGAAGGAAACATTCAAGTTTTAAAAAACATGACTACATGACATGTATAAAAACTACATGACATGTTCTTTTAATCCATTCACATGGGCGTGTACTTATGCCACACCTGGTTGTGTTATTCCCCAACCATACGGCGTGTTGTACCCATACACGGTGTGTACTTGAACTATATTCCCATGACCGAGTCTCCTTACATGGATAACCCACACATTCCCCTTAATCCTAGACTAACCGGAATGTATGACCACCACACGGTATGTAATATACAAGGTTTTAATGACCCGTGTTGTTAGTTACACGGCTGACTACACGGTTCACTCAACATGGCGTGCTCCCTGGGAACATGGCGTGTACTTGAAGGATTTCCCCAACCCGTGTTGTTTGTGACATGGCCGAGTACTTATGATACATGGCACGACATGTGAAAACAGAACACGATGTGTATTAGTCGAAGCTTCATCCATCAGTGTCGTTAGTCACATGGGTAGACACACGGTCACTAATACACGGCGTGTACGTACCGTACACGGCGTGTTCCCGAAGATCTTTCACAACCCCGTGTTCCTTCCCACAAAGTCAGTGACACAAATTAAAAACTACACAACATGTATTCATAAAGTACACACCGTGTATTCTAGGTTTTTCCGGGCAGTAGCTCAGAAACTGCACTCAGAAAACACAGAAAACAAAAGTTAAGGTTCCAAATTCCGATCCGTGAGGGCCCATACTCCCTGCGAATCAAAGCTTGGCATCTCATAAATATCATATACAAGGGAAACAAGTCAAATATATACCAAGTTCCTATTCACGAGGGCCCATAACACCTCAAGAATCAAAATTTGGAATTCATTTCAGTAAATCTCAACACAAACAAAACTCTATCAAACAGCAAGTATTTCTATCAAGGAAACTATCCCAACAACATGAATATTTTACACATCATCTATCACAACAACATGAAATTACTAATGTATCCTATATGACATGGAAAAAATGCATGAAATTTGATTTCTAGAAAGTGCCTATATGATTCATGAGATGACATACCCTCATCTCATCGGTTTGCAACAGAAATAGAACCTCAATGTTATCAACTGTAATAACAAAAATCATGTGAGTCACTCAAGGTGAAATAATATCAACTGTAAAAATTGTAAAACCAGAAGAAATTGTAATAAACGAGGTATATTGGCTTTTCCCTGTACACAGGTTAGCTACTCCTGGTCACAACTTATTACCAAGTACCTATTCCATCCTATCCCTGACTATATTCTTCAAACAGTAAGTCAAGAGAAAAGAATTCATCTGATACCACTTTGTAACGTCCCAGTTTCAAAAGCCACCCAGAGGCGCCCCGTACCTGGTTGGTCACATGGCCTCAAGCGCATTTCCCTGAACGCCAGAGGCTACCGACTAGCAGTGAGGGCCTTGGGTGTGATAGTGGGGAAACTATTCTCTCATTGGCAGAGTACACAGAAGATTTAAACACCACATACAATAGTGGAAACAGTAAATATCTGACAAAAGTAAATAGCGGAAGACTAAAATAATAAACAACTGGAGCACACATGTATATATGAAATTATGCATGATACATATGTCTAAGAAAGTAGCCAAATAAGTCACAATTCTGACAATAAAATAGTGCCAACCAAAGTACAAAAGAAAAGTAAACAGATAACTCCTCAGCATCGCAAGCCAGAGCTTGGTCCCATGCTCTCCAGCTCCACAACACGTCAAGTACCTGAAGTAGAAGGGCACTTTCCCTTATCTATACCTGCAATAATGTAATCTGTTTGGGCCCAAAAGCATGACCCAAACATGGTGTGAGACTAAATCCCAGTAGGCAACCACCTGAAGATCTATGCCTAATAGTTAGGGAGTATATGGCAGGTAAAGTGTAGTAAACAGTAAACAATAAATAGTAAACAGGATAATACACAATAGTAAACAATCCACAGATCAACAAGCAACATAAGCAAACAGCTAACCACAAATAGGTAACCCTCTAGGAGTACTCATGGACATCCCCTCTGGTCCTATCAAAGAAGTACCAACAACCCTCTGGGAAGTAAACTCAGCCTAACCCCTCTGGTTTGTTCATACAAATTATAGACTCTCTGAGGAAGCATACTCAGTCAATTACCCTTATAGTCTAGGGTAGTCAGGGACTCTCTAAGGAAGATCATGCGGTCAATTCCCCTTATATCCCCAAGGTCTAGAGACTCTCTAAGGAAGCTCACTCGGTCAATTACTCATATAGCCTCAGGTCTATCATAGACTCTCTGAGGCAGCTCACTCGGTCAATTCCTCCTATAGACTGGAATGGTTTAAGGAAATTCAAAAAAAATAAAGAATATATGAGGAAGCTCACTCAGTCTATCCTCCTGTAGTCTATAAAGCTCAAGAATCTCTGAGGAAGATCACTCGGTCTATCCTCCTGTAGTCTATATATCCAAGACGATCTGGGAAGCTCACTCAGTCTATCCCATATAGTCTATAATATCCAAGACTCTCTGAGGAAGCTCCCTCAGTCTATCCCCTTATAGTCTATAGCACCAGGTTCTCATGGCCCTGTGCCAGTCAGTTCATAATAATGCTATATGGCCAAAGTAAACCTACAGAGCTACTTGGCTAACTAATCTATAGCATGACAATCATGTTAGGGAACAATACTCTATCCTACGGTTACAAGGCATGTAAAATTGGTATAACGGCCAAAGGCTGAACAAGACCAAAAGGTCATAAACAGAACAAAGTAGGGGAAAAACATCCAAGCATAAAAATTATCCTTATACATAACAAAATTACCTCTACACAAGCATACAAGCAAGGTAGGAAAACAACATGGGTAAAATAGTAAACACGCAATATCCCGTTCAAGGGTATTGGTGGGATTTGCACATAAAACTCACTGACTTTGAATGGAAAGGAACAAACCACCTACCTTGATGCCAGGAGATCGATATACTTGAACCATGAGGCCTGAATCTCCTTAGAATGTCTTAGATCTATGAAAACGCACAAAACATTCAACCCACGATAACACGAAAAAGAGGAGGAATTGGAAAATGAAGCTCTAGAAGAAGGAAGATCTTACCACTGCATTTCCAACACAATCAACGATAGTCGATTCAGAGAACGGATGGAGGCTCAGGGGCTCGGAGAATTTCTAGGGCCGTACGACATCTCTTGGTCAAACGAGACCTAGAAGAAGACACCTTTGGTGATTAGACGTGAGGCCGGTTCATTTAATGAAAAAAACAAAGTACATGGTGTGTACTTTTGGAGTACACGACGTGTACTAGCCTTTTCCATACTCCACTTTAAGAGGCCTCCACATCACCCTTACATGGCCGTGTGTGTGGAACGGACACGGCCGGCACATGACCTCGTGTGACAAGGGAGTACACGGCGTGTACTCATAAAGTACACGGTGTGTACTTCAAAAATTTCCATAAACTCCTCTTTTCTCAAAAACTCCAGAAAAAGGAAAAACATACATGAAAAGAAGGTCTGGGTTCTTACACAATGCGACTATCTTTCTTATAAAATGAGGTTTATTCAGCATTAGAGATTTAACAATGCTAGTTAAAATCACCGGTAAAGACCTCTTTTGTTATCGCCAACAAAAGCGATGTTAAAGTGAGCCTTTAATAGAGATTTTTATTTTTAGAATTGTTAAAGGAGGACCTTTGTTAGTGCTTGTAAAAAAACACTGATAAATACCTCCTGTTTTATCAGCACTAGAAAAAAAACATTGATAAATGTGGGTAATTATCAATGCTATTAAAAAAGCGATGATAAAGGGGGACCTTTATCAACACTAGGAAAAAAACACTGATAAATGCTACCTTTTATCGATGTTTTTTTTCTAGTGCTGATAAATGATATATTTCATAAAAAATATTAATATGTAAATATATTTAAAAAAATGGATACAACTGAAAAAGCGGTACACATGCAAAGAAAATACAGTTAAACCCGCTAGCCCGGGGACTTGACCCCGCGACCACGCCCCAAACCCCTCCCCAACCTTACAACCCCAGCCGAGCACAGGGGGAAAATGTGTTGTTATGGGTGACACGATGAGGTGTAGTCTCACCATATACACGCTACATCTCCCCAACGAGGCCCAAAGTGACAAAACATGGGCTTGGGTCAGTTCCCTAACAGGGTAGAGGGTCTAGGAGCAATTATTAATCATGCATCCCAGGGGTTGCCTAGTGAGGATTCAAACTCGAAACCTCAGGGTCAGGGCGCCACAGTCGAAACCACTTCACCATGCCCCCACGGGAAAAAACATGTGGTTATGGATAATAAGGTATAGGTTTAGCCTCACCACCTATGTGGCACACATCCTCAACGAGACCCAAAGTGGAAAACCATGGGCTTGGGCTAGTTCCCTAACGGGGTAGAGGGCCAAGGAGCAATTAGTAATCAGGCATCCCAGACATTACCTTACGAGGACTCGAACTCAAAACCTCGGGGTCAGGGCACCATAGCCAAAACCACTCCACCATGCCCCTACAGAACAATATATTTATATGTTAATATATTTATATTGACATAAATATAATATATATTTTTTAAATATGTTTTAGATAAGGCTAAATAGGTATTTACACTTAATATATATGATATTTAGTGAAAATGAATTACAAAATAATTAAAGAATATTATTAATTAATATTTTGCTAATTATTGTCAAGTAAAGGTCATTTAATAACATTTGGATGACATAAATATTAAATGAATTAATGAACCGTCTAAGATAAGTTGAAAACATAACTTAAAATTCAAACGGACATAACTTTTAATTAGGGTGTCTGTTTTAGCTCTACCATATATCAAATCGAAGCCTGTGATGATCTCTATACACTGGTGATTGAGGGAACTCTAAGTCATATTGTTTGGGGTAAAAAAGGTCCAAAAGTCCTCCAAAACTGAGTTTTTAGTCGGGGTATCCCAATTTTCTAATATTCGATGGAATTTCATGCTTTTTAAGGGGGTCTTATTGTTTTTTTCAATGGGGACTAAATTTATTCCTAGGGCTTACAATCATATTGATATTATGGTTTTGAAGTTTTATCATTTTTCAAAATGTAGTTTTATTTATAATTAAATAAATGTATATTTTCTTATATTTTCTTATAATAAATCACTTGTATAAATACATATATCAACATATTTACATAGAAATATATTTTAAAATATATAAAATAAATATTTATTATTCATTTTATTTGAATTAAAAAATTATTCATTTTATTTACCTTATACAAATTCAATAATATTTATATATATAACTATATAAGAAATGTTTATATATAAACATGTGTGCGTTAATAAACAAATATATATGTATATGTATATTCTAATATATGTAAATAAATAAATATTATAAATAAATAAATATATATATATATATAACAATATACAACCATTTTTTAAATTATACAAATATATATATAATGTTTTTATATACATATATGTGTGTATCAATAAACATTTATATATTTATATTATATTCTCATATATGTAAATGAATATAATATATAATATATTTAAATAAATATTAGAATATATATCTCACACATACATAAACTTATATTTTATAAATGTATTTAAAAATAATTATTGAAATATATGAATAAAAAATATATAAGTAGACAGAAATATCATTAAACCGAAACAAAACAATATAGTGTAGCGGTAGATGTAGGTTCCGGGTGCAAAGGAAGCATGTGATGGGTCATGCCAAACTTTGATTTTTGTTATGATCGATGATCAATTTGAGATTTACATGAAAAAAATGTCGCGATCTTTGGAATTAAATCAAAGAATATAGATAAGGGATAGAATGCTAAAACCAGAGAGAGGATCACCACATATTATTTATAATCAATTTAATTAATTAAAGAATTACCTTGTCAGAATTATTTCTTCATTGATGGATCTGACAAAAAATATGCATTGTACCGTCATTGCATTGTAGGAATAAAGAGTAGATTCCCTAAAGTGGTGATCTACACATGTTTCACCAATCTTCGAACGTCGCCGTAAGAATCTCAAGGTGCTAGCATGATAGATCCTATCGCTTGCACTGTCCACCTTTGATCATCTCAAGAACTACATCCAAAGTGTTCTAATTTACCTCTCTTAACTTGAGAGTGATATGTGTAAGAATATAACTCTCTATTATTGAGAGCATTCTTGGGGAAGGGAGCTATCTAGAGCTCGAGAAGATTCTCCAAATCCGTTGTGCACAAGCAAAACAAATGAATTGTCTCTCAAAGAAAATAATATAATTGGGGTTATATATCACTAGGGTTAGAAATAAATAATTACAAAAGTTCCCTTTATTATTTATTTAATCCATGTGAAACCCCATGTCAACTAATAATAATAATAATAATAATAATAATATTATTATTATTTCTCGGCATGCACTTAACTTGAGAATTAAATTAAATTTTACTTAATCAAATAATATTCAATATCTATTATTTCTCACTGGACCATTAAACTCGATTCACCATTCCTCCACAATATTTATCAAGCCTTGAATAATGACTATTTATTTATTAAATAAATATCACTGCAATATTCACCAATAAATAAATAAATATTATATTCACTAAATAGAAAATAAATATTTATTAAATATTCTGCTCACATTATATTCTCTCGAATAAATGGTGAAAAAATATATGCAATAAATAAAACATGAATAATTATTAAACCACATACAAGAATAATATTTATTCAACTTGTTAAATAAAAAATATTATTATTATTATTTAACTGAGATTCTGGACACACTTTGTGTGTGATTCTCTAGGGCTCTTTCTTAGTGGCATTAGGAAAAGCAGACGAAAGTCCAAGGTTAGCGTCTAGAAACATTCCAAAACACCCATACAAAAATAAGTTAATGTTGCAATGAAATAATATCCCATATAGACAATCACTGCATAATATAATCATTTTATCAAGATATCTCTAATCAAGTAGGTTGCATGTCAGTTCCATTAAACTATATGCTCGATGTATCTTTCTTTAACTTCCCGAAAATTGAACTTATCTATATAACACCATATCCATAGATTTATTTATGCTATATCATCTCCATCAAAGGGATTGAGATATAAAATTTCATTAAAAAACAAAAGTGATAAATCCTTTCTTGAATTATTTATTAATGCAATATTACTTGTGATGCACCCAATGTATCCTACCTCGCTAAGAACATCCATTGTCACGGTTTTTGTCAATACATCAAAGTACACGACTCAAGATACTCATTAATAATAATCTTAAAGTATAAGTACCAATACACATGTCTACAGATAGTAACATCCAATGACTCATATAAATGTGGATTTCCTATTAGCGGGTTTCGTTCTCATAATATCCTATGCTGAATATTACTAAGGGCATACACCATGAGAAGGTACCTCAAAGTCCTATGAGTCTCCACCCCTAATATCTTTTATCATTTGTGTCCCTCAAATGATATCATCCAACTATAGAAAATATACTTAAGAATAGTGTCATATTAATTTCAGGTTCTTATCATAGCAGAGAATTGCTATGACTTTTTCGTGTGACAACTACTCTCGGAACATTATCACATACTACATTATGCTGAAGAAAAATCATGACGTGATAAAAAGTTTATTAATATTCAAAACCATGAATACAGGTTATCATAAAGTATACAAAAGTTGGTTCTAGGGCACCAACTTCAACAAAATCTCACTTTCACTAGAGCTAGCTGCTAACAACCTTGAATTCAGTATCTCTCACACGATACTCATACTTATGCTGAGATAGGCATTTAGTCAAGGGGTCCTCCACATTATTTTCCATTGGTACTCTATTTACTATAACTTCACCCCTCTGATAAAAATCACTCAAGAGGTGATACTTCTAGAGTATATGTTTTTTCCATTTGTGTGACCTTGAATCTTTTTTAAGAGCCACCACTGTAGTATTATCACACTACAATATGATAGGGTATTTTCTGCTAGGCACCACATCAAGATCTTAGACAAAGTTTTATATCTAAACGGCTTCCTTGGATGCATCAGAAGCCACTATAAACTCAAATTCCACTGTAGAATCAGTGAAAACTAGCTGCTTTGAACTCTTCCAGCTCACTGCTCCTCCGTTGATAGAGAAAAACTATCCCGACTACGACTTCATATCATTCCGATCTATTTGAAAACTAGCATCAGTATAACCATTTATGACCAACTCCTCATCTCCTCCATAAAATAAGAAAATATCCTTATTTGTTTTTAGATAAATAAGGATAGTCTTAATAGAAGACCAATATTGTTCTCTTATATCTGATTGATATTTTCCTACCATGCTCAATGCATATGCAACATCAAGTTAATTACATAACATGAAACACATGATTGATCCTATCACTGAAGCATATGAGATCTTATTCATTCTCTCATTCTCCTGTTGTGTCTAAGTACACATTTTCATAGAAAGATATAAACCATGTGACACTGAAACCAATCCCCTCTTAGATTATTCCATACTAAATCTCTTTAGTATCTGGTCAGCATATATACTTTGACTTAGTCAAAGTTATTGAGTCAAAAGTTATACTTATTACTTTTTCATCCTTTTTGTTTTGGAAATCACAAAAAATTTCTTAAATACCGAATCAATAACCTTTTATTTCCAAAGTGTTTTTAAGATTTTTTTTATAGAAAACATATACTTTTACAATACTTAGGATTAGTTCTAAAGTATTCATGAATATAAATAAACTTTCTTCATTATGATTATTCTAATGAGTATGGATCTAATAAACATTGGATTCACCTTTATTAGTTTAGATATAAGAATTTTTGTCTTGTATTTATTACTGGAAAAGTATTTATAATTAGACTAATGATGAAACCAATAAACACCATAATCATATTTATAAATGTTATCATAATTAAAACTATAAAAAAGTCCATCGGACTGACCAAGTTTAAATTATGAATACAGAAAACTTAATTTTATCATAATGGAATATCTGTTACAATGTGATGGTGTAAAACCAATATAATTTCGTAAAATATGTTATAATATAGTTGTTTAAGTGATAACTATCCAAGTCATTGCAACAAACTTAGAGAAAATATGACTATTTGAGAAAATATGACCGTTGGAAGGGTTTCCTATAAATACCCAGTCATTCAAAGAGTTTGGAGCTACTGATCGATTCATTTTGAAAATTCTCATTTTTGCGAGAGCTATGAAGATTACAAAGCATTAATAGATTGTTCTTAGTCCTTTTTAATTGTTTTTAGAGTTGTATTTTATTAATGGAACTATTTTAGGATTCCCCATTAAGGATACCTATTGCGTTGTAATCATGTGTTCGATAAGTGATTACGATCGAGGTCTTGCATGGATAGCAGGATGGAGAATCTGATAATCTTATTGATCAAGGGATTATGTGGATAGAAAGATATATAATCCGATCCATCATATCGGGGGATGTCGAGGATAGATAGACAGATCAAATCTGATATTCATATTAAGGTCTTCCCTTGATAAGGAAATACAGAATTACTTTTATGTATAAAACAAGGGATACCATTATCCAGGGTTTGGGGTTACCTTAATCTTAAGGTTAAAAGAGATTTATTCCTTTAAATTACTATAAGTCATTATTATATTGTTGAAATTGTAACACTTGTTTCTTACAAGTATTTTAATTCTGCAATGCATGTATGTTTTGATTTTATCATAACAACTACTATTATAATAAACACAAACTATTTTATTAATTGGATCTACTGTGAATCTGAGACATACTTTTATAATCGTATCTATTTAAAATACGATCTTATTACTCTGATTAAATCATATAATTTATTATTATGATTAATTTAGTTTGATATATCAAAATCAACACTGATTATGATACTTTAGTAATCAGACTGAGGGCCAAGTCCGAAACCAATCTTTTATATTAATGAGGTCTGTGAAGTGGTTTAGTTTAAACTCTTTTAAACTAAATATTTTTAAATATAAAATTCACCCCCTCTTGTAATTTATCCATCTATAATACATTATTTTGATTATAATATCAATATATCTTATATTGATATCCAAAAATTGGTATCATAGTGGGTTTCCACTGCTCAAGTACTTGCTTATCTTTATTTTCTATACCATTAAATGTTTATTTAAATTTCGTTATAAACTTTTTTTTATAAAAATTTTATACACTAATGTGTATTGTGGAAAAGATTTTTTTATATTTTTTATTTTTAAGGTGTCATGATTTAATATTGGATTGATATAGAATCTCAATCCAGACATACCTCATATTTTAGATGTAGCTAATTATGAATATTGGAGAGACTGAATGAAGACTTTTGTAATCAATATAGGAGTTGATTTTTTTTGATGCTCAATGGAAATTATAAGATTCCTGATAAAGAATTTACAGCTTTTACTAATCAAGAGAAGCAGGAGTATCAACTAAATTATATAGTTTGAAACACTTTGCTTTTCTCAATGACTAGAAGTATCTATAGTTAAATATCATCTTGTGATTCCATGTACAACATTTGGGAAAAGTTATAGGTTACACATTTTGGTAAATCTAAGGTTTTTGAAACTAAAAGAGCTATGTTGAGAGATGAATATCATGATTTTGAATTTTTACATGAAGAATCCATTTCCAAGATGCATCAAAGGTTTATGACTATTATAAATAGTTTACAATCTATTGGAGAAAAAAGATTAGATGATGAAATCCTTGTAGAGAAAATCACAGATATCAAGCCCAATGAATGGGAATCAAAGAGGATTGCTATGAATGATACAAGGAAGTTAAAAAATCTTACTCTTGATGATTTAATTGGAACCCTTATATAGTATGAGGGTAGATTAAAAAGATATTCAAAAAAAGCTAAGAAAAAGAATAGAGGTGTTGCTTTTAATACCACAACCACCTTACTTTCCAAAGCTCCAACACTGGAAAAAGTTGTTAAGTATTCTAGGAAAAAAAATTGTTATCCAATTCTATTATAGCGGTTCTAAAAAATCCAAAAATGAACTAACTAATCTTTATTAGAGGATGAGCAAGATGGTTGGTAAGAAAGATTTTCAGTATCAGTATAAGAAAATTAACAAGGATTAGAATGATAAGAAAGATTCTGAAGTTAGTTGTTATGAATGTAAAAAGGCTGGACATATCATACTAAATTTTCCTAATCTAAATAGGAAAGATAGAAAAGAAATATATTATGAAAGGAATCAGAAAAAGTTTTATAAGTTTAAATGAAATAAATTCCTTCAACCTAGTTATTGTTGGAGCAAAAGTGGAGGATATTATTTATATAGTTCTTCTGATAATAATAGTTTCGGACAAAAGAATATTGGTCTTATTTCCAGAGTACCCAATGAAAATATTTGTCTTATGGATAAGGTACACTCTACTGAGAACCTTAAAAATATATCTCTAAATTCCAATTATCCTGATGATAAGGATTCTAAATCTTTTTATGAATAATATTCCTCAGCAAAAGATAATACTCTTCCTTCTTATGATGATGTATCTCATTTTTCTAAACTTCTTGAAAATGAAAAATAAAAAGTTTGTAAATAACTTGACAAAGAAAATTATAGGATAAGTGTTTTAACAAAGGAAGTATCAGATCTTTCTAAAGATCATGATAAATATATTGTTGAAAAAGATACTATTTATAAATATTTAGAAAAATTAATTTCTAAAAAAGATATTTTATAAACTAGTTTTGATAAACTCAAATTCAAAACTTCTACTAAAGAGGATAGAGATTTAGTTGTTAAATTAAAGTTCAAAATTTATTCTTTAAAGATTTTTTTTCTTCAAATTTTACAATTTTTAATGAAACATTTGACAAAATTTATAAACAATTATGACATCATGGTACTAATTCTGGAATGGGGTATACTCATAAAAAACCAATTTTTAGTAATAATTAATTTGTTCCTAAAATTGGTCCTTTTTGCACAAAATGTCAAAGCAGAGGATATTGGAAAAATAATTGTTCACTTAATAAAGTTAAATCCTTAGGATTTCACAAAGCCTATTTCTCAAAACAATCGTTGATTCTTAAAATCTTGTTTTCTCACACAATCAGATCCAATAAGGTTTGGGTTCCAAAAGTATAATTGTTTTGTTTTTAGGAAAACAAAGGTAGCACTAATAAAAATAATACTTGATACATGGATAGTGGTTGTTCATAACATATGAATGGTACCAAATATTTCATTTTGTAAGATTATCAAGATGAAAGGTGTAAAATTTACTTTTAGAGATAAAGATCATGGATAGATTATCAGTATAGGTAATATTGTTCTTCTTTGTAAAGAACTTATTTAAAATTTTTTGTTTGTTAAATGTATTAATCATAACCTTATAAGAATAATTCAATTATGTTATGAAGGTTACCTTGTGAATTTTATAAATGATAAATGTACAGTACACAATTCCAAGGATGAATACATTCTTTCTGCCAATTGGTATGAGAATGTTTATACACTTAACTTATAATACCTTAAGAGACATGACTTATCTTATCTTAGTGAAATGGAAGATCAATCTTGGTTATATAATATAAGGTTAGGTCACTATGACCTTAGAAAAATATGTAAGTTTACTAAGAAAATACTTCTTAGGACCTATCTGAATTTAAGTTTTATTCTTCAAAATTATGTGAACCTTTTCAATATGGTAAGCAACATAAGTTTAGTTTTAAATATATTAGTTAAGTCTCAATTACTGATGATTTACAATTAGCGCACATGGATTTATTAGGTTCTACACAAAATGGGAGTATTGTAGGAAAATACTATGTATATGTTTTGGTTAATGATTACACTAGATACACATGGGTTTATTTTCTAGAAAAGAAACCAGAAGCCTTTTTTTTATTTCAAAACTTTATTATCCAAAGTCAAAAATGAGAAAAACATTCCCTTAATAACTATTCGTAGTGATCATGGTGGAGAATTTTTAAATTTTATTTTTGAAACTTTTTTGTATTAAGAAAGGTATTAAATATGACTTTTCAGCACCTAGAACTCCTCATCAAAATGGTGTTTATGAAAGAAAAAATCGTATTCTTTAAGAAATAACAAGAAACATGTTGATTGAATATTCAATTGATAATTATTTTTTAGGATAAAGCATTTAATAATTACTTCTATACTATAAATTGAGTTTTAATTTGACCTTTTCTTAATAAAACTATTGATGAGTTGTGGAAAGGCCGAAAACCAAAAGTTTATCACTTCGGAATTTTTAGATGCAAAGTATTCATCCTGAATACGAAAGATAACTTACATAAATTTGCACCTAAATTTGATGAAGCAATATTTTTTAGGTTATTCTGCCACTTCTAAGGCATATAGAGTTTTTAATAAAAATTCGTGTACTATTGAAGAAATAGTACATGTTAAATTTGATGAAACAAATCCTTTTGTTTTCAAAAAACCCTAACTAATATCCTCCTCAGATGTGTTTTAAAAAACTGACCTTCAACCTTTGTTAGAAAATTATTCTTATATGAAAAATACCCAAGAATTTGTTTCAAAAGTATTTACTTAGGAATATTTTTTACCATATATTGATGAATAGATTTTATAAAACCCAAGAAGTCAGTTTATTCTTATAAATCATCATATTGGTAGTATCATTGGTAATGTTGATCAACTAGTTAGGACTATAAGTGTAACGTCCCAGTTCCAGGTGTCGCATAAAGGTGCCCCGAACCTGGTTGATCACATAAACTCAAGAACATTTCCCCAAATTCTAGAGGTTGACGACTAGCAGTAAGGGCCAAGGTATGATAATGGGTAAACTATGCCCTCATTGGTAGAGTATACACATCGGAGTAATAATTAGTAAACAATAGAAGAATCAATAATACCATAAAATTAAGTAAACAACAAAATACTGATAGTAATATCATAGCTAGAGCATATATAAATGCTTCATGTCACATGTGTCTAGGAAAAGGATCCAAACAATTCACAATGATGAACATATAATACTAAAACCAAAATATAGAAAAGCAGTAAACTCCAACAGCATCGCAAGCCTTAGGTTGGTCCCATGCCCTCCAGCTCCAATAGTAATCAAGTACCTGATAAAGAAGGGCGCTTTCCCTTATCTATACCTACAACTATATAATCTGTTTGGATCCAAAATCATGACCCAAACAGGGTGTGAGACGAATCCCAGTAGGCAACCACCATAATATCTATACCAAACTGTTTGTGAATATATATAGTAGGAAATATGTAGAAATGAAGAAATAAACTAAGAAGTACTCGAAAGTAAACAATTATACATTTTCAATTACATTCATTTATATTTATTATCCAACCCTTGCAACATGTAATCTTGGGGTCTAGCATAAACTCTATATCCCCTCAAGTAATAGTACCAAAATAGGCTTCTTAGAAGACCATATAATCAAACAGGTAAGACTGAGTCCAAGATTGTACTCTGGCTTGACAGACTCGTCACAATCATTCAATAATTCAAACAACCCTCTAGGAAATCTCTCACAGTCTAACCCCTTTGGTTCAACATATCAGTACACAATTATAAATGATCACCTAGGAAGCTCTCACAGTCAATACCTCTGGGTCCACATGACATCAATAATTTACAAATGACCTTCAGTTAGCTCTCACGATCAATACTCTCTGGGTCAACATATCATAAATAATCATAAATGAACTCCTAGTTAGATCTCATGGTCAATACCCTTGGGTCAAAATCTATACCAAGGTTCTCACAATCTAGTGTAAATAAACATGGAAACCCCCACACTTTTCCTGGTCCAAGGCTCTCATGGTCCATTGGAAGATCAATGTGAATATCATAACAAGGTAGAACATGTAATCTATAACTATTACATGGCTAACATTCACAATAATAACACAAGAAATTCATATAATCAATCAAACTCCATCCTAACAACTTAAGGCATGGAAATAAGGTACGCCTCAGAGGAAACCTAGGCCAAACAACCATAAACAATCAAGTTAGGGAAATACACCCATGGGGTTCCATGTAAATGAGGTATCTAACCTTATTCATAATAAATAACCCTTTCTCAATCAAAAAACCCATTTCAGGTATTAATCAGGCTTAAATTTTCAAAATATGCAATACCCCGACACAGGTATTCAGAACATTAAGCATATATAATCCAAAGACGAACAATGAAAGGCACAAACCACCTAGCTTGGTGTTGTACAAAGAAAAATCTTGAAATTCGTTCCTTGAATCAGAATAGAGTGATTTAGATCTAAAAAAGGGTAAAAACAATCATCCTTAAAATACTCACGAGAGAGGAAGAATTAGGAAGAAGGGATCTAGGGAAAGAGAGAACTCACCGATGAAAATCCAACTCACCCAAAGGCATCTCAATCAGAGCTCGGATGAAGAACTAGGAGGATCTCAAAGTTCATTGGTGTTTTGTCTCTCTCTTATATGAACATGGTAAGAAGAAGGGTGTTATGGATGTGAGATGCGACCCCACACCGATTTATCAAATAAAAAGAAAAGTACACAGTGTGTTCCTTTAATGTACACATTGTGTACTAGCCTCAACCAACCCCCACTTTAGGTGGTCTACCAGATCAGCTACATGGCCATGTAATCAGCCATTACACAACCAGTACATGGCTATATGCGGCAACTAGGGACACAACATGAACTTAGAAAATTTCCATTTCTCCATTTTTCCTTAAAAACACCTGAAATCAAGATCCATACCTAAAATGAAGATCCAGGTTCTTACAAACTTCCCCCCTAAAATTAATTTGTCCCCTAACTTCCCTTCTAAGTGTGGTGAAGAAGAAACTGTGAAAAAATCCAGCCACTGTGATCGTACATCCGTATCCCTCTCCCAAGTCTCATCCTGTACTCGCCTGTGCTGCCATATCACTCGTACTAGAGGAATAGACCAGCCATGGACAACCATCATACTATAATGCACAATTTGAATAGGATAATCCTAGAAGGATGCATCCACCTCTAACTAAACCTCTTATGGTTGAAAAACATGAGATGGGTCTGAAAAGTAATGATGTAGCTAAGAAACATAGAAGACATTATTCATATCCAGGTACCTCTGAGGTAACTGCAATCGATAGGAAATTAACCCAACTCTATCCAACACCTCAAATGGACCGACGTATCTTGGTGAAAGATTCCTCTATATCCTAATCCTCCCATGTAACAACCTTATTGTGACACGTAAGAAAACCCAATCTTCGACCTTTAACTCCAGAGGTCGTCTCTGTCGATCAACATAAGATTTCTACCAAGACTATGCAGTAGCCATCCTCTTCCGAATCAACTCTACCTACTCAGTGTTGTTATAGAAAAGAAGAGGTCCCAAAATAACTACCTTTCATACCTCCATACAACATAGGGGTGATTAGCATGGATACTGTAAAAATTCTCATAAGGTTCCATCTGAATAGTTTCCTGAAAACTATTATTATTGATAAACTCCACTAGAGGTATGTGTCTCTCCCAAGATCCCCGAAAATCCAGGACGCATGCTTGAATCATGTCCTCCAAAACCCAAATCATGCACTCAGACTAGCCATCTGTCTAGGGATGGTAAGTTGTAATCAGAAGTACCTGTGTACCCATATCCATATATAGTCCTTTCCATACACGAGAAGTAAACCGAGCATCCCTATTTGAAACAATAGAGCGTGGAACCCCATGCAAACATACAGTCTCCTAGATGTATAACCTTCCAAGATCATCAAATATGAAGGTTTCCTTAATCAATAAGAAGTGTGAAACCTTTGTGAGTTTGCCAAAAACCCAAACCGCATCATTACCTTGAGGATACCTTGGTAAACCCATCATGAAATCCATCACTATATCATTCTAATTCCACTCAAGAATGGGTAACTACTGTAAAATATCTACCGGTCACTGATGCTTTGCATTCACTTGTTGACAGGTGGAACAGAACCAGCAACATCCCTCATCATACCTGGCCACCAATACTGAAAGTTTAGATCTCAATACATCTTGGTGACACCAGGATGAACTGACTAAATTGAGGAATGAAAATATCGCATCAACTCCTCACATATGTCTGCTGACACCCATACCCATCCATGAAAATGCAAAACCCCATCCTCAACTACGGTCCAACCAGGAGTAGGGTCCTCTCCAGACACACTCTCCCTTAGGACACGACCTTTAGAATCTGATAACCGCCTCATTTTCACTCAATCCAGAAGGGTAGAGGTAACAACTACAAAAGAAAAGAATGTCTGCCCCTGTCTGTCATGTACCTCCAAATGCATCTCAAAGAAAAAATCCATAAGTTTCCACTCACTTTTGGCCTCCTAAACTGCATGTATCTAAGTCCTCTTGATCAACGCATTAGCCATTGTGTTTCCTTTACCATGTGTGTAGGAAAGCTGAAAGTTAAAATACTGAAGGTACTCAACCCACTCTCACTATCTCAAATTCATATCAAGAAGAGTAAATATATACTTGAAACTTTTGTGGTCAGTGTATACCAAAAAATGATCCCCAAAAGATAATGTATCCAATAGTATAAGGCACGTACAGCTGCAACCAAATCAAGATCATGCGTCAGGTAATTCCTCTCATGTGGCCTCAACTACCAAGACCCATACATAATGAATCCTTCCCCCTAAATAAGCACTGATCCCAGCCCGATACTCAATGCATTGTAGTAAACGATGTAACTCTTGCCCAACTTTGGAAAAATCAGTATCGGTGCTGAATTAAATATCCCTTTTAGCTCCTGGAAGTCTGAATCATAGGAATCTATCCACAAGTACTTCACACCCTTCTTAGTCTGGCCCATTAGTGGTGCTTCTAAGAATGAGAATTCATATATAAATCACCTATATTAACCATCCATTCCTTGAAAAATCTGTACCTAAAATGCGTTCTTTGGCTACTCCCAGGAAACTACTGCTCTCACTTTCTCTGGTTCTTCTGATAATTCTGTCTCTGAGATAACATGACCCAATAATTGAATCTGGTCCATCCAAAAGGGTAATTTTGGTGGCTTATCATATAATTGATACTCTATCAGTATAATCAATACAATCTCAAAGTGGATGGCATGGTCATGTTGAGTGTGATAATACACCAAGATACCGTTCATGAAGAATACCACAAAATAATCCAAGTTAGGATGGAACACTCAGTTCATCAGTTCCATGAAAACTACCAGTGCGTTTGTTAGACCGAATGGTATAACCAAATACTTATATAGACCATACCTACTCCAAAAGACTGTAAGAGGTATATCTGAAGGTATAATTCACAAAAGATGATAATCAGATCTCAATGCAATCTTTGAGAACACCCGGGATCCTCGAAGCTGACCAAAGAGATCATCAATATTTGGTAAGGGAAATTGGTTCTTGATCGTCAACTAGTTCAGCTTCTGATAATCCACACAAAGTCTGAGGGTACCATCTACCTTCTTCACAAAAAGGAAAGGAAAACCCCAAGGAGAAGTACTGGGTCGAATGAAACCATTCACCTGGAACTCCTATAAATATTTCTTGAGCTCCTGTAACTCTACTCTAGCCATAATATATAGAGGAATGGACATTGGTTCCACTCCTGGAACAAGATAAATAGAGAAATCTACCTCTCACTCTGGAGGTAAACCTGAAAAGTCATCTAGAAATACATATCTAAAATGATACACCACTGGAGGAAAGTCCATCTATGATTTCCCCTGGTCATCTAGATATAAACTAGAAATATCAGCTATAATTCCTCCCAACCCATGATGCTCGAGTCCAGCTCTGCTTTCCTGAACATCCCATTCTCCCTTGTGTAGAAAATACCATCCCTCTAGTGATGTGAAATCACCCTATGGAAATAACAGTCATCATAGGCCTAAAAGGAGACCAACCAGTCCATTCTGAGAATGAAATATAATCCTTTCATCTCTAATACATAAAGGTCCCACAAGAAGTGACACCCCCAACCTCAATAGGGCACTCATTGCATTTATGTACACTAGCCTCTCTAATCCCCAACAATGTCTAGAATCATAACATCATCATAAGTAAAGACACCGAACCCAAGGCTCTCCACAACGACAACATATATAAAACTATGGTAATCCCCTATATCAAAAATATCATAAGCTAAAACTAAGGCAAATATAATTGTACCTCTAACTGTAGAGGGCCTGAGATCCTATTCCTATTGGGTCTAATCTATTGCAAAATCTAACCTGTACTATGGCCCTGTGACCCTAACTGACTACCTTGAGCTGATCCACCTTACTATCACTGAAATCTTGTCATCTAGATACCATGCCCATGACCACCTCCCCTACTAAAACAGCCTGATGAACTCTAGTTCCCTGACTGAGGAGAAACTGGTGATCCTGTTCCTAAATGTGGAGTCGTAACTGATCCCCTCTCACCGACTGTTGGTGAGAAAAAATTGGAAAAAATGCTAAAGATTACCCATATTGATGCAAGATAGGAACTCAAGTGGGTCTCTTGGGCATTGAGGTCTCACGTTCCCACTCTTCCCACACTAGTATCATACCACCTGGCTAACTAAAGAAACATCACATGAAATATCTCTTTGGTTCTTCCTTATATCTGTAAAAGGATTACCGACCCTAGATGCTGAACTACCCTAGCTCACATCTCCCAATTCCCTTATATTGCACTCAATAATCATTTCCTAGTTCAATATAGCCATCACCGAAGTCATCCTGAAAACATTCACTTGAAATCAGATGTCATACCTCAGACCATCCTCAAATTTCCTTGGAAAAGATTACTCATCACCTCCCAGAATAGGTGAAAAGTGCTGAAGCTCTATGAAACGAGATGAGTAATCCATCACTGAAAGAGAACCCTGCTCCAAATTCATGAAATCTTGGGCTCGATCAGCCCTCAACATATCAAGGTAGAAGTAATCTTATAAGGTCCTCTAAAACTCTTCCCAAGCCATATATCGATGACATCCTACCTGTGAGACAACATCCCACCATATCTTTTTGGATTCATGTAACATGTATGTCTCAAGATTCACCCTCCTCTCCAGAGGTGTCTCCGGATGCTCGAAGATAGAAAGAATGGATTCCTACAATGACTCTGCAGTCTGTGGTCCTCCATCCCCTGAAAAAGTGGGAGGATGCTTCTACTAGAACACCTGCATCAACACTAACATAGACTAGGAAGGATGCGGTGCTCCCTGAAAAGTCTATAACATCCTCAAAAATCCTTTACAGAACTATGAATCAACTCCTGCATCCAGTATAAAAGATGATTCTAAGATGGGAATGACGAGAGGATCTACTGGTAGTCTCTGGTCTACCATATTTGGTGTTTGATCATTTCCTTTTACTCGACATACAACTGGAGGATGACTTGGTGGCATGACTCTGTAAGGTCAAGCACACACCTCAGTACAATATTATCAAGGAAAAAAACTTAGAAGTGAAATAATGGAAGAAGAGAAGAAGAGTATTCATGTTTTACAAAACAAGGTTACATAGCATGTATGAACTCTACACGACATGTTCCCTTAAGATTATAACATGGAGCATACCTCTTCCAATCCTGGTCGTGTAACACCCCTTACACACGGTGTGTTCCTCATAAGACACAACATGTACTTGAAATTTTCCTCTTTCCCAAGTACTTCTTCATGGCTAAACCACATGGGGTTTGTCAGCATAACACTGTAAAACATGTTCACCCTAGGCATGGCGTGTACCACTTATGCTCTAACCACCCATGTCATCAGTCACATGAATGGAGACATAGTAGATTTCTACATAGCATGTTCCAAAAATACACGGCATGTACAACCCAAGTTTCATCCACCCGTGTCGTTCGTCACACAACTGGATACATAGTTCTTTACAACATGGTGTGTTATACCAAAATTTTCCAACCCCGTGTCTCTGCTCACAAAGTCAGTCACATGGTCAAGAACTACACGACATATACTCCCAGTAAACAACATGTACTTAAGAAAAGTCATTCTTCTAGAACATACGAACACATGACATGTGTTCATAACACCGCATGTCATGCTGTCTGGGTTTCTGGACAGTAAATCTATGAAACTCCTCCAAAACCCTTAAAAACTTAAAATTTTTTCCAAGACATGACAAATTACAACCCATGGGATCCCATACTCTTTGAGAATCAATGATTGGAATCCTTATTCATGTCATATCATAACATAATTCAATTAAATTTCAAAACATGATCCATCAAATTCTGATCCAAGAGGGACCATAACACCTCAGGGACCAAAGTTTGGTGTCTATACAAATGAAAATTTATATATTCCAATACCCTATCAAAACCGCATGTATTCAATCATGTCATTTATCAAAACAAAATGCATATCTATCACAACATCTATCACAACAACATGCAATCAACAATGCATCCTAAATGGAATGAATAGAATGCATGATATGTGATCTATAGAAAGTTCCTATATGATGCATGAGATTTAATACCCTCATCACATCAGGTTTTAACAGAAATAGAACCAAAATGATATAAATCATAATAGTACACAACAAGTGAATCACCCAATGATGAAATCAAATCAACTGTAACAATTGAAAAACCAGAAAAATTATAATATTTGAGGTAACTTGGCTTTTACCTGTACATGAGTTAGCTACTCCCAGGAAAAACTTATTACCAACTACACATTCCTTCCTATCCCTATCTATATGATCCAAATATCAAAACAAAGAAAAAAATAACCTGTCTTCGATACCACTTTGTAACATCCTGGTTCCGGGTGCCGCCCTAAGGTGCCCCGAACCTAGTTGGTCACATAATATCAAGAGAATTTCCCCAAATTCCATAAGCTGCTGACTAGAAATGAGGGTCAGGGTATGATAATGGGGAAAATATTCCCCCATTGGTAGAGTATACAGAACATAATAATAATTAGTAAACAATAACAGAAGTAGTAATACCATACAACAAAAGTAAACAACAGAAGACTGATAATAATATCACAACTGGAGAATATATAAATGATGCATGTCACATGTGTCTAGGAAAGAATCCAAACAAGTCACAATGTTGAAAATATAATACTAAAACCAAAATATAGAAATATAGTAAACTCCAACAACATTGCAAGCCTCAGCTTGGTCCCATGCTCTCCAACTCCAATAACAATAAAGTACTTGATAAAGAAGTGTGCATTCCCTTATCTATACATGCAACCATATAATATGTTTGGGTCCAAAAATAATGACCCAAATAGGGTGTGAGAGGAATCTAATTAGGAAACCACCACAAGATCTATGCCAAACTGTCAGTGAATATATATAGTAGGCAATATGCAGAAATGAAGCAATAAACTAAAAAGTATTTGAAAGTAAATAATCCTAAAGTTTCAAATACATTTATTTATATTTATTATCCAACCTTTGAAATAGGTAATATTAGGATCTATCCTAAGCTCTATATCCTCCTGGGTAATAGTACCAAAACAAACCTCTTAGAATACCATCTAATCAAATAGGTAAGATCAAGTCCAAGCTTGTACTTTGGCTTGGAAGACTCATCACAATCATTCAATAATTCAAAAAAACCACTGGGAAATCTCTCATGGTCTAACCCCTTTGGTTAAACATAGCATTAAAAAATTACAAATGGCCACCTGGGAAACTCTCACAGTCAATACCCTTAAGTCCACATGGCATCAATAATTTACAAACGACCTCTGGGTAGCTCTCACGGTCAATACCCCCTTGGTCAACATATCATAAATAATCATAAAAGACCTCCTAGGTAGATCTCAAGGTCAATACCCCTAGATCAAAGTCTATACCAAGGATATCATAGTCCTATATAAATAAACATGGAAACCCCCATAGTTTTCCTGGTCCAAGGCTCTCATGGTCCATTGGAAGATCAACACACATATCATAACAAGGAAGCACATGTAATCCATAACTACTACATTGATATAATGCACAAGCATAACCCATGAAATTAATATAATCAATAAAACTCCATCCTAAAAACTCAAGTCATGGAAACAAGGTATGCCTCATATGCAACCTAGGATAAACAACCATAAACATTCAAGAAAGGGAAAAACACCCATGGGGTTTCCCATAAACAAGGAATCTAACCTTACACATAAGCAATAAACCTTTCTCAACCAAAAAAACCATTGTGGGTATTAATTAGGGTTAAATTTACAAAATACGTAATACCCTAACATGAGTATTTAGAAATTTAAGCATATATAATCCAAATACGAACAACAAAATGCACAAACCACATACCTTGGTGTTGCACGAAGAACACTCTTGAATGTCGGACCTTGAATCGGCCTAGAACGATGTAGATCTAAAAAAGGGTAAAAAAGATCATCCTTGAAATACTCATGAGAGAGGAGGAATGAGGAAGAAGGGATCTAGGGAAAGAGAGAACTCACCTGTGTGAATCCAACACACCTGGAGGTGTCTCAATCAGACTCAAACGAATAACCGGGATGAGATCAAAGTTCTTCGGCATTCTTTTTCTCTCCTGTATGAAACACGAGAAAAATAAGGGTGTTCTGTATGTGAGACTTGACACTGCACCTATTTATCAAATAAAAAGAAAAGTACACGATGTGTTCATTTAATATACACACCGTGTACTAGCCTCAAACGAAACCCATTTTAGGCGGTCTGCCAGGTCACCTATACAGCAATGTACTTAGCCATTACACGGCCAGTACACGACTATACATGACAACCGGGTACACGACGTGTACTCCTAAGTACACAATGTGTACTTATAAAATTTACATTTCTTTATTTTTCTTGAAAAACACCCAAAATCAAGATCCATACCTGAAATGAAGATCCATGTTCTTACAATAAGTTTATTAAGGAATGATATAAAACATTTATCTTTCCTTTCCCAATTTGAACATAATAATCCTGATGATGATTTAGGTAATAAGGATTTGATTAAGGCTATGTAAGATGAGCTAAATGAATTCGAGAGGAACAAAGTCTGGAATCTTGTTGAACGACCTAAAGAAACTTCTGTAATTGGAGTCAAATAGTTTTTCAGAAACAAATGTGATGAAAATAACATGATTATTATAAAAAAAGAAAGAATTTTTGATAATGTTTATAACCAACAATAATTCATATACTATGAATAAACCTATCCACCCTTATATAGACAATAATCTATTTGAATTCTACTTTCCTTTGAAATATTATTTAATTTTAAAATTTTCAAATGGATGTAAAGTGTGATTTCCTTAATGGATATGTTCATGAGGATGTTTATGTGGAACAAAACCCTTGTTTTGAAAATAAAAAAAATCCTAAATACCTTCATAAACTTAATAAATCTTTATATGGACTTAAACAGTCCCCTAGAACTTGGTATGATAGTTTAACAAGATTTTTGTTATAAAACAATATTGTTAAGGGAGATAAAGATCCTAATATTTTTATAAAATAAGTTAAAAACATTATGATTATTTAGATATATTTTTATGACATTATATTTGGATCAACTCAAAAATCTTCAATAGATTCCTTTTTAGGTTTAATGAAATTTGATTTTTAAATGAATATAATGGGCGAGTTAACATACTTTTTAGGTATTCAAATTTCTCAAAATAATAGAAGGTACCTATACATCTCAATATAATTATATAAAATATCTTCTTAAAAAGTTTGTATATGATAATAATAAAAGTATTTTAACTCCCATTGGAACCTCAAATACACTTGATCTTGATAAATCTAGGAAACTAGTTGATCAAACAACTTTTAGAGGTATGATAGGAAGTTTACTATAATTAACCACTAGTCGAATAGACTTAATTTTTTCTATATTCTTATGTGCAAGATATCAAGATATTAAAAAGAAATCCCATCTAAAATAAATAAAATGAAATTTTCATTATCTTATGGGAACTATGGATTTATGAGTTTTCTATTCTTCTAGAAATTATTTTAAACTAAAAAGTTTTTCAAATATTGGCTCTAGAGGTTATAGAATGGATAGGAAAAGCACTTCCAGAACTTTTCATTTATTAGGAGATTCATTCGTATTGAGGTATTTCCATGCTAAGGAAAGACAAACTTTCTTGTAAGTATAAAACAAGGGATACCTTTATCCAGGGTTTGTTGCCACCTTACTCTTAAGATTAAAAGACATTTATTCCTTTTAAATAGATATAAGTCATTATTATATTATTTCTATTATAATACTTGTTTATTACCTATTATTTAATTATGTTGTATTTATATGTTTTTATTTTATTGTAACAACTATTATTACCATAAACACAAACTATTTTATTAATCGTATCTACTGTGAATATGATACATACTTTTATTATCATATATATTTCAAATATGATTTGTTTACTCTGATTAAATCGTATAATTTATGATTAAAATTCATTTAATCTAATATACTGAAATAATTACTGATTACGATAATCTATTAATCAAATTGAGGTCCAAGTCTGAATTTTATCTTTTATATTAAAGATTTTTGTGAATTGGTTTAGTTTAAACTTTTTTAAACTAAATATTTTTATACATATAATTCACCCCTCTTGAAATTGATCCATATATAATACATTATTTCGATCCTAATATCAATATATCCCATATTTATATCCAAAACAAGAATCCTATTGGATTTATCAGGAATGATCTCGATTTCAAGAATATAGGCCACTTCACCTAAGTCCTTCATGTAGAAACAATTGTCTAACCAGTCCTTAACAGACTGTAAGAATGGTATATCATTTCCAATAAGTAATATTCCATCAACATATACTACTAGGATAACAACTTAATTCCCACTAAAACTATTGGAAAAAAACATCTCACATTCTTTCTTAATGAAACCAAATTATTTAATGGATTCATCGAATTGAATTTTCCATGACCCAGATGCTTGCTTCAATCCATAAATAGATCTATGAAACTTAAAAATCCCTTTAGAATCATCTGGAGTCAAAAACCCTTCTAGTTGTGCCATATAGACATCTTCATAAAGGTTCCCATTAAGTAATGTAGTTTTTAAAACCATCTTTTAAATATCATAATCATGATAATCTACTATATAAAGAATAATTCTGATGGACTTAAACATGGAAACTAGTGAAAATGTTTCATCATAGTTGATTGATTGATGATATTTAAACCCTTTAACCACTATCCTTTCTTTATAGGTATTTAATTTACCTTTTATGTCTATTTTTCTCTTGAATACCCATTTTCATCCAACAATATTTACATCAATTGGTGCATCGACCAGAACCCAAACTTGGTTCTGATACATGGAATCCATTTTATAATTTACAGCTTCTTTCCATCTTGCAACTTCTAATCTATCTATTACCTCTTTGTAGGAGATACGTTCATCATTGTCAACCAATAATGAGTTACCATATTTGGTGATTATAAAACCATATCTCTATGGTTCTCTTACTTATCTTATGATCTTATACAATACTTTTGTTTTATGAACTAATTATTTTATGGGGACCTATGTAACCTATTCCTATACTAACTCTTGTTTATCTTGCACATCAACTTCATAGAATTCAATGTTTACCCCACTATAATTTTAAGTATGTGTTCCCTCTCAAGAAAGATGACTTTTATGGTGATAATCACTTTCTTGTCTAAGGGGTTGTATAGGTAACATCCTTTTGTTTCCTTGGGATACCCTATAAAGATACACTTTGTGCCCTGGGGTGCCAGTTTGTTTATTGAAAATGCCTTAGAAAATTCCACAGAACCCCATACATGTGTGTGAGACAAAATAGGTTTCTTTATAATCTATAGCTCTAAGGGAATTCCATTTTCCACTTTATTTGGTACTCAGTTTAATGTGTATGTCGCAATTTGTAATGAATATCCCCAAAATGATATTGAAAGATCTATATGAATCATTATTAACCTTACCATTTATAACAAGGTATGGTTCCTTATTTCACTAACACTATTCCATTGTAGAGTGTTAGGTGGAGTGAGTTGATATATAATCCCAAACTCCTATAGAAAGTCAATAAACTATTGGTTAAGATATTCACCAACTCAATCCAATCGAAGCTTCTTTATCTTATTTCCAAGATGATTCTATACTTCATTATTTAATTCCATGAATTTATCAATACAATTGTACTTATACCTCATCAAATAGACATAACCACATCTACTCAAGTCATCAGTAAATGTTATGAAGTAATAATACCCACCTATAGCTTCTACTAGAAATGGTCCACACACATCAATGTGTATCAAACCTAGAAGCTCTATGTCCCTTTCAGCCTATCTAACGAATATAGGTTTGGTAAATTTTCCTTGTAAAAAATCAGGAAATATTTTAATTGGTTTTATCTCATAAGAGTCTAAATAACCATCTTGATAGAGATTTTTCAAAAACTTCTCATTCACATGACCAATATGGTGATGCCATAGCTGGGTGTTATATAAGTCATGTAAACATGATTTGTTATCAATTTCCAATACTTGGTTTTAATAATTTAATAGATAAATACCATTATTTAAATTTACATACGATAACATATGTTTTCATTATAAAATAAACAACTTTCATTTCCAAACTTGAAAATTAACCCATGTTGAGAAAAAATACCTCAAGGCAACATTGCAGCATTTTTGGGTTGGTTGTGTTTGTTGAAAAAACAGGTTTTCATGGTTAATTTTCAAGTTTCAAAGATGTTGTTGAAAATTCATGTTAAAAAAGAACCACAATAAAGTAATGTAAGATCTGGAGGCAGTAAAAAATAATAGATACATGGTGGCGCCATTTTTCAGTGTTTACCAAATTTTTAGGGTCTAAAAGTTGGGATTTGGTGAGCATTGGAAAAAGTGGATTTCCTTGAAGATCTCATCAAAATATGGTAAATGAATGAGTTTCATGAATATGGGATTCATGAATTTTATTTCGCAAAGACGTGAAGAATGTTGACGGTGAGCTCTGTGATTACGACGAGCTTCGCGAATAGAAGTGGTGAAGAGCACTGCGACGGAGAATTATGGAAGTAACACAAATGAATTGATAGAACACTCCATGATCATGATGAGATCTACAATATGAAAATTTCCATGGTGATTCACGATATTGATAGAATTTCAGTGGAAATTTTGAAGCTTTGCGATTTGAGCTGACATGGTGCTGAATTTTCACCGAAGGCTTGAGGGTTAATGGAATTGCCTATAAATAGACCTCAACCCCCTAGAGAAAATTAGAGAGATAAAATGAAAAACCTTAAGCTCTTGAATTGATAAAGAGATTCACAAAGTAGGGTACTTTTTGAAAAAAATGGAATTCATAGAGGCAATTGAGCTCTGTGAAAGGAAGTCGAGCCATAAAGGCTAGTTCAGCTTTGCGGAGGATGTGCTCTTTGAAAAGGCTTGTTTAGCTTTGAGAAATTGAAAATACTACTGTGATCTCTATGAAGCATTGAGCTCTATTATCAAGAGAATCTCTGTGATCTAGTGAGATTTGTGAACCTATGATCTCTCTGAACCTATGAGATTCACGAAGAGGATGTAGAATTGAAAAAGGATTGTTTAAGCTTTGAAAAAGTGGGATCTTTTCGAAGTAGTGATCTTGGAAAAAGTATTTCAAAGGTTATTACCCAGTGTTCAGTGGCAAAGAGGTATTCATCAGTGGATGAAAATTGGACTTCAATAGAGCATTTACATACAGTGGAGGATTCATTCCTTAGAGATAATGAAAAGACCTAAAAGTATATAATGTTATTGGTTCTTTTGAAGAAGTAGTGATATCACTTTAGTTGAGAGAGCAATGAGATTTAAAATTGTGATTGGTTTCAAACTAGGAGGGACAATGAGTTCACTCTAAACTTTGTAAATAGAAGTGCACTTATAGTGGATTTGGTACATAGGCACATTACCAGTGTATGATCCATAGACGTAGCCTAGTGAGGGTGAACCCAGTAAAATTGTTGTGTCCTGTTCATGATTTAAGATCTGTTCATACTCTGCAATGGGAAGGAGAGAGAATAGATTTTTTTCTAACAACAAAACAAGATCAAAAGGGGCAGTTGTTTTTTATCTGTTATACCCTGCTTCACCCCCCTCTTGAGGTATCTAACTTAGTAGACCAAAAAAACCATCTCCATATTGGCATGATACAAAAAATATGTTCCTGGTAATCTTTAGTACATAATAACATTATTTTAAAACCAAAATTATTCTCATTAGAAATGAAAGGTGGTAGTCTCCAATGGATAGGTTAACCAACCTTGCTCCATTAGCATCTCTCAGATCCACCTCTCCTCTAATAATCTTTCGAAATCTACTTGGGTACAGTTACTATTCTAGTGGCCTTGTTTTCCACATGAAAAACATACTTTCTCCTTTTCCTTACCCGGATTATGAATTTTCTTCTTCTTGGAAGGATGGTTCTTAGGAGATTTATAATTTTTATGCTTATTGGTCCCCTTTTCCTTGTTATTCGTTTTCTTGTTCACTATAAGGATTACAGATTTTTCATACTCCATGTCCTTATCCACTTGGATAATAAAAGTAATATGTTCTGAAATACACTTCTCATTATTGATCATATTTTAATTAATAATAAAAATGGATAAGGTCTTGGGAAACGATGAAAGTATGAGATCTATACACAACTTATCTAGGAATTTAATACCTAAGATGTCTAAGTATTCAATGTATCCAATAAGCTTGACTACATGAGGCACAGTTGGAGAAGATTATTCAAATTAGTTGTAAAAAAACATGGAAGATCTTTACCTCTCTTGTATCACCTTTTCTTGATAGAGATATAAAATGTGAGACATCATGTTATATGTATCCATGTCCTCATATTACTTCAAAAGATCATTGGACATGGATAATAGCATGAAACATTGAACATCTATGGAATCATTCAAATGTTTCTCCTAGAGTGATAACTTTTTATGACTTGCCTCACTACCAAGAGCATTAGGAATAAGATCTTCTAGTACATACAATTTCCTTTCATGGTGAAGGATAACACATAAGACCTTTGTCACTCTTGTAAATTTGTGCTGGTGAGAAGGTTATCCTTATAAATTATGGATCAGAATGATATGTTTGAAGTTAGTTTAATGTTGTTTCTACAAATAAGATGAGCATGATTTTAGTACTTTAATAGATAAAATTTTAAAAAATAAATAAATATTAAATTTATTAGTCTCCTAAAATTTTATCAAAAACCCAATAGACCTCACTATTATTTAAGAGATATCATGTTCCTTGGAAATTATAGAGGAAAGGATCCATATTCCCCTTCTCATTGCCCCAACTTTGGTTGGTCAAGAAACTTGAATGGTTTTAGGTAGGAATTCAAAATTCCTACTGCATTAACTCATAGTTCCTTGATCTGTTGAGTGGAATCCCCAATCTTGAAATCCTTAAATTGGATTCCCTCAACCCTTTCCTCTCAGTTACACTAATTACTACTTTGATAGTCAACCCTTGATATGAACTAAGTTAATTCAACCCAAAAACTCATGTTAGAATACCCTAATAATCGAAAGAACCCAAATTTTCCTGGTAAATCACTTTGAATTATGGTTCAATTTTAAATAAAGTAGTGGAAGACTATACCAACATAATATATGTAATTGAGGGATTTTATCCTTTATACATAATTTTCTAATTATTATATTTATCACATGATTGTTAATATTAAGTGGATTTACTTAAGTGATTAACCATGTATTATATAATATTTATGCATAATCTAATTTAGCTTACTTCTATATTGCATGCTCATTAATTTAATTAATTCATGTGATTGTGTAAAAACATCCATAATGAAATTACCATGAAACTTGAAAGAAATAAAATAACAAATTGGTATGATCATGGGATTTTAGTAATGGTTAGTTTTTTTAGTGGTTGATAAACTAACCGTTGACCTAGGATAAAATACCTTGAACCAATTAAGTTTCATGTTTCAACTTTCTACCTATCCACCTATGTATCTCTCTTGGATTGGTTTCACCTTGACTCTAAACTTGAACCGCATCTACTAGCTTGGGATCTTTATCCATCACATATACTTTTACTCACACATAGGTGAGGGGAAAAGGGTTTATATGAAAGAAACCACGGGCATATACACCCTTACATAATAAGAGGATATAAGGAATGCAAGCCAAAAATTTAATTTAATAATAAATTAAAAGGAAACAAATCTCATACAAAGGTCGGGTCTATGCTCATAATCAACCACATCCATGGAACATATTACACATTTAATAAAACTAACATTCAATTATTAATAATTCTTATTTAAGATAAATCACACTCAAATAAATTAATTATCATCATTAATTAATCAATTATTTTATCTTAATTGTCATCCGAATTTCCTTAATACTATAATCCATTATAATTTTAAAAAAATTAAATAGTTTTTTTTTAAAATTAACTTTGTACATAAATATAACTTGAAGGAAACATGGTGAATACCCATATGAATCTACCCAATATGTATTATAATCATATATAGTTTATTCTTGTGATATATAGAATACATGACTTATCATGTACTTTCATGACATGTAGTATCAACTTAATGATTACATGAATTACATGATTTTTCTATAACGTGTCATGATTTAATGAATTTAGAGTAACAAATATAATAAAAATCATACATTATTTACAGATATGAACATTATACAAATATTAATTACACACACACACACATATATATATATTAAAACCCATCCCATGGAATGTCTTATCAACTTAATGACCACACACAAGCACATGTCGATAATGTTTATATAGTATAATAAATAGATTTTAAATTTGTGGAATTTGGTATAATTATACTACATGTACATTTGAGCTACACAGCATGTACATATCTCACAGTGCATCCAAGGAACATGCCTATGGAATCAGCATGTAAGACATGCCCCAAAAAATTGGAGTACATGGCATGTTTAAGTGACTACACGATGTGTGGCCTATGAGTTACACAGTCAGTAGTTAGGTAGGTCATGTATGGTAATACACGACCCATATACGACTCAAAGAGAATACAAGACATGTATGTGGGCTATACAGCATGTACTCCAGCTGAACATGCACCAACCTTGCCTGGTCTACATGCAGTGTAAGAAATAAATACACCACATGTCATTAATGAAAACAGTTTGAATTAATTGTCAAATTAAAACCAGATGTATTGAACACAAGCACACGATGTGTAACTCTAGTTACATGGTGTGTAAACCTATGTTATCTGGTTAGAATCCTCAGTGCCTCCGAATGAGTTCCTCTATTTTATTTCATTCATAAAATTAATCTTATTTATTGGATCTATTAGAAATGAAGGAGGAATAAGCAGATATTGAAATTTAGATTAAAATAAAGATTAAAAACGAATTGAAAACTAAACTAAAATTGTGTAAATCAATTAACGATCTTTAAATAATTATAAATAATTATGAGACCACTCTGATGCCACTTGTAGGTTCTGGACATAGTATAAGCGTGCGATGTGTCATACTAAACTTTTAATCTTGTCATGATTGATGATGAATCCAAGATTTACACAATGATAATTGTCGCGATCTATAGAATTGAATCAAAGAATATAGACAAGGGATATAACACCAGAACCAAATAGAGGATCCTAACATATTATTTATATTCAATTTAATTAATTAAAGAATTACCTTGTTGGAATTATTTATTCATTGATGAATTTGACAATAGATCTTTATTGTGCCATTGTTACATTATAATAATCAAGAGAATATTAAATCTAGCGGTGATCCACACTTTTTCAACAAATATCCAAATGTCACTATAGGAATATCCAAGTGATAGTATGGAAGATCCTATCACTTATGTCACCTGCCTTTGATCTCCTTGAGAACCACTTCCAAAGCATTCTACTTAATCTCTCTTGACTTGAGAGTGGGATATGGGGGAAGATCTCTCTCTGTTCTTGGGAGTTTTCTTGGAGAAGGGATATCTCTAGGGCTTGAGAGGATTATCTAAATCCATTTTTCACAACCAAAACAAATGAATTGGATCTCATATAAAATAATATAATTGAGTTTATATATCTCTAGGGTTAAAAATAAATAATTTCAAAAGTTCCCTTTATTATTTATTTAATCCCTATGAAACCCTATGTCAAATAATAATAACAATAATAATAACAATAATAATAACAATAATATTTATCGACATGTGCTTAACTTGAAAATTAAGTTAAATATTATTTAATCAAATAATATTCAATATTTATTATTTCTCACCGGACCATTAAACTGGATCTTCTATTCCTCCACAATATTTATCAGGTCTTGAATAATGAATATTTATTTATTAAATAAATATCACAACATTATTATTCAATAAATAAATAAATATTATATTCACTAAATAAAAAATAAATATCTATTAAATATTCCACTCAAATTATATTCTCTCAAATAATTGGTGACAGAATATACACAATTAAGAAAACATGAATAATTATTAAACCATATGTGGGAATAATATTTATTCAAAATTTTAAATATTAAATATTATTATTATTATTTAATTTAGATTCTATATACACTTAGTGTGTGACCCTCTAGGCCTCTTTCACAGTGGAATTAGGTGAAGTACCTTAAAGTCTAAGGTTAGCATCCAGAAAAACACTAAGACACCCATAGAGAAAGAATTTATTGTCGCAACAACATAATACCTCATACGGACGTTTATTGTGTAATATAATCCCTTTATTATGATATCTATAATCAAATAGGTTATATGATGGTTCCATCAACCTATATACTTGATGTCTCTTTCTTTGAATTCTCATAAATTTAACTTTTACATAGAAAACCATGGCCATGGATTTGTTTTGGATATATCATTTCCATCAAAGGGCTTGAGATATCATCTTCCATTAAATAACATAAAGGATAAATCTTTTATTGCATTATTCATTAATGAAATATTATGTGTGACACACCCAACGTATCCTACCTCACTACGAACATCTGTCATCATGGTTTTCGTTAATACATCAAATTATGAGACTCACAATACTCGCCAATAATAATATTAAAGTCTAAGGACCAATAAAAACTTCCATATATAGGAACATCCAATGAAACATAAAAATATGAATTTCCTACAGGCGGGTGTCGTTCTCATAATATCCTATGATGGATATTACCAAGGGCGTACACCATGAGAAGGTTTCTCAAAGTCCTATAATTCACAAACCCTAATAGCCTGTATAATTTTTTATCCCTAAAATGATATCATCTAGCTATTGAACATATATTTAAGAATAGTGTCGTACCACTTCTGGGTTCTCATCATAGCGGGGAACTACTATGACCTTTTAGCGTGACAGCTACTCTTGGGGCATTATCACATACTATGTTACATAAAAGAAAAATCATGATCTGATAAGAAGTTTATTAATATTCAAAACTATGAATACAAGTTATCATAAAGAACATAACAATTGGTTCTATGACACCAACTCCAATATTAAATGAATTTCATCTTCAAGGGATAGGTGCAAGGTTCAAATCCAGGTGTGCGCAGGAGGATGAAAATTTGGAAAGCGCTGTTAAAGGGGCGGTGGGGGTGAAAAGTGACGATAAAGGGAAAGTTTTATCAATGATTTTAAAAAATCACTGATAAAGGGGGCCATTATCAGTGCTCGAAAAAAAGCATAGATAAAGGGAACTCTTTATCAGTGGTTTTTTTCTAGTACAAATAAATAATATATTTCAGAATATATATATATATATTAATATGTAACTATATTTATATTGATATAAATATAATATATATTTTTTAAATATGTTTTAGATAAGGCTAAATAGGCATTTACACTTAATATATAATATATTTAGTGAAAATGGATTATAAAATAATTAAAAAATATAATTAATTAATAATTTGATAATTATTATCAAGTAATGGTCATTTAATAAGAGTTAAATGACATAAAAATTAAATGAATTAATGAACAGTCTAAGATAAGTTGAAAACATGACTTGAACTTCAAACAACTATAACATTTGACCCGGGTATCCGTTTAAGCTCTACCATATATCAAATTAAATCCTATAATGAGATATATGAATTAATGATTATGGAAACCATTAGTAATGTTTTTGGGGCAAAAAAAGGACCAAAATTCCTCCTAAAATGAGTTTTTAGTTGGGGTATCCCAATTTTTTAACATTTGATAGAATTTTAGCCTTATTTAATGAGGTCTTATTGTCTTTTTTGGTGAGGAATAAATTTATTACTATGTCTTACAGTCATATTGATATTATGGTTTTGAAGTTTTATCATTTTTCACAATGTAGTTTTATTTATAATTAATTAAATGCATATTTTCTTAAATTTTTTTATAATAAATCACTTATATAAATACACATATCAACATATTTATGTAGAAATATATTTTTAAATATATAAACTAAATATTTATTATTCATTTTATTTGAAGTAAAAAATTATCCATTTTTTTACCTTATAAAAATTCATTAATATGTATATATATACCTATATAAGTAATATTTATATATAAATATGTGTGTGTCAATAAACAAATATATATATATATGTATATTCTAATATATGTAAATAAATACATATTCTAAAAATGTATTTAAAACAATATCTAACCATTTTTTACATTATATATATATATATATATATAATGTTTATATATACATACATGTGTGTATTAATAAATAGATATATATATATATATTTATGTTATATTCTTATATATATAAATGAATATAATATATATTATATTTAAATAAATATAAGAATATATATATCACACACACAAACATATATTTTATAAATGTATTTTAAAATTATTATTGAAATATATGAATAAAATATATATATGTATATATATATAAATAAGCATAAATATCATTAAATATAAAAAACAACAACATGGTGTGGTGGTAAAGGTGTTCCATCTTAAAGGGAGAGGTGTAGGGTTTGAATCCAGGAATGTGTAGGAGTATGGAAATTTTGAAAGTTCTATTAAAGGAGTGGAAGGTGAAAAAAACTGATGGGGGGAGGGGGGTGGAGCATTGTTAAAGGGGTCATGGAAGTGCTGATGAAGGGGTCAGACCCATAGAGGTATAAAAAATATAATTTTACCCCCTTTAACAGTGCTAAAAAAAGCTTTGTGAAAGGGGTACTTTAACAGGGTTAAAAAAGTGTTGTTAAAGGGGGTATTTAAAAATGATTTTTTAGTGCTGTTAAAGGAACCCTATAACAATTCTTTTTTTTTGCAAGATCTATTTAAGTTTCCATTTAACATCGCTTGTGTGGATAGTGCTTTATAATCACTGTTAAAGGCTCTTTACTAGCATTGTTAAAGCCCAATTTTTTAGTGGTGTATATATCATGGATGATTACATCCATTAAAAGTTTATAAATTAAAATAAGTTAATAAATAGTAAAGAATAATATCTCAAAAACTCGAAATTCCTGTAGATCATCTTCCCCATTTATAATCACCATCAATAGAACTAAACATATAATGATAAATAACATCATGAAAGTAGAAATCATTATACAAAATCCTAAATGAAAATTTATCAAATAAGAAGTCTTTTTTGTGAAGTTAGTATAGAATGAATTTATAGGAGGTAATGAGGGTAATATAATTTTTATATAGTCCATATAAAGGGGTATATACTTGTTGGGTATAATACTAGTAAACATGTTACTATTTTGGAATTACTGCTATTTAGTTATTATGAAAACATTTTATGTAGATGTCAAAAATTTAAATATTAATTATAGATAATTTATTTGAAATAGAAAAAATTATTTTGTAACAGAAATATGGGAAGCTAACTTATTTATGAAAATAAATTTATTTTAAAGAAATTTGTTTTATAAATATACATTTTTTAAAAATTATTATTTTTAAAGTATCATATCTCTAAATTTTATTAATATATTCTAGGAATTCTTATTCAAATGAATTAATAACATCAAATAATAAAGAAAATATAAGTAATATTAATTTAATTATTTATGGCAACACAAAAATATTTTATTTTAAAAAAATTATTTTTATTATATATTATATAATTTTAAAAGTTAAATCTATCATATCTAAAGTATGAAATTTAATGAAAATAATTTTTTTTATAAATAAAAAAATGAATAAAAAATTATTCATATATTTTTAATTGGTTAGAAATACATATAAAATCCTTTAATGTTAAAGAAGTACTTTTCAAAGAATTTTATTTTTTTCTATATATTTTGTATCTATATAAAATAAATTGGTTAAAATTTGATTATGATTTAAATTAAATTATTTAATAATATATATATATATATATAATTAATTAACATTCATCTATATATTATTTACTAGGCAAAGAATAAAAATAAATTCATTTTACATTTAAAAATTAATTTTTCTAAAAAATTATTTTTTCCATGTAATGAATTCTTATATTAAAATTAATTTTTATCACTTCAATAAGTTGAGTATAAAAAAATAATTTTCATATTTTTAATCATAATATTAAAATTTGTAAATAATTCCATTTTTATTTTTTTAAAATAAAAATACATTATCAATGTAAATTTTAGTTGCCCTTATAAAACAATTATTTTTTTAATAAATTGTATTTTTCGAAATATTGTGTATTTTTATCTTAATAAATTAAATTTATCACTTTAAAATTATGGATATAATATAATATTGTAATGCATAAATAATTTTATTAACACTTATTAGAAATTAATATGGAATAAGATTAAGAACACTTAATATTTTAAAAGTCATTTTTCTAGAGAAACAATTTTTCTATATATCTTATGTTTTAATTTAAAAGTTAGTGTCCCCATATATAGGAATAGAATTATATTAAATTCAGTCCAAATTCAGAATCATCATGTCAAAATTTTATAATAAGGGTCATCTTAAATTTTTTAGAACTATGGTAAAATTTTAAATAAGGTAAAAAGTGATAAAAGTGCTAAATTACCATGTATCAAAATTTTGATAAATAAAGTGACATATAATACTTCTATAAGAGCTTTTTTAGGTATTAAATTAAATCTTACATGTCTCAAAAAAATTTATTTAACTTTCACACCTAACTCCCATGTGACCTCATCTTTACCCTTAACCTAACTCATGTTTCCAAAGAAATGTCCCTCCTTTTCACCTATAAAAGAATCTCACTTACACCCACTCTAAATCATAGATATCCTTATAAAATATTTTTAATACCTACCCATTTCCCCTCAAATATACACCTATTCCACTTTTTTTTAACTTTGGGCCACAAAAAGGAGCCCTAAATCCTCTATTTCCAAGAGGTCCTTCTAGGGAAGAATCAATCATTCACTGAGAGTATTATCCACTCTCTAATATTTTATTCTCTATATTTTTCATCATACTCTCTTAAAATTTTATTCATCACATTAATAACATAAAAATAATTTCATTATATTTATATTATAATGATATTATAATGAAATAATCACTTTCACAACCATACTCACCCATATATTATAACATGTTCTTATTTGGCTCAGTTTAACCACCCACATGAACAAATATATAAATTTATGTCATTAATGAATATGGAATCATAATTATTGGTAATATTAGACATTAATGTTTGAATAATATTTTTATAACTATTAAAGTAATATTAATATTTAACTTATTATTAACATACCACCTTTTATTCATTAAAATTTATCATAAACAAGATCATCACATATTTCATTTTCACGATTCATACTAAAACTCCCATGGAATGAAATTGTCACATTATATATCATTATTTAATTTCTATTAAATTACCTTTAATAATATAGGAATTATTAACATAATATTAAATGATGAGGATCGACATCTCTATCACAAAACTTATACCAAATTATCAAAATGACTAACATCAGATGAAGAAAATAAACAATAACTAACTAATAAATGTATAATGAATGATTATAATCAAAGATTATAAAAGGTAATAGATATGAACAAGGTTATGAAATAAATTATTAATATGGTTATGTTTAATATATATGAGGTTAATGTTCTTTCTTGGAAGCCAAGTTTAAATGTAAGGGATTTTGGTCAATCAGTTTCCTTTCTTTGAGTTACAAGTTTTCTTCTTGAAATACATTATTATAAGTTTGTTTTATTATATTCTTTCATTGTATTAAATTTTATTTCCAATTTATTTTCAATTTATTTAAAATTATTTCTTATAAACCCCTTTGTAAAGGATTATTACATCAAATATTATGATTTTCATAAGAGGCTTTTCATCTCAAATTTACTTCTTTAAGACATGTTTTTTATTATGAAACTATTTTTTATATGGTTTATATACTAACTATATTGAATATTCTATTCTAATTCAATTTTTTATTCATGGTATGTAATATTATATTTCATGTTTTAACTTTCAATGAATTTTGATTCTAAGGTTACCAAAGACTTAATGGTTTTTTATAACTCGATTTCCTTATTTTTGAGTTATAAAATTTCTTCTTGAGATTCATTCTTATAAGTTGGTTCCTTACACACTAAAATTTCATTATACTATATTTACTCTTTATTTTTTGGTTATTTAATTATATTTCTCATAATATCTTTTCTAAATTATTATTACCTAAAAATTTATGATGTTCATGAGGTTTTTTCTTAACTCAAGCCAGTATCATTGAGTTATAGATTTTTTTTTCTTATTTAATAAAAGTTAATTATATTTCTATTATTTATTTAATTTATATGTAATTATATTTTAATTTCTAGGGAAATTAACTTTTTATTTAAAATACTATTCTTTGATGTGTTTCTTTCTTTATAAAAATATAATTTTGTTAAGAATAGTTCTCAAATTCTCTAATATCTCTTTATCTTCTATGTCTATATCCTTTTGATTTCCCTTTTTAGTTATAAATTAAAATATTATTATATTTTATAATTTTTATACACATCTTTCCCTCTTTTCGAAAGGATGTTTTATCGTTATATTTAATGACATGGTTTTCAATAAAGGTGTTGTAAAAAATTAAAAATGATTTTTATTTCCATGATCATATATCTAATATTACACTCTACATTTATTGGACAATTTTTTTTCATGGTTCCATTATTAGGGATTAATTTAAGGAATTTTTTTAAAAATGATTCATTTTACCCTCCTGAATTTTTTTTCTAAAATCAAATTATAACTTTATATTTTTACGATAATGTAAATAAACATTTCTAAGAACACAATTTAAAATTTTCTTCCATTTTCCTATCTATATATAAAAGATATATATCTTATGGATTAATTTTTATGAAAATACTCTAAGTAATTTTATGATATACTTCTTTTTTATATTGAATTTTGTTATCAATTAATCTATCTATAGATTCTATTCTATGTGATACCATTCGAAAAAAATGTAAAACACAATTTCATTTCATGGGTTACTTATGACATGATGAATGTTTGATTTTAGGTGACACACATTTGTGTGGATGATTATTATGTTATTTTTGGGGTCTTATATCTCACTTCAACGCATTTTTTGATGTTTTGTATCTCTAGGAATAATGAAGCATGGACATGATTTGGTTTGAAAACATCTTGCAATTTAATGATTTCTTGTGCTTATGTTTTTTCCACATTCCACCTATATTCCATACTTATAAGATATTCTACATTTATATGATATGTCACATTTATATGTTATTAAAAATGCATGTGTTATGTCCCAAAGATTATGATTATTATATCATGCTTCCACATTCTTATTCTATGGTATATGTTTGATCTTTTGAGGTTATATTCCCTTCTATCATTCTTTGCGGACAAATCTTATTGTTCTATGCTACTTTCAATCATATTTTTCTCTCATTATCAAGTTTTATCACATGCTTATATTCTAAAATTTTAGGAACCTTTGAGATGATTTCACTTACTGAGCATTTGGGAACATCCTTTATTACGTTTCCATTTCTCCAATGAATTATATACAAAATTATATATAGAGGTAATTATTGTTTGGAAAATTTTATGGGAGATGTTTAAAAAAAATGTACAATGAGATATTTACATAACTAATCTCCAAATACACAAAAAATTTGGGCTCTGGTATTGTGATATTATTTATGAGATGTAATGTTTAGATTATGTAATTAATGTATACAATATTATTTTTATCTTTGGCCATCTTAGTCAGTTCCATTTCCAGTGTGTAATGTATTTTTTTAGATATAGACTTAATAGTAAGGGTTTGGGGCATCACATGTAGAGTCATAATTCTCAAAGAATCTCTCACTTAACTCCATTTTCACCAAGAGAGTAATACATCCTTGGGAACATCAATACTATACCACCTATACGACATTTGATATATTATTTTCAAGAAAACCATGCAGCACTACATGAACTGGTGTGGGGGACCCATTCATCACTATAAGACAACCCAATGAAGGGGGTATAAAGCCCTTATTCTAAATCCCAAAGGCCTTATATTTTTATTTATTTTAGATAATACCCATTTTTAAGGGTTGAGGGGGAACCTTTACATGACCTGTATGCCCAGTGGAATAAGGTCCGTACATGACCCAAAGGCCCAGTGGGACAAATCCCATTACATGACCTTTGAAGGCCCAAGACTTTTCTGAACTTTGGAAATACCCCTCCCTATCATCTGCATCATTTAATGTTCTTATCTCCCTACAATTTTAAGGTTGATAAAAAAGAATTTCCCTATATAGAGTTGCATGATGACTGGTACAGATGAAAATTGTCATACCTTCATGTTTCTCCAATCTAGATAGCTCTACTCTATTGGATGCTACTTTCTCTGAATCCTTTTTTGGGCATGCTTCTATATGTTCTGCCTGGGCACTTTTTGACCATTTGTGTCTTGGGGGCCCAGTGGCCCGAAATCCCTATAGCCTAAAATCCTTTAGTGGCCCAAATGCCCTATGACCCGAAGGTCTTTGGTGGCCTAAAGGCCCTGAGACCTGTAGTCCCAAACCGGTAGCTCAAAGGCCCAAATGGGATGAATAGTTCCAGTAGCTATAGTAACTGCTACATTAGCAGCTACAATACCTACTATAGTACTCCTACTATAGTACTATATTAACCCATAAATTCATCCTCAACCAAATTTGATCATGGGTCTTTCGGATTCTAAAAAGGTGCCTCTACCACATGGGTACAAACTTGCTGGTAGGGTAAAAACCCTAGATAATAACATGAAATTCAATATATAATCCTTGGATCAAGGACAAAGTCTCATTTAATCATAACCAACTATAGATAAAATTATACTTTCACCTTTTTTCTTTAAAACTACCCATAGAAGAAATCCCAACGCAACCTCACTAGATTAGTGGGGGGACACTCCTCATCGGTGGGTGCATAACTAGTCAAGGAAGTACCAACCCCTGGGTGGAGGACCACACCCCACCTTATCTATATGATATAGGATAAATCACTCTGCATATAGAGTAACACTCACCCTAGGTGTGTGTGGGAGAGTATCGAACCTATCTATAATTATTAAATGTGGGACCCCGAACTAACTTAAATTCACCCATCAAGGGATTACCAACCCCGATATCACTTCAATGATCACACTTGAACTATTCAATCATCCCACATAGCTAAATAAGAAATCTACTTATATTGTAATGAACCAAAAATTCATTAATGAAAATTCATCTTGGTCTATTTAAATGTATTATTATGGTTATGTAAAATGTATGCACTTATTTGGTTCTATGTTTTCGATTTTAAAATACTGTTAATAATTGTGACCGTTGCTAATATATCTGTTGAACACTGATCACATGATTAGTATAAATATAGAGCTTTAAGAAATCCAATTTACTCAGACAAAGGAAACGATGACCTCATCCAGTAGAATTTCCCCATACGAAGCCCATTTTTTAGAGCTCAGAAAGGAGGTGGTGTCATTGGGATTTGATCTTGACCAAGCCCAAGCTGATCTTGAATATGTTAAGCTCAAGCGGAACTGCTTATGAGAGAAGTGGAAGATGATAGAGATTACCACTCGAGAAATGTTATCCGAGCCACCCCAAGAGTCTGTCACCATCGAAAACCATACCCTAAGGTCTTATGTGGGTATTTCAAGGGGCTAGGTAACAAGACCCTAGTACTATGATTATGTACATTATTATTTTATATTGAATATACATTGTTTTTATTATTGTTACTTTGTAAATAGTTTTTAAAGAATAAATAGTATTTTTAGTTAACAGTCAACTAAGAAATCCATTTTGATGAATTAATGGATTTTTGAATTAAATAATATTTTAATAAAATATTATTATTATTATTAAATTAATTTTTATAAAATATAAATTTTCGTATAATTTTATGAATGCAATTGTAATTTTTATTAAGGTTTGAAAGCTGCTTTTGTCAAAACCCATAAATTTTCGATAAATGTTAGTTTTTATTTTAAAAGTAAAAATTCAAATATTTAAAAAATTATTTATATAAAATGAATATTATTTTTGGATTCATTACATCAAAATTATCTAAATGTGAATTTTTCATAATTTTTCGAGACAATCGAATTTTTGGGTAAAAAATTAAATACCGTTTAATTATATAATGTGTTTTATGACATCATAATGACCCAATAATGATGTAATAAAATTATATAAACACTATTTTCGGGCATTATATGTTTTAACATTAAAATAATGTGATTTTAGGTTTATTTGATTTATTTTACAAAGCTTTAGTTGACCCTTCAAGACTTATAAAGCATTTTAGCTTTTTAAATTGTTTTCCTTGAGAGTGTGACTCACCTCCACATAAACAACCCCATTATTTTAAGAAGTTTGGCCATTGGAATTATATAATATTTTTTTCCACTCCCCTTTTCTAAAAAACATGGGCAAAAACCATGGGTTGGTTTTTGGTTTTGATTAGTTTAACGTGTGGTGTCCCAAACCTAAATAATAAAGAATTCCCCCTCCTTTCCTATATAAACCCACCCAAGATCCCACTTATTCTTCACTCAAAGCCTTTGGATTTCGTCCAAAATCTTCCCCACTCTCTCTATAATCCTCCCAAGGCACATAAATCTCCCAATAAGTCTCTCTCAAGCCCCTCCCAAGCCTTTGGGATCACACTTCCAAGTATGGGATTTCTTCCTTTTCATTTTTGTCTCAATTTCATTATGTCGTTATACCATTTTAATTTTAATTAAAAATGATGGGTTATGATTTTTAACCTCCCCATACTTTCCTCTTTATGATTTAATGATGAAATACCCCTTTCTCTCTCATTAAATGCCTCCCATGTACACTTGTTACTATGTCAAAATTCTGAAAGGAATTTCTCTCTCCTCATTTACATTCAAGCAATTCTTTTGTATCATGAATCTAAATTCCATTACAATTGTTGGGACATGTATCTATATGAACCACTTACTGTCCATTTCATGTATATATTATGAGACACCCCTTTCTCTCTCATCCACCAATTTTTATGAATTCTTATGTCATGTCGTTATGCTACCGAAATTGCACCACATTTTTTCCAAGCCAAAGTCATTGTGTAGTGAATACCATGCCCATTTCTCTATCAAGTGTATTCAAATTTATGAAAATTTACTTATTTATTATAGAGTTTCAAGTATGAATTCAACATTCCTTTATTTTGGAATAAATTATGATGAATCCATGTTTTATGATCCATGTGGCGCACTTATGCATGAAATGAAATGTTTATGAAGGGTGCACCCTAATAGCGCTCCAATTCATTGGGTAAAGTATAGTGTCATGATACATCTTGTGCAATGGGATTTGACTCATGTTAATTCAATTGAAAAGAGGGTTTATTCGTGCTTCATGTGTAATGAGGTTTACTCATGCTCCATGTGTAATGAGATTTGAATCATGCTAATTCCATTTTAAGTGTGGTTTCTATATTTCCATGTTTGGATTATCATGATTTATCATGCCTTTATGTTCATGTTTCTCTTGTTCTCCATTGATATTCCTATTTTCTAACATGTATTTTAATCTTCATGTTATACCTTGTTTAATCCCTTACTGGTATTTATATCTCACCCTTTTCTTATTCATGTCCTCAGGTTATCCCATGCAATGCTAAGTATGAGGGAATGTATTGGTCATTTAAAGGATGTTTACAATAAAGATATTGCGTTTCATGGTTTAAGTTGTTATGTAATGTTACTAATCCCCAAAGACACTAGACCTCTCTATATTTCATGTTGTATCAAGTGAATAGTTTATGTAATAAATCATGTATAAGTGTGTAATAAAGAGAATTATTATCATAATTGGTATTAGAGGATAGGTTTAGTTATTTTTGGGATTAGGATTAGAAAACCCTAGTGAAGCCTTAGAGACAAGACTAAGTATAATAAAAACATCCCTAAGTTTTGGTGATTATTGATTAAGTTGTTTATCAAACAAATACACCCCTCTATGGATACGAGCTGGTAGAGGCGACTCTGACATAGATGTACCTAAGAGTGAAAACGTTGACAAGGAGTTTCAGGCTTGATCCGGGGTATCCTAGTACACGAAAAGGCCTTGATTCACTCTTGGTTACGACAATCCCAAGGTATATGCTTTGTTAATTCACAATCTTAGTATGAAAACCTATTAATGGAATTAAAAAAATGCCCCTAAGAATATATGTTAGAATTTAGATATTGAATATCATAGATTTAAGCCTATAGATTCATAAGTTAAGGAATAAAATTAATTTATAAGTCATCCATTTTGTCCTTGGATTAACCTTTATGTGTTACCACTAACTTTCCTTTTATTTTATCCAATGGATGGTAATAGGAGGACTTGGGATAATAACCGATGCGAAGATCAATGTGATGACTGTTCTAATGATATCCCCAATCCAATGGGAGGGTGAATCACAAACTTTGTCATGATACTCTCTCTGCTAACTCAATATTTGAATAGAAACATGGGTCAAGAGGAACGTTCAACCCCCCCCCCCCAAGAAAAAACAATTCACTATCAAGGGCTTCATGAGACAAAGGCCTTCTACTTTTAATGGATCATCTGATCCCTCAATCGCCAAACAAAGAATCAAATCAATTGAAATGATATTTTCCATATTTCAATGTTCTGAACAAGAGAAGGTTCTCCTGGATGCTTATCGTATGGATGGTGAAGCTGATCAATGGTGGACATTGATCAAAAATACGAATCCTGAGGAGGAGATTGAGGTGTTGGAATGAAAGGATTTTCAGAAGATGTTTTTTTGATAAATATTTTCCACGCACCCTCTGGATTAAGATATAAAGGGACTTCCTTTCCCTACAGAAGAAAGATGATGAATCTGTTGGAGCGTATGAGGAAAACTTCACAAGGCTTGAAAAATATGATTCCGGATTTGTTTTTACCCCTGAATGCAAGGTTTACTACTTCTTTGGTGGACTGAATCCTAGCTTTCAGAAATCCCTGGCGATCTTTGACTTCGACAGCTATGAGGAAATTGTCTAATGTGCCCTCAAGGTTGAAATGGAGATCAAAAAATATCAGGGGTATAATGGGGATAAGAATCATAAGGTGGAATTCAATTCTGGTGGTCCGATGGATATATCCAATGGTGCTAAGAAGATATAGCACCCCACTTTCCAAAGGTGCAGAAAGAAGCACCCCAAAAATTGCTTGAAGGGTACAAGAAAATTATTTAGGTGTAGAAGAGAATGGTACCTAGCTGTTAACTGCCAACAAGAAAAACCCGCGACTGCGATAGAGGAAATGAACACTCCATTTGAACCTCAATGCATTGTTCATTTCTTCAACTACAAATAACTAGGGAACCATGAAAATCAGTTCCCTAAGCCAAGGGTTTTTAGAGGCAACCAACAACCTCCAAGGCAGCAAGGGAGATCTTTTTACATCACTACATCCGAAGTGAACCCTGACAACTAAGTGGTGATAGATACGCTAGTTATTCATTCATGAATAGAAAACATCATTTTTGATTCGGGTTCTACACATTCTTTCATATCCCAATAGTTTAGTAGAATAATCCCAACACCACTATAAATTATTGAAGTAAAGATGTTGGTGAGTACGAAAAATGGGGAAATCATTGTATCCCATGAATATAACTCCTCCCATGTCATAATCGGTGGATTGAACTTCCTTGAGAACCTCATTAAACTCCCTCTGGTGGAATTTGATGCAATTCTTGACATGGATTTCCTTTCCTTATATAGATCCAACATAAATTGTCATGAGAGGGAAATCACTCTCCATGTGGAGAATTGACCCCTGATTCTTACAAGTGCAAGAGGGAAGATCAATCTTATTTAGCTCCATAATCTCAAGCATGGATATTACTACCTTATGATAATGCGTATCTAGCTCAGATGATTGAGTCTAAGGAGGAAACCATCCATGAATACATGCCTATTGTCAGGGAATTCACTGAAGTGTTTCTTGAGGAATTGCCTGGTCTTCCTCCTAGAAGAGATGTTGAATTCTCAATTGATCTCATACCTGGGGAATTTACAATATACAAGAATCTGTATAGAATGGATGTTGTGGAGCCTCAGGAGCTGAAGAAACAACTACATGAGAATCTAGATAAAGGGTTTATACGCCCAAGTGCTTCACCATGGGGAAAAACAACCCTCTTCGTTAAAAAGAAGAATGGGTCAATGTGCCTTTTCATTGATTATCGCGATCTCAACAAAATCATGATAAAGAACAAGTATCCTCTTCCACGAATTGATGAATTTTTCAATCAGATGTGTGGATCACAATACTTCTACAAGGTAGATTTGCATTCAGGATATTATCAAGTAAGGGTGAAAAAGGAAGATATCCCCAAGACTACTTTTCGTACAAGATATGGGCACTATGAATTCATAGTAATTCCTTTTGTACTCACTAATTCTCCATAAATATTCATGGAATTGATGAATAGAGTCTTTAGATATTACCTCAACAAATTTGTGGTTATCTTTATAGATGATATTATAATATACTCCAAAACCAAGGAGGATCATGAGGAGCATCTAAGAACTGCACTAGAGACCTTGCAGAAGGAGAAGCTATATGAAAAGTACAACAAGTGTGAGTTCTGGATGAAGGAGGTCTAATTCTTGGGCCATATCATCACAATCAATGGGATATCTATGGATCCCTCTAAGAAAACTTCAATAGAGGGATGACCAAGGCCAACATCAGTAATGGATATCCGTAGCTTCTTGGGGTTATCTGGATATTATCGACGATTTGTGAGAAATTTCTCACAATTGTCAAACCCTCTTATCAAGATAACTCAGAAGGGAGTCAAGTTTTCTTGGAGTGATGAATGCAAAGAGAGCTTCAAGGATTTGAAAAAGAGGCTTATCACTACGCCCATGCTCATATTACACAAAAGTGTAGAAATTTTTGTCGTATTTAGTGATGATTCTAAGAAGGGCCTGTACTTTGTGTTGATGCAAAATGACAAAGTCATTGCTTATGTTTCAAGGAAATTGAATGTTCATGAGAAAAATTATCCAACACATGATCTAGAGTTGGATGCGGCGATCTTCCCTTTAAAAATTTGGCAGAATTATCTCTTTGGGGAGAAGTGTAAAATATATACATACCACAAAAGCCTAAAGTATATATTCACATAGAAAGAGTTGAACATGCGCCAATGAAGATAGTTAGAGCTGATCAAAGGCTATGACTGCTCAATCCATTACCACGCTGGGAAAGCGAACAAGGTGGAAGATGCTCTAAGTAGAAAGGACCCAACAATTTTATCATTGATGAGAATTGAGAAGGATCCAATAATCTTATATTTGATGAAGATGGACATGGGAATAATAAATAAGGGAACATCATCGATACTTTCACAAATGATTGCTAAACCATCTCTTTTGGAAAGGTTAAAGGATGCTAAAAAGGATGATGTGGGAATTCAGAAGAAAGTGGAATCTATTAGAAAAGGGAAATCCTCGTAATTCAATGTTAATGAAGAAGGAATTTTGAGATTTGGAAAAATACTATGTGTTCCATCAAGTCTGGAGCTGAATAAGGAACTTTTGGATGATGCCATAGTTCAAATTTATCTATTCATCTAGGAAATACAAAGATCTATCAAGATCTCTAAGATAATTATTGGTGAGATAATATGAAGAAAGATATTTCTAAGTATACATCAAAGTGCCTGGTGTGTTAGCAAGTGAAGACGGAGTGGTGGAAATCTAAGGGGATGATGCAACAATTTCCCATACCAGCATGGAAATGGGAGAACATCACTATGGACTTTGTCACCAAACTTACAAAGACATCCAAAGGCAACAATGTGATCTGGGTTGTTGTGGATCATCTTACAAAGTCTGCACACTTCATTTTAATTCAGAAGGATTTATCATTGGATCAACTGGAACATATATATATATATCAGGGAAGTGGTAAGGCTACATAGAGTACCACTATCTATTGTATCCGATCGAGATCCAAGATTCACCTCTAAGTTTTGGAAGAGTCTTCAACATGCTCTGGATACTGAACTGAACTTCAATACATCCTATCATACTTAAACTAATATCCAATCTAGGAGAACTATTCATACACTTTAAGATATGTTAAGATCATGTTCAATGGACTTTAAAGAAGGATGGGATAAACATATTCCTCTGGTTGGATGATCCTAAAATAAAAGTTTCCACTCAAGAATCCAAATGGAACCTTATGAAGCCTTGTATGGGAAGAGGTGCAGAACATTGTCATGTTGGGATGAAGTTAGTGAGCATAAGCTTCTAGGACCAGAAATGGTCGAAGAAATGGTGAAGAATGTGAAAACCATTCAGCAACATATCAAGGCATCCCAGAGTCAATAGAAGATTTATGTCAATAACCATCGATGAGACCTTGAGTTTAAAATTGCAGAAATGGTATTTATATGCATATCTTTATGTAATAAGGTCATGATGTTTGGAAAGAAGGGGAAGTTAAGTCTTAGGTACAAAGACCCCTTCGAGATTCATGATCATGTTGGGGCTGTAGCCTATCGACTAGCACTTCCACCTATCATGTCCAAAGTACATGATGTCTTTCATGTATACCTCTTAAGTAAGTACATACCAAACCCCTCACATGTAATTTCTTTAGAGGTAGTGAAACTAGAGGATGATCTTTCTTATGAGGAGATACCAGTGAAGATCTTAGATCACAGAGAAAAAGTTCTACGAAATAAGACAATGCCCCTCATCAAGGTGTTGTGGAAAAACCAAAAGCTTGAAGAAGAAACGTGTGAATTGAAAGATGTGATGAACCAGAGTTACCCACATATGTTTTAGTGTGGGAAAAATAAATTTTGATGATGAAATTTCTTAAGGGGGAAGATTGTAATGACCCAAAAATTCATTAATGAAAATTTATCTTGGTATATTTAAATGTATTCTTATGGTTATGTAAAACATATGCACTTATTTGGTTCTATGTTTTGGATTTTAAAATACCATTAAGAACTGTGACCATTTCTAATATAGTCGTTGAACAATGATCACATGATTAGTATAAATATAACGCTTTAACAAATCTAATTTAATCAGAAAAAGGAACGATGGTATCATCTAGTAGACTTTCCCCATACAATGACCATTTTTCAGAGATTGGAAAGGAGGTTTCATAATTGGGATTATATCTTGACCAAGCCCAAGATGAGCTTGAATACGTTATGCTCAAGTGGAACCACCTATGAGAGAAGTGGAAGTTGATAGAGAATACCACTCGAGCAATGTTATCCGAGCCACCCCAAGAGTCTGTCACCATCGCGCACCTTACCCTAATGTCTTATGCGGGTTTTTTAAGGTGTTATGTAACAATATCCTAGTACTAAGATTATGTACATTATTCTTGTATAGAGAATATACATTATTTTTATTATTGTTACTTTGTAAATAGTTTTTAAAGAACAAATAATATTTTTAGTTAATATTAAACTAAGAAATATATTTTGATGAATTAATGTATTTTTGAATTAAATAATATTTTAATAAATTATTATTATTATTATTAAATTAATTTTTATTAAAAATAAATTATCATATTCTTTTATGAATGCAATTGTAATTTTTATTAAGATTTGAAAGCTGTTTTTGTCAAAACCCATGAATTTTTGATAAATGTCAGTTTTTATTTTAAAAGTAAAAATTAACATATTTAGAAAATTATTTAGATAAAATGAATATTATTTTTGGAATCAGGACGTCAAAATTATCCAATGGTTAATTTTTCATAATTTTTTGAGATAGTCGATTTTTTGGGTAAAAAATTAAATACCATTTAATTATATAATGTGTTTTATGACATCACAATGACCCAATAGTGATGAAATAAAATACTATAAACACTATGTTTGGTCATTATTTGTTTTACCATTAAAATAATGTTATTTTAGGTTTATTTTATTTATTTTACAAAGCTTTAGTGGACCCTTCAAGACTTATAAAACATTTTAGCTTTTTAAATTGTTTTCCTTGAGAGTGTGACTCACCTATACATAAGAAACCCTATTATTTAAAGAAGTTCGGCCATTTGACCTACATAATATTGTTTTCCACTCTCCTTTGGAAAAATTCATGGGAAAAAACCATGGGTTGGTTTGTGGTTTTGATTAGTTTATTGTGTGGTTTCCCAAACCTAAATAATAAATAATTCCCTCTCCTTTCCTATATAATCCCACCCAAGATCCCACTTCCTATTCACTCAAATCCTTTTTAGTTTTTACAACCTATTCCCTAATCTCTCTAAAATCCTCCCAAGGCACCCCAAGCTCCCAATAAGTCTCTATCAAGCCCCTCCCAAGCATTTGGGATCACACTTCCAAGTAAGGGATTTCTTCCTTTTCATTTTTTCTCAATTTCATTATGTTGTTATACCATTTTACTTTCAATTAAAAATGTAAGGGTATAATTTTTCACCTCCCCGATACTTCCATATTAATGTTTTAATTGTGAGAGACCCCTTTATCTCTCATTAAATGCCTCCCATGTACACCCGTTACTACGCTGAAATTCTGAAAAGAATTTCTCTCTCCTCATTTACATTCAAGCAATTATTTTGTATCATGAATCTAAATTCCATTAAAATTGTTGGGACATGTCCATATATGAACCTAATTACTGTCCATTTCATGTAAATATTATGATAAACCCATTTCTATTTAATCAACCAATTTTTATCAATTCTTATTTCATGCCGTTATGCTGTCAAAATTGCACCACATTTTTTTCCAAGCCAAAGTCATTGTGTAGTGAATACCATGACCATTTCTCTATCAAGGGTATTCAACTTTATGAACATTTACTTATTGATTATATATTTTCAATTATGAATTACACATTACTTTATCATGGAATAAATTATGATTAATCCATGTTTTATGATCCACATGACACACTTATGCATGAAATGAAATGTTTATGAAGGGTGCGCCCTGACAGCGCTCCAATTCATTGGGTAAAGTATAGTATCATGATACGTCATGTGAAATGGGTGTTAAATCATGATAATTAAAGTAAAACTAGGGTTTACTTTTGCTTCATGTTTAATGAGGTTTACTCATACTCCATGTGTAATGAGCCTTGGCTTATGCTAATTCCATGTTAAGTGTGGTTGTAACATTTCCATGTTAGGATTATCATGATTTATCATTCCTTTATGTTCATGTTTCTCTTGTGCTCCAATTATATGCCTATTGACTAACATGTATTGTAATCTTCATTTTATACCTTGTTTACTCCCTTACCGGGCTTTATAGATCACCCTTTTCTTACGCATGTCCTCAGGTTATCCCATGCAGTGCTAAGTACGTACGAGGGAATATAGTGGTCATGTAAAGGATTCTTTCAATAAAGATATTATGTTTCATGTTTTAAGTTGTTATTTAATGTTCCTAATCCCTAAAGAAACTATAACAATCTATCTTATATGTTGTATCAAGTGAAGATTTTATGTAATAAATCATGTTTAAGTGTGTAATAAAGATAAGTGTTGTCATATATATCACCTTGAAAAAAATCCTTGGATGGCCAAACAGATCATGCCATTATGATCTATATAGAAAAATACTATCAATAGGCCATTTACTTTCCCAAATAATATTCTTAATGAAAAATATTATTTTTTTCATATCACATACAAAATTCGTTGCTTGTTGAGGCTCAAGTTTCAGGTCATGAGTCAGAATTTGATTCCCAATATTGGTCTTGAATTATCTATCTCAATGGTTTGGTATTGTAGCTTCATTACTATTCATAAATATGGGTCTTCGATCCACCTTTTAAGGGACTTCATACCACATGAGGTTCCACTCCCATTTCAGATTATAGCCTTTGGGCCACTCCATCATGAAGGGGCCTTTGGGAAATTAATAAATTATAATAAGGTCGCATTTTGTGTTTTCTAATTCTTGTGGGGTGAAATTGGGATTTACCTACTAGGGGGATTAGATATAATCCCCTCTACATAATAATATAATAATAATAAAAATAATAAAAATATTATTATTATTATTTTTAAATTGATATAAATATATAGATATATGTTTGTTTTCTCACACAAGGGTTCACACATCCCTACCACTTAGTCATTGATTATCCACTGAAATATGCTAATATTCATTATTTATATCTTAATACTCATTCATTTCAAAGTATATTAACATCAATTTTAGTGCATTATATAAATTGAACTTCATTTCTCATCACAAGTGAAATTCATGTTTAAAATGAAAATTTGGGTGCAACCAAAATTTGGCACCATTGTCAGGGACCCAAGTAAGTAACCTTAGATACTATCATTCTATTCTCCCCCTTTTCTCTTTTTTTCACCCTAATTTCTCTTATATTTTTTCGTTTCTATTTGTGTGTGTCCAGAAAATCTCAAATAAAAATCTCCATCCACTCCAATAGAGTATCTCCAAAATTACACCATCATAAACCCATGTTGGAATCAAATGAAATGTCAAAATTTTGAAGCCACACACCTAGGGAATTTCTCTGAACAAACCTTGTATGATTTCCCCACACACAATGAGATATATAATCAATGGGATAATGAATGTTTAACAAATAAAATTTCAACCCTTTTAAGGATGGTTAGTGAGATCAAACTTAATGAAGTCCATGATTTCCAAACTCTTATCCAGCCCAATCCACAAAACATTCTTGAACAATTTTGTGAACAAATGGATAAAATAAATTCCAAAGTTTCATCACTAATATTAGAATGAAAAATAATTAAAACAATTATAGAACCTATTTCCACTCAAGTTGTCCCTTACTCAACATTGTTAGAAGAATATTATTACACAAAAACCTCTAATGAAAACCCCCAACCTATGAATATTTCGATGAGTGGGAAGAATAATAAAAAACATTAAATAATGATTCTCAAACTATCAGTGGTTTAAAAATCACCTGAAATTATAGAAGTTCCAACTTTAGAATTGAATAAATAAAATATGGAAAATGAAATGAATTTAGTAAGTCAACCTGAGGAACCAAAAGGAATTTTTGAAGGGTGTCTAAATCATTATGAAATTGATTTTCTGAATTCACATGAGGTAAATTTGTATCCATGGCTTGAATCTATTTTAAATGGCCCAAATAGCGACTTTCCATAATCACCACTGAATGAAACCTTAGAGAAAATCACAAGAATTGATTCTATACCCATTCCTAACACTCATTGGAAAATTTTGTGGTTCAATCCACTATTTAAAACAAACAATTTTTTTTTGATAAATTTTGAAAATCAAATTGAATTCAATTCTAAGTCCCAACCTATGTCTAAAATCATTATCCAACCTAAGCTACAATTAAAAGTCCATACATCCTCTATCAGGTATTCTATCATAGGAGATAATCAAAAATATTTTTTCATCATTTTATTATCTCTTGAATCTAATAAATGAAAAATTCTCCTTGATTTCTTAAGAAAGATTAAAAAAGAATTTGGATGGACCATTTTTTTTTATATCCATGGGATTAACCCATTAAATGGGACCTATATTATATTCCTTGAATTAATTTCCAAACCTCCCCACCAAACCCAATGGTTTCTCAATATAACTATTGTGGAAATGGAGAAATATGGGGTTCGTAAAATGTTAAAAGTTTATATTGGATAAGTTGGGGGGTCCATGTCGAGCTAATGACTTTAAACTAATCACTTCTAGGAGGAAACCTAGATTCTTATTTTTTTTATTTTTTGTGTTTTTGTGTTTTTTTGTTAAGGGAACACCATTGGGGTTTCAAGTGTGATCCGATGTTTCTAATTTGTGAGATTCAACAACTAAAGAATTTTAGTATTTACAAATAAAACCCACGATTTATAAAGTTCAAACCTATCCATCAATCATCCCCAATGATTCTACACATGACATGAACCCAAAGTGATCAATTACTTATTAAAGGTCCATAAACATCAAACTAAGTGATTTTAATCCATTATTTCATTTCAAATCACATTCTCCCCCTCTTTCTTCCCAATTTTAAAATATCTATTCTCTTCTTTTTTTTATAGGTGAGCTGGAGGTCGTGAGGGTTATCCCCCTTCGGTGATGGCGGTGGCTTCCGAGCTGGTCCCTCCTCCCCTACTGGGGGAGGGACTTCCGACGTCCTTCGTGGGAGTGTCTTCTTCCTTATCACCTTTCTCGAACACTGAATCTCTTCCCCCTTTTCCCCAGGTTTCTATTTTCCCTAAAATACCGGATTTGATTACTGGATTTCCGAACATTTTTCTCTCGATATCTGAGTTCAAAGAGGCTTCGGGCCTTCTGAATCTTTCTCTGATTGTGCATTTCAACCAAAGGTATCCTTCCATGGATTCATTCGATAGATGCATCTTTGGGTCTTGGGGATTAAAGGATAGAGCTATGGTGGGTTTTCTTGACTCTAGACACATTCTGATTCGATTCGCATCAGAGGAGGTTCTGGTGAAGGCTTGGTCCAGTTCTCCGTGCAGCTGCAATGGCTTTCGGTTCTACCTCTTTTGATGGTCGTACGATTTCCACATGAATCGCGACTCTTCTACTTCTGCGATTTGGGTTAGTTTCCCAGAACTTCCCTTACCATTTCAAAATCCCGCAATTTTGAGAATGTTAGGAAACCTTGTCGGTATATTTCTGTGTGGTAATTCTAGAACCAAAGCTCTATGTCACCCGGTTTATCCCCGTATATGTGTGGAAATCGATGTCTCTAAAATTACTCCCATGTTTGTGTGGATTACAGTGGAGGAAGAGTTCTGTCACAAGAAACCGGTGGTCTATGAGTCATGGTTCGACTTCTGCTCTTTCTGTAAAAAACTGGGACACCCTGTGGAAGTCTGAAGACGTGGGAGGAAGGAATCCCATCCTCAAAAGGATGCAAGTTCAGTGGACATCAGCAATGGGCTGGGTTGTGGTTAGAGTGTGTCTGGCCAGAGTAAATTAGCAGCCCCAATTGGTGTTAAGGAGGTGCAAAGTGGATCACAAGGGGGTCAACCCATTGGTGGCCGAGGTACTCCAACGCTTGTGCAAGGACCTGTGTCCTAAGGTTCCTGTGTATGATACTTCGAAGCAGGAGGGTTCCGATGAGATTCTTGAAGGGAGCGAAGGAGGGATTGTTCTATGTGATAGTGACAATTTTCTAGATGTTGAGATAGTGATGGAAATAGTTGTAGGATCTAGGATCCCCTTGACTTCTTATGCAGAGGCAGTGCATGCAAGAAGTGGTTCAAGTGAAAGAGGTAGATCTCAGATGATTGGAAGAGAGGGAGAGTTATTAGGTGGAAAGGGACAAGAGCAGTACACATGGGTTGGTCTACCGATACATTCTAGCACAAGGAGGGAGGTTCTAGCTATTAAGCTGGGCAACTGCTTTGAAGGGATGGTGAATGATGATCTGATTCAGGACTTAGATGTAGCTCAGACTGATGAGAAGGGGGTGTCTAGTGATGAGTCTTCTGAGTTCTCACCAGGTGATACTACTGATGAACTTCATGATAGAGGGCCTCCTAGCCCAAGGAGGAGAAAAACATGAAGGGGAAAGGGTGAAAAGACTATTCACACTTACCTCTCCCAATGGAAACAAGATATGTCAAAAAGTCAAAGGACAGGATGATTGCATGTGACTCCAAAACCTCTGGTGGCCATGCTAAGTCCGCAGATCATGGTGCTGCATCCCTTTAGCTGCGAGAGTCAGGTGCGGCCCATGAGCAATCCTTTGAGCTGCTTTTATATTCGGATGAAGAGATAGTGTAAAGTATTTTGGTGATTAATTCATATGATGAAGAAGCTAACAAGATGATGGGAAGGTTTCTTAAAGTAGCATCCAATGAAGAGAAGAGCACATGGATTGACAAGAAAGACCTTATATTGATAAGGGGATACAATGAAGGTAAGATTAATCAAGATGAGTACATGAAAACTTGGGAAAAGATGGTGTATCATTTTGAAGACTTATTTGAGGATGTTCCAGACACATAGGTATCCTCTATCTCTTGGAAAACTTTTAAGGATAATGATTCTAGCTGGCTCAAATTTCTTTTCAATGGTTCTATAATAACTCTTGATGCTTGAACTGGGTGGTTTCTCACTTTTACCTTAAAAGTGTTTTGAAAATAAAAAAGTTACTTTGGCCTATTCTCTTAGTTTTCAACACTTAGGGTAGTTTCATTCTAATTTGGGGGCAGTGAAAATATGAGATTTATTTTTATTGGGTATTTTATGATAAAAATTAAATTTAAGAAAAAAAATTCAATTCATTATGCTTTTATTCATTAATGTACATTGTGAAACATAAAAACTAAATGCAACATGATTTTTAATGCCTTGATTATGATTTTAATGCATGTTTATGTTCATGAGAATAGTTTTTGGAATGTGCAATTGTCCAAAGTAATTTTTAAATGTTTACATTTTCATCCTCTTAATCAAAATTCCATAATGCATATCCATTTGATTTTGGGTGTAAATTTGAGTTCTTGGGACCCATTCATCATAGTATGGGGTTTGGGGTCACTTTTAGTTTAATTTGAGTATCTAACAAAAAAAATTAAAAAGGACCACATAGATAAATGTTTCATTAAAATGAGTGGAGTTTAGCACTTGGGGATTAGGAATCCATAGTTTTATTTTCCAGATTTAGACTTTAAATCTCTATTTTAGTGAAGGGAATTAACAATATGTGTGTCATATGAAACTTGGGGATTGTGACTCCATAGTTTGCTTTCCCAGAGTTTGTCTTTTCATCTCTATTATGGTTAAAAAAAGAAAAAAAGTAAAAGAATGAAAAGGATAAAAGATAAAATTGGATAATAATCTTAAGGTTTAGTGTGATTCACACCTAGCACTTCCATTTGTTTCCCCTTGAATAAGAAAATGGACCCCATGTATTTTTGTGATGCATAACACATCATCATGACTAATTGAAATTGTATGAAATGTAATGATGAGTTTTAACTAAGGAATGAGATTGGGATTGAGATATTCTTATGAAACTATCTTGTTTGAAATGATTTTTAAAGGTTTCATGATTTTTGGAGGGATTATTTTATAATCAATGTATGTTAAAATGTTTTCAGAAAAAGTAATTCAATTTCATATTTTTGAGAAATTTTTTTATTGGGACTAGAAAAACTTAAGTTGTGGGTGTGATTAGCCACCGAAATATCCTAATATTCATTGTTTATCTCTTAATATTCATGTGTTTCAAAGTCCATTAACATTAGTTTTAGTGCATTATATAAATTGAACTTCATTTCACATTACAAGTGAAATTCATGTTTAAAGTGAAAATTTTGGCATAAACAGGCATGACCCAGGCCTTTGAGGCATACCCTTATTTATTATTATTATTATCATCTTAATTATTATTATTATTATTATTATTATTATAATTATCAATATTATTTCCTAATCTTGATTTTTGGGTGATTTGGGTTTTGGTGGGGTGAGGGGTAGGTCATGAGGTCAAGTATGCGGGAATGTGTATTTACTGGATTTGTTCCCTTATATATGCAATATACCTATATTGTTATTATTATTATTATTATTATTTAATACATTTAAACATGAGTACCCTTCCACCCATCATATTTTATAATCTTTGGTTCCCCAAAATAAGGGATCATCCTTTAATTGACTTGGATAATGATACCTAGTTTTTTCCACATGTCATAATCGAGTAAGGGAATGAAGTGAAGGGTATATTGGTCTTACAAAAAAACATTGATGCAAATGTTCTCCCACTCTCCAATCAATGAAATACCTTCTCTCTAATTTATAACATTATATTATATATTAAACAAACAATAATAATATTGATATGTTTTAAAAAAAATGTATATTTAAATGAAATTCTATTTTTCATATATAAAAAAAATTACGCATTTCTAAAAAATAACCAAATAATATTCATTTGAATTTTTTTGATTATTTGTATAAAATAAACATATTTTAGTTAATATTTTTAATTGATTAAAATTTTAAAACATGTTAAATATTAATGATGTAATTACATTTTAAAACCAATTATATTTGTAATTTAAATAATCTTTATTTTGTTTAAAAAAATTACGTTACATATTTAAAAAAAATAGAAATAGTTATGTGATAAAAATAGATTTTTTAATCCTTTAGGGGAAAATTAATATATTTTCTTAGATATATTTAAAGTAGTGGAGTTTTTTTAAATGAATAAATGAATTTGAGTAAATTTTATTATAAATATAATTATTTTTGTAAATGAAATATTTTTTTTTCTAAAAAGGGTTTTTATTCCATTTAAAAAAGACAAAATAATTTATATTTAAAAAATAGTTTTTTTAATTATTTTACTCAAATTAATAAATTTTATTTAATATTTTTTAAGACATTATTTTTTTTATAAGTATGAGAAATATTTTTTTTGCGACAAATTAAATTATTATAACTTTATTAATCATATTAAAAAAATACTATTTATTAAGAAGTATAAAAATAATGTTTTATAAAAGGATAAGACAATATTTTTTATAAACATAAAATATAAGTATTTCATTAAAAATATTTAAAATTTTCTTTTTTATTTTAAAATTTCATTATTCATCCTAATAAATACTATTTGTACAAATTTATTAAAAGAAATGTGTTTTTATGAAAGGTTAAAAACTGATTTTTATGTAATAAAATTTCATAGAAAATTCTAATTGAAAATGTTTCGGAAAAAATATTATAAGGATGTTTCTAAAAAATTACTATAGAAATTTTCAGGGAATAACTTCAATGAAAATTACATTAAAAAATTTCAGTGATAAATTTCATTAGTAAACTTCAGTATAAAGTTTCTAGTTGAGTCATTAATTTTTTTGAAAACTTTTTTTGAGTTATCTACTAGTTTTTTAGTAAAAGTTTTCATTAACGATTACCGTAAGTTTCAAGTTTGCATTCGAATTTTCTAAAGGAAGATTCACTAAAATTTCTGGTGGATGTTTCACTAGAGTTTCTAATGGAGGTTGCATTGAAATTTCCTGTAGAAGTTTCATTGGAATTTCAAGTGGCACTATCTCTACTATTCTAGATATTCCAGAAAAAATTTACTTTTGTTATATTGTAAATTTTTTTTAGAACATCCACTGGAACTTCCACTGAAGCATCCTTTGGGACTCCCACTTAATCGATTTATAAATTTTAATATATATTTTGTAAAAAATATATTAAATATATATTATAAGTGAATTTATTATAAATTTAGTTTTTGTTATAATTTTATATTTTATTTATATTTTTATTAATATAAAATATACATTTTTAAATGGTACATTATATTTTATTTATAAAAATTATTTAAAAAATATAATTTATTTCTTATCCTTAAATTTAATATAAATAGATCTATTAAAATTTAATGCTTATTAATATATTATTTAGTTTTATAAATTTATACTTTTATTGTATTGTAAAACTTCTATTGGAAAATCCACTAGAAATCACACTTAATTGATTTATAATTGTTATTAATTCAGTTTTTTTCAAAAAAATATATTAAATATATCTTATACATGCATTTATTAAATTTTTTTTTAGTTATAATTTCATACGTTATTTACATTTTTATTCATATAGAATATACATTTTTAAATGGAAAATTATATCATATTTATAAATATTATGTAACAAATATAACACATATTTTATATCATTAAATTTATTATAAATATATTTATTAAAATGTAATTTTTATTAATATATTATTTAGTTTTTAAAATATATACATTTTTTGTATTGTGAAACTTTAATTAGAACTTCCATTAGAACATCCACTTAGACTTCCACTGTAAGTCCCACTTAATGGATATATAATTGTTATTAATAATGATTTTGTAAAAATATATTAAATATATCTTATAAGTGAATTTATTATAAATTTAGTTTTAGTTATTATTTCATATTTTATTTACATTTTTATTCATATATAATATACATTCTTAAATGGTATATTATATTATATTTATAAAAAATACACAACAAATATCATAAATATTTTATATAATTGAATTTATTGTAAATATATTTATTAAAATTTAATTTTTATCAATATATATATTTTTGTTTTATAAATATATACTTTTATTCTATTGTGAACTTTTCACTAGAACATCCACCTAAACTTCTACCGGAACTTCCACTCAAACATCTTCTACCGAAACATCCATTGGAATGTCCACTAGAACCTTCACTTAATGGATTTATAATTTTTATTAATACAAAATTTTTAAAAGATATATTAAATATATATTATAAGTGAATTTATTATAAAATTAATTTTAGTTATAATTTTATTTTCATTTACATTTTTATTCATATTGAATATACATTCTTTAATGGTAAATTATATTATATTTATAAAAATTATGTAACAAATATAATATATATTTTATATAATTGTATTTATTATAAATATATTTATTAAAATTTAATTTTTATTAATATAATTTTTAGTTATATATTTATACTAGGAAATTTCATGACTCGAGCATTCTCAGTCCTAAAAATGTATTTAATAAAAGAAAAATGCAGCGAAACACACCATCACACGACACATGACACAATAACTGTCACCAAACATGAAAACAACGAACAAGGACCCAAAAAAACAATAAAAAGCCCAAAGAACCTCGCAAAAACATGATTCATACCCAAGATCACTGATCAAGTCAACAACACCATCATCTGTCAAACCCATAACCTCCTTAATGTGAAGGAGATATCCACTGAAAATTTTGTTAGCCCATGTAAAAGAGACCCAACAAAAATGTAAATCGAGGCCCGATGCCATGACACAAATTTTGCCGACACCCACTTACTGTAACAACATGGCCACCACCTCATCGTGAGGCCCAAAATAATTCTAATTCATTTCCTCTTATCTAGGTTTTCATTATCACATACACCTGCCCTTGAAAAAGAAGCCAAAGATATCTGCTCACACTGCATCTGCACCTAGTAACCCATCGACTATCGGCAACCAACAACAACACCACCGAAAACTCATGGCCGACCATCCATTCTTCTCACATTTTGAATTCAGACTAGAATGTACACTAGGATTCTAAATCCTTGTCACCGGCCTGCTTCCGACAACGATGTTGGGATAACTAGACCTCAATTATCACTCTCCGACCAATCGGCCTGTGAAAACATCACCAAACAAGATCTTGGCATCAGGATCCCAAAACCATTGCCATCATGCTCTGCACATCAGGTCTCTACCAACTGAAAACCTATTGATTCCACAAACTCCATAAATGCTAGATCCCATCGCTAACCAACACCAAAGAACCATCCCCACCGCTGGTCGGGGAAGAGGCTTGATCTCAATCGCAAACCTCATCAAAAATCATCTCCGCTCTCCACTATCACTAGCCATGCTACCTGTTAAAATCAGTTAGAGTCATCCCCTATAGCAAGGTTGGGATCCAAAATTCGGCCACACAAGGTTATCCAAACCCCATCATATAGGGTCACCAATCTCTCCTATGCTGGGGAAACCCACAATAATCATCCCTTCATCAAAAGAAATCTCACCCTGAAAATCTGATTGAGGTGTTTTTGGAACTGAAACCTTGGAAGATTAATATCGACAGCCAAAACCACCGCATGCTACAAACATCTATAAATTTACAAAAATTTCATCCTTAATTATAGAGCGTGGGAGTAACAGATTTTGATCCCCTTAATTAAGAAATAAAACCACTCTATTGATGTGATAAAACCACTCCATCCTTGATAAAAAAAATATATCTTTATATATATATATATATATACACTTTTATTGTATTGTGAAATATCCACTGAAACATCCACTAAAACTTCCACTGAAACTTTAACTTAATAAATTTATATTTGTTATTAATATAGATTTTAAAAAAATATGTTGAATATTTCTTCAAAGTTCATTTATTATAAATTTAGTTATAATTATAATTTCATATTTTATTTACTTTTTTATTCATATAGAATATAAATTCTTAAATGGTAAATTGTATAATATTTATAAAAAATCATGTAACAAATATAATTCATATTTTATATCATTGAATTTATTATAAATGTATTTATTAAAATTATTTTTTAATTAATATATTCTTTATTTTTATAAATATACACTTTCACGGTATTGTGAAACTTTCACCAAGACTTCCCCCCGAACTTACACATAATAGATTTATAATTATTATTAATACTTATTTTGTAAAAAATATATCAAACATATCTTATAATTTAATTTATTATAAATTTAGTTCTATTTATACTTTCATATTTTATTTACATTTTTATTCATATAGGATATATATTTTTAAATGAAAAATTATATTATATTCATAAAAATTATGCATCAAATATAAAAAATATATTATATCATTGAATTATTATACATATATTTATTAAAATATAATTTTTATTAATATATTCTTTAATTTTATAAATATAGACTTTAATTGTATTATGAAACTTCTGTTAGAACTTTCACTGAAAATTCCACCAGAACTTCCACTGAAATTTCCACAGGTACTTCCACTAAAACTTCCACTTAATGAATTTATAATTTTAATTAATAAAAACTTCATAAAAAATATATTAAATATATCTTATAATTGAATTTATTAATAATTTAGTTTTAGTTATAATTTTATAATTTATTTATATTTTTATTCATATAGAATTTATATTTATAAATTGAAAATTATATTATATTTATAAAAACTTTGTATAAAATATAATACATATTTCATATCATTTAATTTATTATAAATATATTTATTAAAATTTTTTTATATATTCCTTAGTTTTATAAATATATAATATTTTTTATTGCGAAACTTCCTCTAGAACTTCCATTAAATCTTTCCCTGAAATATTCACTAAATAGATTTGTAATTTTCATTTATACAGATTTTGTAAAAAAATATATTAAATATATATATTATAAGTTCATTTATTATAAGTCTACTTTTAGTTATAATTTCATATTTTATTTAAATTTTTATTCATATAGTATATACATTTTAAAATGGAAAATTCGATTACAATTACAAAAATATGTATCAAATATAATACATATTTTTTATCACAAAATTTATTATAAATATATTTATTGTAATTTATTTTTATTAATATATTATTTATTATATATATATATATTTTTATATTTTGAAAGTTTTAGTGGAACTTTCACTCAAATTTTTAGTGGAACTCCCATCAGAAATTCCAGTGGAACTTTTACCGAAACATCCACTAAAATGAAGTTGAAATTTCCAATAAATGTTTCTATTAAAAATATTATTCATTTATCAATAATATTACTTTAAAAATTTTCAAATGTTGTATATTTATTTATCATGATTTTTTAGTTAAAAAATCTAGTAGAATTTTTTATTGTAAATTTCAAGTGAATTTTTCAACTAGTATTTTTCAATAAATTTTTATAGTGGAATTGTTTAGATGTTGTTTTCCAGTGGAACATAATAATTTTAAATTATAATAAAACCTCATCTTATTTTTTTGAATTTATTTATTGTAATTTTTATATAAAACATTTTAATGTAATTCTTTAGTATAAATTTTCAATTAAAATCTTCCTTATAATTTTTTTATGTTGATGTTTCTATTTTTAAGTATTTTTATGAATTGAATTTGATTTTTAAAATATAAAAAGAGTTTATTTAATAGGGGTAGGAAATTATTATATATTTATAAGCATCAAAAAATATTTTTCAAATAGATAATTTTTTATTTTTAAATTTTTTATAACAATTTAGGAATTTTTTATTTTTATGAATAAATTTTCTATCCTTTTCAATTTCATTTAAAATTATTAATTTCAACATTCAAATGAAAATTATTATTTTTATATGGTTTTAAAAAGTTATTATGTCACACTAGAGAGTAAAAATATATATTTTTTACATTAATAAAAAAATAATTAATATTTTAAACTATTTCATCTTTTAATAATTTGAAAATAATTTTTCCCATTTTTATTAATTTAGTTATAAAATATTTTCTTAAAGTATAATTACATGTTATTTAATTTTTAATATTTTCAAAAATTAATAGTTGACTATAAATGTGTAAATTTGTATAAATAAATTTTTATTTTTCCATGTTTTTTAATTTTATTAAATCTTTTAAATTATTTTTTACTATTTATTTAGGTTTAACACACATGTACTCTACTAAGGGAATAATAATATTTTTGAAAAAGGATTGGAAATTCCATTTTTTAAATTCTTTTCAATTCAATAGATATTTTTGTTTCAGGTGAATGTGGAATCATAAGATCTATACTAGATATTCGAATTATATAGGTTAACTAGAGACAATAACGATCCTTATCCATGGACTTCACACTCTAGGAAACCCTAAATCTAATCAAAATTGTGTCGCATGCAACACCTTCCCAGAAACACCTCTCCATCACACTACTACTGATGGACCAGACTAACCAACATCCTCAGGTGCTACGATCAGCCATCACCGCCCCTTCCTTTGTATGCCATTTCCAAGCATCACATGAACTCCTCAAATCTAGAATTGCACTACATCCTGCACTCCATTGCCACAAATACTCCACCTGGAGCCGTATTGATGATTCTTGTTATGCTACAATGGTTACTGCCGACCAACCTTGGTATCTGAGGGAGAACAAGGGGGAAAGAGAGGAGGAGGAAATAAGGTGGAAAATGAGGGACAAATGAGAAAAAAATGATTTTTATTGAAGGTTTTCAATTTAATGTTGTAAACAAAAATATCACATTTCAATTCACTGAGGAATTTCTTGTTAATTATAAACTATCTATGTCAACCAATTCTTACAATGAATATCACATCGATTTGTTGACATGTTTGCATTATTTTCTTATTGGTGCCACTATAGATCTGGTATCAGCTTATCTAATCCTCCACCGACTTCACCTATTTCTGGCTTCTTCGCATGTTTTTTAAGGGATAGTTTTTTGAGTATTACAAAAAGGGTCTGGAGAAGCATCAACTTCGTTCACGGTTCTCAATTTTACTGATAAGCATGAATGTAGTTCAAACTTATCTTTTTTCTGCCAAGGAAGTCTAAACCCTGTTCATGCTTCTTCAGTGCAGTGGAGAAAACATGAACCCCATTCACGATTATTGAGAAATGATTACAAAGGTGGCATGAATGGGTTTTATGTCTCATTCTACTCAAAAACTAAAAAAAGAAGTGCCTCCCTACCTTTATTTTCAATTGTTATGCTCTATATTTTGCTACAAATCTCTGCTGGATTTCTTTCTCAACATATATTTCTATCTTTTAAGAAACTAAAATCTATATTTAAAATTTTAATTGTTTAATTATTTTTATTTATTTAATATGTACGAATGTTTGGATGTATAGATGTATGGATATATGGATGTAAAAATTATTTTCCTTTGTATGATTTATTTTTTTGAATGAGTAGTTTTTTTATGATTTAATTTAAGTTGGATGATTTAGGAAAATTAAATACGGTGTTTATATAATATAAATTTTATGTATAAAATATATTTTTTATTTAGGGAAATAATATTATTTTAAAAAATTTATATATTTTTAATTTAAATGATGAGTAATTAGATTTGAATAGATTTATATATATATAATATATATTATATTTAAAGTAACATAAATTTAAATTATAATTTTCCATACATATAGGTAAATAAAGTGAACCTAGATAAATATTTTACAGAAAATTATATTATTAAAAAATACTAGCTATATAAAGTTTCATATTTAAATTTATTTAAATATATATAATATGTTTTTTGATAACGGTATAAAAATTTTTACTATAAATAATAATTTTAAATTATATTTAGTATAAATAATTATTATTTTAAGTAATAATTTATAAAATATAATTACTTAAATTTTGGAAAATAGAAATACTACAAATTTTTTTTATATACATGTGTAATTTTATAAAATTGAAAATAAAATAAATTTACGATATTTTAATAGTAATTATGTTAGCATAAATTATATTACTTTTATTAATTAAACTTAATAATATTTATTATTAATAAAAATTTTAGTATTTATTTTTTAATTAATAATACTTATATTTAGAAAACTATAAAAGTTTATAAAAGTATATGTAATTATATTTAAAAATATTACAAAATAAAGTCGAATATATTTTAATTTGAATATATTTGTGTTATATTATTCAAATATATTTATATGTATATATTATTGTATATTATATCTAAATTAAAATAAATTTAAATTATAATATTCGATACACAAATGTAAAAAAGTGAATCTACCCACACACACACACATTGAAAAGTTTAAATTTTGGAAAGAAGGTAATATAAATATATGGATACATATATAGACATTTATTATATCTTTGAAACATTTATAGATAAAGTTATATAATATTTAAAACACAATAAGAATCCCAAAAAACATGTTAAGAGTATTGTGTGATGATTGATCTTGATATGACCGAGCAATTCATAAATGAAATTGCATGTATTTTTGTGTATATGGTTATATAAATTGTAATAATTACATTTTCTTTTCTTCATTGATGGAATGTGAGTCATACCTATATCTAAGTATGTAATGACCTACATGTTCTCATAAAAAAAATTTATGTATCTCAAACCCCTAGACACCCTCACTTTCATGTGAGTAATATTATAATAAAAGAGCGTTCGATAAGAAGTGTTGCTTTTTGAAGCTTTATTTTTACACCATGCCTGAAAAGAGACTGATGCTTGCTGAAATATGAGACAATAGAGGTGCGAGGAGCCCCACCAGGTTTTTGGTTGGTTTATCAAATAATAAGAAACCAATCCATAGAAAAAGTCTCATGATCAATTCACAATTATTTAAACATTATCAATTTAAAAAATTTAAACATTTCATGATGTATTATATAACATTTTATTAATTATTTTTTTTCTAGGTATTAATTTATACACAAATATATTGCAATGGTGAGGTAATTTATACTAATTTGGCTTTTAACTATTGTTTTCCACCTACAAGAGTAGAGATGCATGCTTGTCACGGGGTGTGGAAAAATAAAATTTCTATTTTTCCCAGTGTAACACAATAGCTGACCAGAGTCATCTCACTTGGGGATCTTCTCAGTTTATCCATATACTTAATCTAATTCACTTAAAATACTTATATTTTGTTTTGTTTTTATTGTTTTTTGAAAATAATGATATTTTTTGTTTGATTATAATAAAATAAAATGAAATTATAAATTACCATAAAACACTAAAAAAAATGAAATTGGAAAGAAAGAACTAAGTCTTAGGTTTATTTTATGGGTTTTTATCATTAATCTTGTTATTGTTTAAATTTAGTTTGAAAACTCTTTTGTGAAATCTCACTCTTGGATTACTATTATTTTATTTAGTGTGTGTAAAATATCAAATGCCTATACAATCTTAATTCCATATTCTCTTATAATCAAGGTTGATGGAACACCTCAATTAAGAATGTGACACCATCGAGGAACCAGCTCCATCGTATGCCATTTCATCCATAGAATGAATCAACTCTATCATATGAAGATATTGTGCCTAGTATAACGGACACAAAATATTTAAATAAAAGAAAAGAAAAGAGTTTGAGTTTAGTTTCATGGTGTAATATCTATACACCCATGTACTTAACCCTTTCTCACTAAAAAACATAAACAAAAAATTAAAATTGATGTGTAGAATTTAGAAAAAACCACTTACCTCCCTTGGGCCAATCCTTGTGTTAGCCTCCCATTACCAAGAGTAAAAGGTCACATTGGATAAAATGGAGAGTAGAAGAGAAAATAAATAAAATAAAATAATGTATAATTATAAGAATATAATAAAATAAAATAAAATAAAATAAAATTAAAATAACAAAAGAAAATAATTTAAAGAATAGATAGAATAATGAGAATAAAATAAAGAATAAAAGAAGAAGAATAAAAAGTAGTAGTATAAGAATAATAATGGTGGAAACACTTGATAAGAAAAAAATTAATGAAATTATATATATATTAAAAATATAGATTAAAAATTACATTAAAAATTAAATTAAAAAGAAAATAAAAATAGAATAAGAAATGAAATAAATTAAACAAAACAAAACATTAAGAGATAGTGCAATAGAATTGGCCGATTATCCCTCCTCCCTCTTGGTTAGAACTCATAGGTAGTGGGAATCACCACCTCTATTTATAAAGTAAGATTCCCCTTATATCTTAATGAAAATTTCTTATTCAAGTTTCATTTTTAATATTTGGTATTTTTTATGAAGTATTTCAAATACCCCATGTAGATAATAGGAGTTTCCTTTTATTTTTTTTGCAGCATGGAAGAAGTCTAGTAGGGTAGTGTGGACGCATGTGCATGGAATTTCTTGGGGTCATGCATGGAGGTAGTGGCATCGTGGAATTGAATTGATTCTTGGAAGAGGTGGAAATTGCACATTCAACCTCCATCAAAACCTCTGGCCTTCACAGTGGCAAGATGAATCTCATTTTGGTGTGGTAATGCTTTAGTTACTAAAAAATGGAAACATAGTGGTTGAATGAGGCTCCAGAGGGAATCCATAGGGGCACTCATCCTTGGTTGTGTATGTTGAGATCAAGATGACGCTCATTAGGTGACATAAATTGAGTTCTTAGGTAGCTACAAATAGTAGTGGTTTGGCGATATAAGGTGGCAGTGATGGGAGATGGTAGATGGAAGCATTTCAGCATGAGGGTCGCATGACTGAGGTGCAATGACCCCATTTTTTCATGTATGAAAAGTTCCACACTATTTCTACATCCCACATTGGAAAAATGATATTAAGTTCCACTTTTTTAAATATGAAAGCACCACTTAAAGCTGATAATAAAGTCGAACTATACCCAGAGGAATCTTACCACCACTAAAGACCACCCTATCCCGATGTGCCTCTCCTCTCATCATCGTGTGGACCTGACCACCAAATTCCCGTATGAATGATCTTTAGCCATCTACGCACTCGCAACTCTTTTTACTAGATCAAACACACCCCAAACACCTCAGCAATGCTCTCCTGGTTGCCTTCTTGGCTAGTTGGCGTCTTCAAGAGGTTGGCTATGTGGCTGGTGGGTTTCCTGCTTGAGGGATATCCCATGGGTGGCATATTTGTTTACCAAACACCTGAAAAAATGAGAACACAATAAATAAACCCAAACAAAATTTCCACAAAAATAACCTTTAATAAGATAAAACTTTAAAAACCAATATTTATATTCATTTTAATTATTTATTTGTAAATATTCATATATTAAAAAAATATTGGAATTCATGGATGTATTTATTTTAAAATCATTGAAGAACAATATAATTTGTTAACATAATTGCATGAAAATATCAGTGTGTCAAATACCCCTAAAATTAAAATATTCTTGTACTCAAGCATAAAATCTCAATAGTAAAATTCATAGGGCACTAATGTTTTATTATTTAAATTTCAATATAATAAAATAAAATTATTATTAATGTTAAACCAAAATTTTAAAAAATCGACATAAATTATCATTTTAATTTCTCAATTTTGAAAAAAAATTAATCTGAGTATTTTACTTTCTCCATATTGAAAATGATATAACTTATTATTTCATTAATTCAAGTTTCTCAAATTATTATTATTAAACATTCAAAATCATGATTTAACTCACTTTTAAATATTTTCTCTCATCACCCATGATACAAATTCAAGTAAAGTTATACTCATATCATGAGATCATGATTCTTATCCATAATATTATAAAGGAACTACTTTTTCAACTTTATAAAGAAAAAAATACACATGAGATCATGAGGGATTTACAATAATGGTTCACATGACTTTGAGTCTTAAGGTTGGTAGGGATTGATGTGAAAAAAACTAAGGCTCAAAGGAGGTGATTTATATCTTAAATTATAAAACATGATATCAAAAAACCAAAGCTTAATAAAAATATACCCTTAAAAATGATAATTCCTACTTTCCAAGATGAAAGTAAAGTTTATGATTAATATAAAATCATGATGAATGATGTGTAACTTCTTGAATTTTCTATTCTTTTATAATTTTTTTTCAAAGTAATTTTTTTCACCTTTTTTTTGAAAGCTATACTTGAATTGGATCTCATACCCACTGTCTAACCACATATGTTAAAAATTGTCAGTCTAGTAATGGTGATTTTTGATTCTTCCAAGTCACAACCCATTCCTATTTTTTCATTTTTTTAAGTTGAGAAAATAATAAAGTATAATGAATGAATCAAAAAACTTTCTCAACACTCACAATTAGAACCCCACACCTTTTACTTATAATATATTTCATCCCTTACACTATTAATCCCTTCTCCCCCATATTTCAACTATAAAATATCTTGTAAAATATTTAATTCCGGGTAAGAATAGTTAAAAATGGAAGGAAACATGGATGATTCCTAAAAAGTTCATTCATGGTCTCTATGGGATAAAGAAGGATAAATGTAAAGGAATTATCAAGGATAAGGGATTATAAAAATATGACTTAATCATTTTAAATGTGTTTTTTTATATACAATATCTTTGATAAGTTTTAATACAAGTTCTAGCAGGTGGTGGGCCCCAAGAACATTCAAGAAACATGCTCAAGAATAAATAAGATGTACTTGGTCTAGAAATCTTATCAGGAATTAGAAATATGATATTGGAAAATCACTTAGGCAATTATTAATTATAACAATTAAATTCACATGAATTTAATAAATTCAAATCATGAAAAATTATAGTGAAATTTTATTTACAAGAATAAATTATTTCCCTCAAATCATGATCCCTCGTTTTAATATCCACACTTCACTCTAATCATTTAATTTTCCATTTTAATAATTCTATCTCATTATCATTGAAATATAAAACATATAATTTTAGATTTTCTAATAAACTCATTTATCCTAGATAAGTCAAGTAAATAAATAATTTAAGCATGGACATGCAATTTTCAGTTAAATCTCAAAAAAAGGTTTCTAGAAAAAAAACAAGTAGTTTGAATATAAATAATATAAGAATGAAATACATGTTATTATTTAGATTTATTACTCTTAAATCACTATTTAGGGGATTCTTTGTTCCATAATGATCCTACAAAATTAAATTAATTAATTAAGAACAATGATCAAGTCATTAAAGGTCAAAATGTTAGAGGGAGTGGGGATGCATGCTAAACTTGTCCTATGAATGTAATTTAAGATTCTAGAAAGAAATTAGAAAGATAAATCTAGGTATGATCACACAAGTTAGCCCTATATTTTTATTTCCTATAAAGGTTAGTACTAGCTATTATCCAAAGTTTGATATATGGTGTATCGTTTTAGATTTGAGCCACCACATGTGTATTTTCCTAGTTTCCAATTATTTTTTCTTGGTGAGTAATGATCCATGGATAGAGACCATATAGACATACTTCAAAATTAAGTATATCTTATATGTATGAGGTAGTATAAAGTATGAATAATAATCCTTCTTGGTTTCTAATTATGAATACTTTTCTTCCTTTTTTAGTTCTTTCCCAAATTGGACCAAATTAATTAAATATTAAAATGGAAAGAAGGTAATTTTACATGGAAAAAATTTAGACATCAATAATTATAAATATTTCCATTTCATAGTTAGAAGCCTCTATATTGGTTTCCTTAGGCATAGATACTTAGACTTCTTCATGGAATTCCTCAAATTTATGTTCATCAAAATTAGGGAGTTCCATGTGTTCCTCAATAGGTGAGTATACTTCTTATTCACTTTTCCCCAAGGCAAAGAAATGATTTTACAAATTAGAAAATTCAAAGTAGTGGGAATTAATACCCAATTAAGATTATATAAAATCAAAGGAAATATAATTCAAGGAAATATCAACTCCCTATATTGGTTCAACTTCAATCCATTCTTCAGTGGTAAGTACATATTTAATTTGGATCTCATTGGATGGAGGAAGATAGTCAATCTAACCCATATTGTCTTCAAATTTCACCACTTGGGTGGATTACTCTTCTTAATGGGTAGAGACATATGCAATGGTTCTAGATCTTATTCTTAGTATGAAGTGGGGAGATCAGGTTGTATCTCACAACCATTCTAGAATTCGTCCAGTTATTATTGATCACTCACATGTACCTCCCCATGTTTTTATTAGGTCGTAGTTTTCAAATTAATGTATGAACATATTCAAATGATCATTCAATTTTACCTCCAGTTGTTCTAAATGTTTTTTTGTTCTTTCACTTGGGATTTATCATAACCATTATCTTGTTCTTTTTACTCCCCCATATAGAATTATATAAGTTCATACACATCATGGAAGAATATTTTAATTAGATTTTAAAGCAAAAAAATTAAAAAATATTAAAAGTTTAAAAATAGAAAAATAAAATAAATACTGATTAGCTCCCTGTAAATGATGCAAGTTTTTATGCACTTCTGTCATAGGGTGTAGCAAAAAAAATCAATTTTTTTCTTGTGCAGCACATTAGCTCAGTAGGGTCATCTCACTTGAGGATCTTCTTAGTTCATCTACTTACTTAATATATTTCACCTAAACTACTTTTTTTATTATTTTTATGAAAACAATGATATTTTTGTGTTTTGATAATAATAAAATAAAATAAAATTCTAAATTACCATGATATTCTAAATAGAATGAAATTAGAAAGAAATAACATGGTCATAGGTTAATTTTTTAGGTTTGATCATTACTATTCTTGTTGTTTAATTTTTTTTGATAACCCAATTATGAAATCACACTCTTGGATTACTAATCATTTATTTAGTGTGTGTGAAATTTTGAATGCCTAGAAAATATTAATTCCACACCTCCTATAATAAAGGTTAATGGAACACCTCAATCGAGAACATAAAACCTTCTAGGACTCAACTCAATCACATGCCATTTCATCCACTAAATTAATCAACTTCATCATATAAAGATCTTGTGCCTAGTATAAGGGTGGGAAAATATTAAAAAAAAATCATATAAATGAGTTTGAGATCAGAGTCATAGTGTAAAATCACCACAACCATGTACTTCACCCCTAATCACCACAAAAATAAATAAAAATTAATATTTAAAGGTAGAATTCCGAAAAAACCACTTACCATCCCCAGTCCAAGCCTCAGGTTAGCCTCTCGTTATCTAGAGTAATAGTTCATGGTGAATAGAACTAATAAAAGAAGAGAAAATAAAATAAAATAAAATAAATAAAAATATAATGATTAGATTATAATAAAATAAAATAAAATATAATAATCATAAGAAAATAAAACAATATACTAAATTGAGATAATAATAAGTATAAAATAAATAATAAATGAAGAATAAGAAGAAGGTGATGATGATGATTATGATGATGATGATGATGATGATGATGAATGGTGGAAAAAATTGATGAGAAAAAATTCCTGGAATTATATTTATTAAGAATATAGAATAAAAATTACATTAACAATGTAACTAAAAAGAAAATAAAAATAGGAGAAGAAAAGAAAGAAATAAAATTAAAAAAAACAAGAAGAGATGAATCAACAGAAGCAGTCAAGCAGCCCTCCCCTCGGTCGAAACTCCTCAGTAGTGGGAATCACATCCTCTATTTATATAGTAGGAGTCCCCTTTTATCTTTATGAAAGTCCTTGGTTAAGGTTTGTTTTTAATATTTGGTGTTTTTAATAAAGGATTTAAAATATCCCCCCATAGATAATGGGGTTTCCTTTTTCTTCTTCGCATCATGGAATAAGTCTAATGGGGAAGCATAGATGAATGTACATGGAATTCCCTAGGTTATTATGTGGATGTAGTGGCATCATGGAATTACCTTAGTCCCTGATATAGGTGGAAATGGTGCATTTAGCCTCCATCAAAACCTTCAGCCTTCACATTGGCTAGATGAATCTTCTTTTGGCATTTCAAGAATTTGGTTACTTAAAAATGGAATCATTGAGGTTGAATGCGGTTCTGGAGGGAATCAATGGTGATACTCGGCCTTAGTGGTGCATGTTGAGATCAATATTGATCTCTCTGGGTGTTAGAAATTGAGTTCTTTAGTGGATTTAGATGGCGGTGGTTCAATGATATGTTGTGGAAGCAACAGAAGATTTCAGAGGGTGGTGTATAAGAATGAGGGTCATGCAGATCAGGTGCAATGACACCATTTTTTCAAGTATAAATAGTGGCATGCGAGTTCTCCATTCCACATTAGAAAAATGATATGGGGTTCTTCTTACTTAAATATGAAAGTGAAACTCCAATCTGGCAATGAAGTTGGACTGGAGTTTAAGAAATCCTACCGCTGTTATGGACCACCCAACCCTGGTGAGCCTCTCACCCCATAGTAATGTGGACTTGAAAACCACACAATGACATGTGTGGGATTCAAACTAGCTATGTACTCATGAATCTTACCATTGGATAAAACACACCCATATCTCCTCAGGTAGGCTCTCCAGGTGGTCTTCTTGGCTAGCCAACCTCTTCAAGAGGCTAGCTATATGGCTGGTGGGTTTCTTGGTTAAAAGATATCCCAGGATGACCCATTTTTTTTACTAAACACCAAAAAATATATGGAAAAAATAAATAAATAAAATCCAACATAATTTCCATAAAAAACCTTTAATAAGATAAATAATTAAAAACCCATGTTTATATTCATGTTAATTATTTACTTTTAATCCCCTTATATTACTAAAAAGTTTGAATTCATCGAATTATTTATTGAAAATAATTTAAAAACAATAGAAATTGTTAAAAAAATAACATAAAAATATCATCTTGTCAAGTTTAAAATCTTCATGATTCTATGATATTAGATGAAGTTCATAGGATGATTTATAGTCGGTTAAAAATGAGGTCTACTCAATCAATTACTTTAATTAAATATCAATATATTTAATATCCCAAATATCTATGACACACTGAGTATCCTATATTTGATAATGATGATTAGATGGATACATCATTATTTTCTAGGAAACAATATAGTATTGATCTAATGAAATTATATGTAGTGATTTATGATATTAATGAGGTGAAACCTACTACTACAAAACTATGTTATGTGAGCTCTGTAGAAGTTGATCCTTAAAAAAAATATCATTTATTTTTTTCTCATATGACTATGGTAATAGAAAAAAATTATAAACAATATGATCAGGTGTAAAGGGAACTGTAGGGGACATCCCTGTGTGTACTCCTGATTTATTGAATGAAACTTTATCTAATGAGAAAGTATATAGTGATGCTTTAGGAGATGATGTGGATGAGGGTGATGTGGGGAATGAACCTTTTGAGGTTCCTTTGATAGATAGGGAGCCACCATTTAGTGGTAATCATAATATATTTTTGACTTCCTTAGTTGAAGTAATTTTTCACGCATAATAGGTAATAGGTCTGTATCGACTAATAACACCATCTATGTTGGATAGGAGTTTGAAAGTAAAAATTCCTTGAAAAATGTGATAAAAAAATATGACATATAGAGACATTATTTATTTATGGTTGATGAGTCAAATAAAATAAAATATCTCATTCTATGTCAAAAATATGGTCCATAATGTAAATTTCTAATGAGATAAATATAATATTTTTTTGATGTTGGAAGATAACTAAATTAGAAGCCCACACACTTGTGTACATCCAATATTTTCATAGGATCATGGTTCACTTGATGTAGAGTTTAGATCAAATGTTATTATAGAGATGATATGAATGTGTTAGGATTTTCTTATTTCACTTATTCAGGAAAAAATGAAATATTTGTTTAAATATAATATATCCTACAAAAAATATTTGAATGAAAAACCAAAGAAAATTCTGAAAGTTTATAGTGATTAGGATGAATCATATGCAATGTTTCTACAACTTATAAGAATTTTTCCTCTTAACAATTGGATTATTTATCATTTTGAAACTATTTATTATGTCTCCCCATATCACTGAGTTGATCAAATAATGGTGTAGTTCCATAGGATCTTTTGGCTATTTAGTCCATGTATCACTGCTTTCCGGTATTGTAAACAAATAAATCAAGTTGATGGAATTTTTCTTTATGGAAAGTATACAGGTGTTCTACTTATTGATTCCACATAGGATAGTAATCCTTCTCATCTACCACTTTCATTTTCCATTGTTGAAATGGAGTATTTTAAATCCTAGACTTGGTTTTTGGCATGTATATGTATTCATGTCACATAAAGACTAGGAGTAGGTGTGATATCTAATCTCCATTGAGTGATTATAGAGGCTGATAATAGTGTTAGAGTTTCATGGAGAAAAAAAATACTTTTCATTGATATTATATTTTATATATTTCTGGTAATGTGCGTAAGCATATTAGGGATAAGGTAATAAAGAAGGCAACAATCAAGTTGGGTATGTTTTTTGAACTTATTTTTTTGAAAAAAAATTATATCCTTTTAAATACATTATTCCCAAATGGTTTATGCATATGATACCTAAGAAGAAAAGTTTAATCAATGTATTGAAGAAATTAAAAGGTCTATTCAAGATCTGTATGATTATATGATGCATATTTTAAAGGAAAAATGGTCATTAGCATATGATGATGGTATGAGATATGTCCATTAAACCACTAATATAGTGGAGTTCATAAATGGAGTCTTTAAGGGTGCATGAAAACATCCAATCACAGGGTTAGTATAGTTGAAATTTTGAAGATGTGTGAAGTACTTTATTGAATGGTCCCCATAGGCCCATCAAAGGATGTAAAACGAAATGTGTTTTGGTCAGTATTTCAAAAGTTCAATTGATTAGATACTTCATGATGCTTCATTATTAAGCGTTATATTATTTGGTTGATTATATAGTCACTTTTAGGTACGAGAGTTCCATGACACACTCACAGGAAACAATGGTCAAGTACTGGTGCTCATATTGGAAAACAGGAACTATGATTATGGTTACTTTTAGGCATTGAGATATCCCTATGCACATGTTGTTGCAACTTGTGCATCATAAAATATATCTTGTAATCTCTATGTTAACTCGGTGTAACATTTGAACACTCTGGTTAACTGTTATAGTGAACCTTGGATGCCTATTGGTGAATTTCATTCAATTAATTTTCCTACAGACCAGTCAACTGTCGTCCCTGGTATTTCTAGGTTTTATATTATGGATTTTTTATTTATGAATTTTTTAATATCTATATTTTTTTCATTAATTTATTTTTACATTTATGGTTTTAATTGGAATTTTTTTGTGAGATTTAATAATTTTACCTTCCCTACTCATCAAACGACTGTGGTACCTGATATTACTAGGTTTCACCCTCTTGTATGACCAAAGTCTACTCGTATCAAAGATGAGATTTACTGGCCTCAACAATGAGAAGGAGGAATATGATGCTATATTTATCATGAAAAAAGTCATACTCATAAGTGATTTCCCCAACTAATAGGAAATATCCCCACTTCCCATCATCTATGATCAATTCTATGTATTTTATCACTAATGTGGGCATTTTTTATATGCATAATTTTCATTAATGATCCTTTTATTTTTGACTTTCTTCATTTATGTCTTATTTCATCTATAGTTTTCTTTATTTATGGATTCAATCAAAAATAATTTTGTGAAACATCAGCTATTAAAAAAATAAACACACAACATAAACGAATAAAAAAGGGTTCATCCACTAAATGAATTTTCTTCAAACCTGTCCTTCAAATAACACAGTCGATTGAATATATCAGGTAGTGACATGTTCTATATGATATTTTCATCACCGATTATATAAATAGAAATATTTAGAAATAAATTATACATTATAAGAGATCATTAAATCAATAAATTGATAGACTAAGACAAAAAATTTGTCACATCTATTTGTTTACCTCATTTTTCATCATAATTATTAATTATGAATGCTAATTTTCTACCTCAATTTTCTTCTTGTATATTTTTAAAAAATTATAATTTTTATTGAATTAATTATAAAAATGTAACGATGATATTAAATTTTTAGTTGGTGGGTCCTCAATTACTCACATTAGAGGATATTAAAGTTTCACGACTATTCATAGGGGGACATACAATTCCTTCTTTGAGTGTATGGATATCTCACCATTTCTATCATGTTTCAAGGCCTGCTTCCATTATCCCTCATCTTCATCATGTTCGGTCCAATGATGTATTTATGTGCAACTTCACATTTTTCAATCATCAACTCATTATTTCACTCTTAGAGAGATAGATGAAAAACACACATAAAATACATTTTGAAGAAGGGGTGATGTCTATTACACTCAAGGATGTGTCCATTATATTAGGCCTCCAAATCAATGATACAGTTGTGATGGGCTGAGTGGGTGGAAATTGGTTTGATCTAGTTCATAGATTATAGGGAATTGAGGTCTAGGGTGATGGAAGTTCTATCATATGTTGTATATTATGGATGAGAAGGATAGATGAGCTCTTATCTCATCTATTTGATTTTGTCGACAAGATCACCACCCTATTATTTTCACATGCATACATTTGGAGGCTTATCAGTGACACGAATTGTGTTGATCATTCGAATAAATTTGTACGTATGATATATTTACCATTATCAAAGTATTTGGATCATATAGGGGAGTATATCTGTGGGTATTCATGTCTTTCATATTCATATATGGTGCTATTCAATGCATGTTTCATCAATAAGATACAAATGGCGAGATGTGTTATTTTGAAAAAGATATGGATATGGGAGCGCATCCCTTGCTTATCCCCACATGAACGTGCCCTATTTCCTAATGATATTTTAGCAAAGACTCTACATGGATGATGTTATTTTATTTGTAACATCCCATGAATTTATAGTATGTATCTTTTTAAATAAATTTCTTCTATTTTATAGCTTTCATTTCACGCAACACCGAGTTCAAATGATCTGTCATCTATTATTATGTGACTATTATAACATATCCATTAATTTGGAAGGAATAAATAGTACTAAATAAATATTTAAAAATATATGTTTTATACATTTATAGAATAAAATTCAATGGTTATTAATTGATTAGAAATAAAATAATAATAATAATAAAAGAAGTGTTTTTTCTGAAAAACTTTTTTTATGCGAGCAATGTATTTATAAAACAATAAATTGAATTAGTCACTATTTTTGAATGATTTTAATAAAATTTATATATTATATATTTATTCAATTATTTTAATATTCATATAATATTTTTACTATGCATGAGATAATAATTAATCCAATTTTATTATTAAAAACAACATTTTCTAAAATTTGATTTTTATTGTGTTTTGTGAACTTAGTTAAAAATTAATTTCTGACACTTATAGGTATTTAATTTGATAAAATTAATTAAATATTTAGAATAATTATATTCAAATTTGGTAATTAGGAACATTTTTTTGGTCAAAATGAAATGTAATGATGGTAAAATTTATCACCTAGGTAAAAGGTAAATTGGGTTAATTTAGGTTAAATCTAACTGATAAGGCCATAATTAATCATCCCAATTCTTATTTGATTAATAAGATTCGACTCTTATCACCTTAGTATCAAATTTTATTTGTTTAATGGACACTTTTCCCTGAAAATGACTTATAAATAATTTAAATAAAAAATAGTTAGAAAATGTCACTATATTTGTATTTAATATATTTCTTTGTCCACATTGTGAGAAAATAAATATAAAAATGAAACTAATTGTAAATTTTTATCATAATAAAATTATTTTCATTATATAAAATTATTTTAAATTTTTATGAATTATATATTTACCTTAAATGTGTGTGAAATTTTAATACAATATTTATTTATTTAACAGAAAAGTATAATAATTGATTTTAAAAATATCAATTTTGATATTATATTAATTATTTAATGTGTGAAACGAATTTTATATATCTATATGAAATATTATATAGGTTTTAAATTATTATATTTTAATTACCCCTCTATATTGATGTATTTGATTTCAAATTAAATGAATAGTGTCAAAATTGAAATTAATGATAATTTATCCAAATAATATTTTATTAAATTATTTACAATTCAAAAAAATATTATTTTCTTACATGAGAATGAAATATATTTTAACACATCATTAATTTTACATTTATGATTCATATTTCCATTTATAGTAACATTATTAACCCTTTATAATTAAAATAGTGGTTACCATGATTATGGTCAGAAATAACTAACCAAGAGGTTAATCAAAATGATAAGGCTTAACAAGACACCAAAAAATGGTTAAATCCTTTTAATTATTTGTATAAAAACCCTATACTATATTATCATCAAATAAATTTAAATTAAGAGTCATTTGTGATGATAAATTAATTTTATATAATTTACTCTTTTGAGAAATTCCAAAGGATCCCCTCACCTCAATTATAAATGGGAACCACCTCTCTCACATATTAACACTAAAATGAGCCTTATATCACAACCAAGAACTACCCAATTCTCTTATAAACAACCTTATCTAAGTTTTTTAGTTCCCTATATTCCAAAAATACCATCTTTATATCCTTTAAGAGGTTATCTAATGGAAGTCCTCCAAAGAAGAGGTAATCGTTTTTACCGACTCATTCAAGTTTATTTCTTCTTATACTTCTTCTTCACGTGTTGTTTCATTCCCAAATTAATAAATCCAGTATCATAAATATACTAATATTTTATTGTGATTATGTAAAAATAATATTCCATTTTATTTCCATCCAATGAAAAGAGAAAACATTGCTTGTGCGTACATACGACTCCCCATATCCTCGTAGCACTGCAATTCGATTTTCATCAACAATTTACTTGGATGGTAATAAATATTTAATTAATGAATATATATTAAATATATGTAATAATTATGAAATGGATAATAATTATTTACCATTATTTCATTCCATACAATCAATAAAACAAAAACAATGTTCATGCGTACGTACGACCTACCATCTCCATGAATAATGTAATTTATTTTTCTATCTCTATGGATGAATCTAAATATAAATATATTTAATATATTTGATATTTAAACCATAAATAATATTATATATATTATGTAACTATGATAACATTATAAATACTAGAACTATCAAATCCAAACAAAAATGATAAAGAAAACAGTTTCCACTTGAAACAATGATTTTAATAATTAATTGATAATAGATGGATGATAAAATATTATAAGTAAATAATATATGGTATGATATATATGAGTTTAGTTATATAATAAATTTATAATAAATACATTTTTATTATAAAGTAGTTTTTAACATGTACAGAGGATATGGAACTTGAGGTACGAGTTTATTTCACAATCTCATCATTATTCAGGATTGTTTATGTTTAAGTATCCACTAGGGAATTTTTCTCTTCCATGTCCATATTTTCAAAGAATGTTTTCAAAAAATGTTTTTACTATTATCCTATTATTTTTAAATGTCATTTTTACCGATGTTTTACTTTTTACAAAATGATGTGAAAGGAATATTTTTTTCATTTTCCAAACAATGTACTTTGTGACTTTTATGATAAAAACATGGAAGTAATTTTTTTTAACATACAATAAATGAGTGGATTTCCCTATATCATAGAGAATTAATTATTTGAATATTTATTTAATATTTTAAAAGGATATTTTCAGTGAAAATGTTTTCTTTTATAATTGTATAGTATTTTAAAAATAAATGATTTCAATGTGAAAAAAGGTATTTATCTAGATAAATTTTTAAGGAACTTATTAGAGTATTTTCATCTATTTAAATGTCCATAATTTAATATTAATCTTTATTTATGTTCATATCTTATGATACCACATTTTATTTAATGGTTTATGATCACTTTGATCGGGTATGTACTATTTGGATACCATTATTTATATTTCTTTGGATGGTTTATGATTATTTTATTTATTGGGTAAAATTATCAATATTTAATATTCTAGTTTCAATATGAATTTATATGTTGATTATGATTCAAAACTTTCATATAAGGAATGCATTGGGCTGAGTAAGTGATAGGCGGGGCCCCCTATAGCCCCTTGATGCTACAGTGGGTATCATGAGATAAAATAGTTTGGGTATTGACTGATGCCTTACACGTTTATGTGTGATGTCTTCACCAAATCCTTGATGGTATGTTTATGATTTCTAGTATATTTTAGTTCCTCATTTTGAGATTAGTTATTGATTCCCACATGATCATCTAATTAGTTTTTATATACATGGATAAGTTTTAGCACATGTTATTATGACATTATTTGATTTACATTTATTTTTTCCATATTATGCTCAAGTTATTGTTTAAATGGCATGTGTTTCAGTTATTTACCTTTCCATATTATTTATTATTATTTATTTATGATATCTTATACCATACACATACCCTTGTTAAGAATTTTAGGTAACCCCTTTCTTATATTTCATTTTCCTCATGATTATAATAATTTTATTATAATTTCTATACAGGGTTAAGCTAGGATAATAATGGTGTTTTCAAAGGAATTAATATGTATTATTTTATATTTTTCAATTATAATGTAAGATTCATGTATGTATATATTTTTCCAAAACTACTAAACTATTATGTCCTTTGAGATGATATTTCTTTTATATTATGTGTATGTAATAAAGTAACCACTGAATCTAGGCTACTAGGGTCAAGGTCTTTAAAATTTTTATAATACTAAATTTAGTAGAAACCTTGGAAACTCTATTTAAAAAATAATATATTAGGGAAATATAACCCTATAATATACTTTTACAATATTCCCAATGTAACCACGATTATGACTGTGAGATTATTTTTACATAATTTTTCAATTTATGTTAAGTGTTTTACTAGTATGAAATTATGCATTATGATTCATAATTTAATCTTGTGAATGAAGGTATTTAGAAATGGAAAATAACTAAAGGAATCGAAATTGTATCAATGTACATAATCCATGCATGATTTTCCCTTTTAGTCAAGATAATGATGTTAGATATGGAGGTGTAACTAGAGATTTACAACTTATGACTATATTGGGATAGCTGACCAAGGTTATGAGTAATAACTGTACCCATATGGAACAACCATATCCACAATGCGGTGTGACAATATTAGAAAAATTCATGTGACAACAACCACAATCATTAAATGGGACTAAAAATCCATTTGTAGTTGATAAATTGATAAGTTCCTTAGAGAAGATATTTCTCACTTTGTGATGTAATGAAAGGGAGAAGGTTATCATGGATTCTTATCATCTCTCAGGGGATGTATAAAAATAATTGTCATTTATTTAAAACACTAAGGAGGATGAGGAAATTATAAACTTGTAATAGAAGTGTTTTGCGGAACTTTTTGTGGGAAATTATTTTCCTCGTGAATAGAAAGAAGATATGGAGAGACAATTATTGAGTCTGAGACAAGAGAAGGATGAGAATATTGATAATTATGAAGTTTAATTTAAGAGAATAAAAATTAATGTGGCTGACTATATATGTAATCCAAAGAGAAATATTGAATATTTATTTTATGGGATTAAGAAAATTATTCATTGGACACTAGTCACCCAAACATTCTAATCATATGTGGATATAGTATCATGTGATTCCAAGATAGAGAATTAATTCTCTAAGTCTTATGGCTTCTAAGGTAAGTAACATATAAAGATGGATATTGATTACTATATAAAAGGAAATAATACAAAGGGGATGAATGGAATAGTAGAATTTATAACATGAAATAAATATGGAAAGAATTATCATGGAACATGCCTATTGGGAATTTGAGTTTTCTATAAGTGTAAAGAAAAAAGTCATTGGGACCGTGATTTCAAGGGAAATAAAGAAGCTGGTAATGTGTAATGCTTTAGATATATAGAGGCAGAACATTATGCAAATGATTTTCATAATCATCAAGGAATCTTTCCCCCAAAAGGTTAATGGATAAAGACCAAAATTATATGATCACAACAACTGAGGTTGAATTTACTAATGATGTGGTGGCTGGTACTTTAATCATATCCTCAAATTTATCTAATACTTTATTTGATTCTGGATTATCACATTATTTTATATCTTCTTAGTTATCCAAAAACGTATACATTAACCATTAACATCAATAAGGGAGTTTTCATTCAAAAATCATAGTGGAAATATCATTGTAATAAAAATGTTTCAAGTAGTTTCTATTATGATAGATAAGTGTTATCTATTTACAAATATTATTATTATACATATGTTTAACTTTGATATAATCCTTGGTATGGAATTTATTTTAAAATATAATGAAAAACTTTAATTAAAATACTAGGAAATTATGAGTCTTGATGAAGATATTGAATCCCTTATCTTTAGAGGGGAGACCTTATCATCCGATTCATGTATGGATCAACCTCCAATAGAACTTCTAAATGATATTCTTGGAGAAGAAGAGCAAAAATAACCTACTACTGAAAAATGAGATCTTCAAATAGAGGTTGTACCTATTGCAAAAGAATAAATTGATGTATTTCCAAAGGAATTACCTAAATACCCACAAGAGAGAAAAGTTGAGATTTCTATTCATTTAATCCACAGTGAAAACCTATATCAAAGACTCCCTATAAAATGAAAACTGTAGAGTTAGTGGAGTTGAATAGATAACTAAAGGATTTGAGTGGTAAGGGATTTATACTCCCAAGTGTTTCACCCTAGCGAGCCCCTTTACTTTATGTTTAGAAGAAAGATGGATTTATGAGGATGTGCATTGATTATAGGGAAGCCAATGATATTATGACAAATAAAAAGTATCCCTTACCTCACATTGATGTCTTATTAAACCAAATTCATAGATTTAAATATTTTTAAAATACCAACCTTCATTCTAGATATCATCCATTGTGAGTAAAGAAGGAAGATATTCATATGGAGACATTCTAAATGATATATGGACATTATGAGTTTACATTACTCCCATTTGGATTGACTAATACACCCTCTGTTATTATGGATACAATGAATAGAGTATTCCAGGAATATCATGATAATATTTTTATGGAATTTATTAATGATATTTTTTTACTCCAAGAACTATGAGGACCATAAGAACAACTTTCAGATCGTTATTGAGACTCTTAGAAGAAAATAGTTATATGGGAAATTTATCAAATGTGAATTATGGATTTAAAAAGTTTCATTTCATGGATATATTTTCTTCAATTATGGAATATCAAATAATCCTATGAAGAAAAAGGCAGTCTAAGAATGACATATACCAACAAACATAACCGAGGTACATAGTTTTATTGGTTTGGTTTGTTTCTATTAGTGTTTTTTTTCAAAATGTTTTCCTATTAGGTAACCCATTAACCAAGATTACTAATAAAGGGGTTAAGTTTATTTGTAAAAATGAATGTGAAGAATCTTTTGAAAAATTAAATAGGATATTGGTGAATGATCTGATCTTGAATCTACCATCAGGAAATGGTGTATTTTTGATTTATAGTGATGCATCTAGGCATGGAATTGGTTGTTTTTTGATGCAGAATAATAGTGTTATTGATTATACATCAAGAAAGTAAAAAATTCCTGAATAGAACTATACAAATCATGATATTGAGTCATTAGCTGTAATATTTTCTCTAAAGATATGGAGACACTATCTGTATTGTAAAAGATTCAAGATATATATATAGATCACAAGATTTCAAAATACATATTCTCACAGAAAGAACTCCACATGAGGAAAATATGAAGGATTGAAATACTAACGGATTATAATTTTTCAACACACTACCACCTAGGGAAGGTAAATAAGGTAGAAGGTTCATTGAAAAATAAGTATCATGGAGTTTTAAACAAAATGATGATTAACATGGATCCTATGTTCCTGGATCTATTAAAGATAGACATGGAAATTATTAATTAAGGGTAAACATCGCTACTTTTTAAAATGGTTTCCAAAACATATTTATTTGAAAATATATAAAGTTCTTAGTCTGATGATGAGAATTTTCAAATGAATATTAACGCCATAAATGATGTAAAATTGGAAGACTTCATCTATGAAGATGGTGTTCTGAAATATGGAAAGTGGAAATATGTTCTATCTATACCTAATCCAAAGAGTGAATTATTGGATTATGCACATAGCCCAAATTTCTCTATACACCCTATTAGTACCACCCCCCCCCACACACACATATATATAAATATATATATTTGAAGGAACATTTTTGATGGGATAATATGAAGCAAGAAATTTCTGATTATGTGTCAAGATGCTTAGTTTTTTCAATAGGTGAAGGATGAAAGAAAATATAATATAGGAGTCCTGAAACATCTATCTATTCCTATATGAAAATGGGATGAAGTTACTATGGTATTTGTCATTGGATTACTGAAGAATCAAAGAAATAATGTTGTAATATGGGTTATTATTGATCGAATTACCAAATTTACACATTTCCTCACTATAAGGGAATATTTTCCACTAGAGGGACTTGCATGACACTATATTAATGAATTTTTAAGACTTCATGGTGAACCTCTATCAATTGTGTCTGATCATGATCTTGGATTTACATATAAATTCAGGAAAATTATATAGAAGGATCTTGACACCAAGATTCATTTGAGCACCTCTTATCACCCTAAAACTGATGGATAGTTAGAAAGGAATATCCAATCTTTAAAATAAATTTTTAGGTCCTTCTCAATTGAATTTCAAGGTATGTGGGATCAGTATTTACATTTGGTAGAATTTTCTTATAACAATAGCTTCCATTAAAGTATTAAAATGTCTCCATATGAAGAGTTATATAGAGAGTGATATTGTACACCAAATATCTGGTATGAAGTTGGTGAAAGGAATAATGTAGGAACAAATTTTTTTGAAGAAACAATAGTAAGGATAAATACTATTCAAACCCATATCAAATCATCTCAAAGTAATAAAAAGTCCTATGCCAATAATTGGAGGAAATATTTGGAATTTCTAGTTAGAGATCATGTTTTCTTGATGATATATCTATGGAAGGTTGTTATAAGATTTGGTATGAAAGGAAAACTAATCCCTAGGTATACAAGTCCTTTTGAAATACTGGAAATAATTGGAGTTGTGGATTATTATTTGGAAATGCCATCAAGAATTTCTAAAGTACACGATGTGTTCCATATCTCTCTATTAAGGAAGTACAAATAGACCTAACACATGTTATTCTATATAAATAAATATAATTATAACTTGTTTTTATCTTACTTTGAAGATCCTATCTATATTTTGTACACTAGAGAACAAGTGTTAAGGAATCGAATGACTCAACTGGAAAAGTTGCTTTGGAAAAATAATAATATTAAAGAGGTGATGTGGAAACCTAAGGAAATTAAGAGGAAGAACAACCCAAATGTATTTATGAAGTGACCTTATGTAAATTTAAAGGTTTTATTTTTTTAAGGAGTGATGAATGTAACACCCCAATATTTTATGCTAAGCCTCTTTTTAAATTAATTTAATCACTTCAATAGCATGCATTGCATTCAACAATGAGTTCAAATGAACCATGATCTATTATTAAGTGACTATTATAATATAGACATTAATTTTGTAAGAATAAACAACACTAACTAAATTGTGTAAAATATATGGTTTATAAATTAATAGAAAAACATTATTTGATTGTAAATTTATTTGAAATAAATAATAATAATAATAAACTAAGCGTTTTTCTAAAAAAACTATTTTGGTGCGTGAAATATTGTTATAACATAATAAATTTAATTATTCACTTTGAGTGAATGATTTTATTGAAATTTATATATTATATATCCAATAAAACCTTTTAACATTCATACAATATTTTTACTATTCACGAGATAAGAATAAATCTAGTTTTATTATCAAAAACAATATTTTCTAAAATGTGATTTTTATCACGTTTTGCATAGTTATTTTAAAATTAATATCTAAAATTTATATATATTGGATTTGTAAAATTAATCACATATTTATAATTATAAGGTTTAATTTTTTTAATTGGTCCCCTTTTATTTTCGTTCAAAATGAAAAGTAACTATGGTAAAATTTATCACCTCAGTAAAGGGTAAATTGGGTTATTTTTGGTTAAATATAAATGATAAGGCCTAAATTGTTTATAATAATAATTATTATATGAATATGATTCATCCATTATAAAATTTTCAACTAATTTTAATTTTTTAATGGACACTTATCCCTAAAAATGTATTATATATTATTTAAATGAAAGATAGTTACAAAATGTCACTCTCTTTATATTTAATATCTTTTATGTGTCTGTATAGGGAAAAAATAAAGATAAGAATGAACCTAAATTTATATTTTGATCTTAATGAAATTATATTCATTATAATTTTTTTTACATTTTTATAAAGTAAATAATTACCTTAAATTCTTGTGTAATATTAATAAAGTATTTATTTAAATAATAAAAAAATAAAATAAATGCTTTTAAAAATATCAATTTTGATATAATTTTAATGAATCGATGTGTGTAACTAATTATATATATATATATATATATTAAATATTAGATATTTTTAAAATAATTATATTCTAATTACCTCTTTATCTTGATGTATTTGAAGTCAAATTAAATGAATAGTGTCAAAATTGACATTAAAGACAATTTATCAAAAATAACTGTTTATTAAATTACTTAAAATCAATTAAAATCACATATTCATCTATTTGAATGAAATTTAGTTCAAAAAATCCCAAATTTTCCAATTATGATTCATTTTTCCATTTATAGTGACATTATTAATCCATTATGATTAAAATAGTGGTTACCACAGTTAAGGTCACAAAAAACTAACCAAGGGGTTAATCAAAATGATATGGTTTAAATGACACCAAAAAAAGTTTAAATATTATTTTTTGTTGGGATTAAAACCCTATCCCATCTTATATTATAACCCCACTACATTTTAAGTCATTTTTCATGATAAATTAATTTATTATTTTTTAATCTTTTGAGAAATTCCAAAAGTGGCTCTCACCTCAATTATAAAAGGAAACACCCTCCCTCACATATTCACACTACATTGAGATTTATATCACAACAAAACCCTAATTGTTTTTCTTAAAAACATCCTTATACATGTTCTAGAGGTCATGGTCTTCTAGAAACACCAACCCAATATCCCTTAAGAAGATATCTAAAGGAATTCCACTGAAGAAGATGTAATTGGTTTTACTGACTTATTCAAGTTTATTTATTATTATAATACCCATTAATGTGGTGTTTTTCATCTTGAATTAATATCTAAAATATCATAAATATACTGATATATTATTATTATTATGGAATAATAATATTCCATTTCGTTTCCATCATGAAAAAAATGAAAACATCACTCATGTGTACGTACGACTTACCATCTCCACATAGCGATGCAATTCATTTTTCATCACCACTTTACGTAGATGGTTATAAATATGTAAATAATGAATAAATATGATATATATGAAATAATTATGAAATATTTAATTAATATTTACCATTATTTTTTTCCATCAATGGTATAAAATTAAAACAATGTTCATGCATAAATACGACCTACCGTCTCCATAAATGGTGTAATTCATTTTTATATCTCTATGAATGACTCTAAATATCAATATATTTAAGATATTTGATATTTAAACCATAAATAATATTCTTTAGATGATGTAAATATGATAAAATTATAAGGATACAAACTAATGAATCAAAACATACTTGAAAATGATGTTACCACTCGAAATAATGATTTTTACAACGTCCTAGGTCCAGATGTCACCTGAAAGTTCTCCCAGACCGGTTGGAAACATGGCCTAAAGAGCATATCCCCAAATTCTAGATGCTTACACTTATAAGGTATGGCCTAGGTGATGATAGTGGGGGATACTATGCCCTCATTAGTAGAGTATAAAATAACAGAAATAATAAATAGATAGTGAAAGTAGTAATACCATACAACAGAAGTAAACAACAGAAGACTGATAATATAAATAACTAGATGTTATAGCATAAAAATATGATTCCACATGTTACATGTTCTAGGAAAGCATCCAAAATAGGGTACACTATAGTAATACAAAATATAAGTACCAACAATACAAAAAATAACAAAATAAACTCAGAAGCATCATAAGACTCAGCTTGGTCCTATGCTCCCCTACTCCTAAACAACAATAATATACCTATAGAAGGGTTCTTACCCTTATTGAAACCCGCAACAAAATAATATTTTGGGTCCAAAAAACATGACCCAAACAGGGTGTGAGACTAAATCCCAATAGGCAACCACCCAAGGTTTGTGCCAATATGTCAGTGAATATATATAACAGACAATGTGCAATAAGGAAAACAGTAAACTAGGAAGTAATAAAAAATAAATTGTTTTGAAATTAATTTTCCCATTTACATTCATTTTATGTTCATTATCAGTTCAACTACATTGAATTATATAAGTCTCAGGATCCGACCTAGGCCCGAAGATCCCCATCTAAAAGTAAGCCCATCAGATGTCTCAAAAAAACGCTCTAAACAAGTATAAGTGATGAGAAAATTCAAGATTGTTATTTGTCTTAGAAAATAAATCACAATTCATTCCATTCAATATTAAAATTATAATTTAATTTCAACTCATAACATATAAAAAACTACTAATAGAGACCATCCTTGGAATCCCTCATTGAATTCAAGGTTCGATCGACATTTATATAAAGTATCCATGAGTCCAACCACTACATCCATGGCTCACTCATGATATAACATGATAATACCCTCTTTGATTCTGTCCATGGTCTTTTAACTGAGGCCATGGTTCACCCAAGTTATAAAGTGAAATAGTTATACAATCCCAAACTTTCCTTTTAACCTAAGGATATGGATTTCCCATTTCTATTTACCCCTTTATAATTTTATATAAGAAGAAACACTTGTAAATTAAACTATTACATGTCTTTAAATTCAATAGCTCACATGAGAAATTCATCTCACAAGAAAAACATGTATATTAAACCATTACGTGGCTTAACATTTAATAAAACTCATTTAAAAAAACCCAAAAAAGGAATTCAAGGCATGCCTCATAGGCATCCTAGGCCAAATGGCCATAAATGATCATTCACAGGCACTTCACACATGGGGTGGCCCTTAATCAAGGTAAAAAACCCTAAAAATGCATTAAAACTGTTAATAAATTACCTAAAAACAATAGCCAATAGAAATAGACAATATTCATTCAAGGATACACCCTAATAATGGGTGCACAGAACTCCGACACATTTATTAAACTTGATAATTAACAAAAGAAACAAGACTACCTACCTCATGCTAATATAACTATCCTCGTCTAGCATCAGCCTCTAATTCAACCTAGAATAAATTAGATCTAAAAAATGAGCATAAACACTCAATCCTTGATTACTACATTAAGAGAATAAATCATGAAGAATGGACCAATAGGAATTTAGAGCTCACTAAGGGGATTCCAACGCATCTGACGATGTTCAACTCAGAGATCAAACGACGAAACAGGAGGCCACCCTATCCTCAGATCACCTGGGTGCCCTATTTGTCAAAGAGGGGTGAGTTCTGTACATTTTTACAAAAATGACACTACTGACCGATTTAATGAAAAAAAATGAGAATTACACGGCATGTACTAGAAACTACACGCAGTGTCTGTACAGATACTGGCTATACCATTACATGGAATGTACTAGTAAGTACATGGAATGTGACCATATTGCACAGTGTGTTCTTGAAAGGACACGATGTGTAACACCCACTTACATCGTGTAACATGTATCAGCCATACCTTGACCTATTTTCCCTATATTTCCTTAATTACAAACTGAAATAAAAGGATTCGCATCTCAAAGAAGAACTGGGTTCTTAAAAACTTCTCCCCTTAAAGAAATTCATCCCTGAATTTCCATTCCAAGGGAGGGAAAGATTCGTATGAGAACAACTCTGGACACTGAGCACGTACATCGGCATCCTGCTACCAGGTCTCATCCTATAAATAACCATGCTTCCATAAGACCCATACTAGAGAAAATAACCAGCCTCAAAGAACCTTCACGATCCTGTCAATGACACGTAGCAGATGCTCATCAAAGGATGTGTCAACTTAAATCTCGATATCCTAGGGTTGAAAAATATGAGATGAGTCTGAGTGATAGTGGCATATATGAGATACATGGAAGATTTTGTGCATGGATCGACACCTCTGAGGTAACTACAACCGATATGAAATTGACCCAAATCTCTCCAAAATCTCGAATGGGCCGACATATCTCAGTGAAAGATTACCCAATCTCCTGATCCGCTTATGTCCCAACCTTGGTGAAACATGTAAGAAAAACCGATCCCCGACCTCAAACTCTAGAGGTCGTCTATGGAGATCGACGTATAATTTTTGGAGAGACTGTGTAGTATCCATCCACTTCTAAATCAAATGGACCAGCTTAGAAGTCTCCTGCACGAGACACAGTCCCAATAAAGATTCCTCACATGCCTCCAACCGGCACAAGGGATAATGGAATAGCCTACCGTATAGGGCCTTATAAGGTTCCATATAAATCTTCACCTAATAATTTTTATTTTAGGAAAATTCAATAAGGGAAATGTTCTTCTCTCAAGAGTCACCAAAATTCAGGATTCACGCTCGCAACATGTCCTCTAATACCAGTATTGTTTTATCTGACTGGTCATTTGTCTTAGGGTGTTGTGCTATGCTCAGAAGCACTTTTGTACCCAGTTCCCTCTAAAAACTCAGATATAAATGAGATATAAAACATGAGTCCCTATCTGAAATGATAGATAATGGGACCCCATGTAGTTATACACCTCTCAGATATACAACCTCCTGATATCATCCACACAGAAGGTTTCCTTGATCAAAAAAAGAGTTACCTTCTTAAAACTTTCAACAAAAATCCACACAACATCATTATCTCTAGGAGACATTGGTAAACCTATCACGAAATCCATCATTACATCATACCATTTACACTACAGAATAAGTAATTACTGTAAAATCCAAGCTGATCACTGAAGTTTCACCTTCACCTGCTGACAGGTGGAACACCTCATAACAAAATTGGATACCTCTCTCTTCATACTCAGCCACCAATAGTGAAATCATAAGTCATATTTCATCTTAGTGACCGAAGGATGTACTACCCAAGCTGAAGAATGAAACTCCCATATCAAATTCTTGTGTATATCCAATGGAACCCAAACACGTCCATGTACATGAAGGATCTTATCATCACCTACCATCCAAACAAGATGAGGGTCCTCACCTAACATACTCTCTCATAGAACTAGGACTTTGGAATCTAATAGATGCCTCATATTCACTCTATCCGTTAGGGTAGAGGTAACAACTAAGGATGAAAGAAACATTTTTCCCTATTTTCCATGCACCTCCAAGTGCATCTTCAAGAATAAATACATAAGATGTCACTCACTAATAGACTGCTGAAACGCCTATATCTGAGTCCTTATGCTTAGTGATTCATCCACTGTATTACCTTTCCATGGCACGTAGGAAAGATAAAAGTCGAAATACTGAAGGTATTCCACTCACCTTTGCTGCATCAAATTAATATCGCACTGAGTAAATATGTACTTGAGGATTTTCTGGTCAGTGTACACCAAAAAATGATCTATTAAAAAGTAATGGCTCACACAATGAAAAGCATGAACAACCGTAGCTAACTCAAGATTGTGCATCGGGTAATTCCTCTCATGATTCCTCAACTGCGAAGATCCATATGCAAATACTCAATCCCCTTGCACAAGAACTGATCCTAGTCCAATACCTGATGTGTCATAGTACACAGTGTAAATCCTTCCCGGCTTTGAAAAAATCAGTATTAGTGCTGAAGTAAATCTCTCTTTCAGTTCCTTAAAGGCCGTCTCATAGGAATCTTTCCAAACAAACTTCACACTATTTTTAGTCATACCCATCAATGGAATTGCTAAGCATGATAAGTCCTATATGAAATTCCTATAGTAACCAACCAACCCTAAGAAACTCCGCAACTCAAATACGTTCTTGGGATGCTCCCAGGAAACTACTACTCTCACTTTCTCTAAGCCCACTGATACTCCTATCTCTGAGATTATGTGGCTCATGAAGTGAATCTGATCTAAAAATAAGTGACACTTTATGATCATAGCATATAACTGATGCTCTCTCTATGTATTCAAAATTATCTCAAGATGTGTGGTATGGATGTGTCGGTTTTGAGAATACACCAAGATATCATCCATGAAAACCACAACGAATGAGTCAAGATTAGGACGGAACACTCAGTTCATTAGTGCCATAAAGACTGCAGACACGTTTGTGAGACCGAAAAACATAACCAAGTACTCATATAGGTAATAACTTATCAAAAAGGCTATGATAGGTATGTCTGATGATCTAACACACACTTGATAATAGCCAAATCTCAAACTAATCTTAGAGAATACCCAAGCTCCTTAGAGCTGATCGAAGAGATCATCTATTCATAGTAGAGGATACTAGTTTCTAATCATCAACTGGTTCAATTTTGGTAATCTAAACATAGCCTAAGGGTACCATCTACCTTTTTTTCGCAAAAAGGTCCAGTGAACCCTAATGATAACTACTGGTTCAGATGAAACCCTTAGCTTCCAAATCCTCTAGCTACCTCTTGAGCTCTTGGAACTCCTTCATAGCCATCCTGTAAGAAGGAATGTATACCGGTACATCTCCTGGAACTATCTTGATAGAGAAATCTACCTCTCTCATCAGAGGTAAACATGAAAATTAATCTAGGAATATTTCCCTAAAACGATCAAACAATGGAGGGAAATCTTTATGACGTGTAACCTAGTCATCTAGATATATGCTCACGATCTAGTCTGTCATATTTCCCAACTCATTGTGCATGGGTCCAGATTAGCTTGCATGGACATCCCATTCACCTTTATGTAGAAACTATCCACCCTCTGATGATGTGAAACCCACCCTGTAGTGATAGCATTCAACAAAGGTCTGAAAGGAAACCAACCAGTCCATTCCGAGAATGACTGAAAATTACTTTTTTATTCAGTCACATTTGAGGGAAAAGTGAGAAACCATACATGAATTCAAAGACTTAAAATCATTCAAATAACCATGATACACAAATTTAATAGTAAACAACTCATTCAAGCCTACACAAAAGAGCTCCTACCCATCATCATAAACATTAAATCAGTTTCTCCTACTCATCACTTCACGGAAAGTAGTACCGTGCATGAATTCAAGGGAATGGAACTGATGGAAAATCCATACCCTCTCAAACATATAAATCCTAAAGAAAAAACCAGGATAAAACCTCTTCTATGAACCCCATCTAAATAAATTCTTGTAAGATAATAGTTGTATTGACTCTCAAATCACAAACCGAAGGCCACAAAAAAGAGTGTCTAGAATCATAAAATCATAATAAATAAAAACACAGAGCCCGAGGATCACCACAACATGCACAAATATGAAACTATGTGAAGCCCTAGTATCAAAAAGTGAAGAAGCTAAAATGAAGGTCACTAGGATTGTACATCTGGCAGTAGAGGGTTCATGATCCTTCTCTTGTTGGGTCTATTTCACTGCATAAGTATGACCTATACTGTGACCCTATGATATGACCTGGCTACCCTAAGCTGATCCACCGTACTGTCACTGTAAACTTGGGGTCTGGCTACGACAACCACAACCACCACCTCAGCCCGAACGACCTAATTCATTCCAGTTTCCGGACTGGTGAGAATATACCAACCCCGATCCTAAATTTAGAGTTGGTGAAGACCCTCTCTCACTAGATACTAGTGGAAATTTCCTGTATAAGTTCTATAGATGACCCATCTTACTGCAAGATCAGTACTCGACTGGGTCCATTAGATAATGTGGTCTTGTATTCCCAAATCCTCCACACTGGTAGCACCTCACTTTGTTACCTGAAGATACATCTTGAGTATTACCATCACTATGAGAATTCTCCAGATGGCGCTTCCTACTAATAGTTGAAACAGTACTAGATCTTAGTGCCGAACTGCCCTGGATCGTGCCTCCAAATTCCCTTAGATTATGCTTGGTAATCAGTGCTTGATTCACTACATCAGACACAATAGTTAGCTGTAATATATTTACCTATGATTGGATGTTATACCTAAGACCATCCTCACAATTACTATCCTTTGATATACCATCACCCATCAAAATATGTGCGAAGCACTAGAGATCAGTAAAGCAAGATGGGTAATTTATAACTGATAAAGATCCCTTCTCCAGATCCATAAACACCTTGGATTTGTCATCCCTCATGATCCCATGATATAATTAATCATATAATATTGTATGAAAATATTCCTAATACATATACCGATGATGTTACGTCTGAGTGATAACATCCCACCATAGTTTGGTGGAATCATGCAAAATATATGTAGCAAGATTGGCCCTCTTCTCCGGAGGCATCTTCAGATGCTCAAAGACAGATAACATGGCCTTTAGCCATGATTCTGCAGCCTGTGGTATGCCATTCCTTGAAAACATGGGAAAATGCTACTTCTGAAACACTTGTGTGAGCTCTTCCACAGATGCAGAAATATGTGGTTCTCCTTGAAAGGTTTTCATGAACCTCATAAATCTTTCACAGAACTATGCATCAACACATATATCTGGTATAATAGCTAGAGCCTCAATTTTCACAACTAGAGTATCCACTGGTAGTCCATGTCCTACCACCTATGAGATATGATCATTTCCACTCTCCTAGTGTAAAACTAGAGGTTTTCATGGAGTCATGAATATAAAAGTTCAAACACTCATCTTAATTAAAGAGCAAAAAAATTAAACTGGACAAAAAAACACTCAAAGGTTACCAAAATAGAAGTACGTGGTGTGTAGAAACCATACACGTCGTGTACCCTCAAGAGCCTACATGGTCGTGTACTCCCACCATCCTGGACATGTAAACAACCCAGGTACACGGCGTGTAAGTTGGGTACATGGAATGTACTCAAGTCTTCCCTCTTAAACATTTACTTTTACATGGATAGAACCACACGAGCTCTGCCTGTGTAACATTACATGATGTGTACCTATAGTATATGAAATGCACAGAACAAAAACCATAATTTTGTGTTCTCGTTCACATAGATGGACACACAGTCACTTACCACATGGCATGTATGTAATAAAAGTGTTCTTCCCAAACAAAAGAACACATGGCGTGTGTTTATAGCATCAAATGTTGTGTTGTCTGGGTTTCTGAATAGTAAACCTCTAAAAATTCCCTAAACAACCCATTTTTTGTAAAGTAAGCCAATGGTACACCAAATTATAATCCATGAGAGCCCATACTCATTGAAAATCAATGTTTGACATCCACATATAGCACATCGTAAACAATTTAAGGTCGAAACATGATCCACCAAATTTTGATCCAAAAGGGCCCATACACCTTAAGGATCAAATCTTGGAATCCATCAAATTCGAACCAAAACATGCATAAATACACCTATCATAATAGCAGGTATATCTATCATGGTACCAATCACAACAACATGCATATATAGCATGACATCTATCACACCAACATGCAATGAGTAATGTTCTCTAAATGGCATGGAAAGAATTTATGACATGTGATTTCTATCAAGTGCCTATATGATGAATGAGATGAAATAAACTCATATCATAAGGTTTCAAAAAAATATAACCACAATGATATCAATAATAATAGCCCAATACAAGTGTGTCACCCAATGGTGAAATCTAATCAACTGTAACAACTCAAAATCCAAAAATTACAATTCAATTCAAGAAAATTTGTCTTTTCCCTATTCATGGGGAAACATGTCTCACAAATAGTTTATTACCAAACTTAATTTCCTTCTTATCCATATCTAATGTCACAAACAGTAATAAAAAACAGAAAAGACTCCTCAAATTCCACTCTGTAACATCCCGGGTCAAGATGTCACTCGACAGTGCTCCGAGCCTAGTTGGCCACATGGCCTCAAGCACATATCCCCAAATACTGGAGGCTTCCAACTAGAAGCAAGGGAATAAGTGATGATAGTGGGTAGACTATTCCCTCATTGGAAGAGTATAACACAAAAAATAATAATAAACAAATAGCATAAGTAGTAATACCATAAAACAGGAGTAAACATCATAAGACTGATAATATAAATAACCAGATGTCATAGTATACAAATATGATGCTGCATGTTACATGTTCTAGGAAAATATCCAAAACAGGTTACACTATAGTAATACAAAATATAAGTACCAAAATTACAAAAAAGAACAAAATAAACTCAAAATCATTACAAACCTATGCTTAGTCCCATTCTCCCATTCTCCAAAAAAAACAATCAAGTACCTATAGAAGGGTTCTTAAACTTATCAAAACATGTAACAACATAATCTATTTGAAAAAAAAACATGACCCAAACAGAGTATGAGACTAAATCCTGGTAGGAAACCACCCAAGGATGGTCTAATCTATTAGTGAATATATATAACAGGCAGTGCACAATAGGGAAAGCACTAAACAAAGTACTCAAAAGTAAATAGTCCTACAAGTAATGGTTTCCATTTACATTCATTTTATGTTAATTATCAATTAAATTACATTGAATTTTATAATCCTTAGTATCCATCCTAGGTCCAATGATCCTTATACAAAAGTAATCCCAACAGATGTCTCAAAAAACCCCTCTAAACATGTATAAGTGAAGACCAAATCCAAGCTTTTGATTTGTCTAACCAAACACATCACAAGTCATTCCATTCGATATCCAAATTATAAGTAAATTTAAAATCTTGAAATATAAATATCTTTCAATAGATACCTTCCTTATAATCCCTCATTGGATTCAATTTTCACTCGATATTTATATTAAGTCTCCATGAGCCCGACCACTACATCCATGGCTCGCTAACGAATTAACATGATAATAACCTCTTTGAGTCCATACATGGTCTTTTAATTGAGGCCATGGTTCAACCAATGTATAAGGTTAAATATTAATATGAGTAAAACCTTTCCTTTTAACATTAGTCTACGGCTCACCAATTTATATTTACCCCTTTATCATTTTATATAAGAAACAACACATGTAAATTAAACTATTAAATGGATTTAACATCAATAAATCATGTGGGGAATTCATATCACAAGGAAAAAATGTAAATTAAACTATTACATGGATTAGAATCTAATCAACCTCATTTAAGACAACCTAATAAGGGAATTCAAGGAATGCCTCATAGGTATCCTAGGCCAAATGGACATAAACATTCATTCACAGGAACTACACCCATAGAGTGGCCCTTAATCAAGGTAAACAACCCAAAAAATGATTAAAAACCCTTAATAAATTACCTAAAAACAATATGAAATATAAATAGACAATATTCATTCAAGGAGACACCCTAATAATGGGTTTGCAAAACTATGACACATATATTCAACTTGACAATTAACAAAAGGCACAATACCACCTACCTAATTCTTATATGACTCTCCTCATCCAAAATTAACCTCTAATTCAACCTAAAATGGAGTAGATCTAAAAAATGAGCATAAAATTTCAAGCCTCAATAATTAGGTTTATAGAATAAATCACGAAGAATGATTGAAGAGGAATCAAGAGATCACTGAGGTGATTCCAACGCATTCGACAATATTCGAATCATAGATCAGACGACGGGTGGCCACCCTATCCTCAGATCTCCTAGGCACATTGTTTGTCAAAGAGGGGTGATTTCTGTACATTTTTAAAAAAATGATTCTACTTTATGATTTAAATAAAAAAATAAAATTACACAACAGGTACTGGAAACTACACACTGCATCTGTACAGATCTTGGCCAGACCATTACATGGTGTATACTAGGAACTTCATGGCGTGATCCCATATTACATGGAGTGTTCTTGAAAAGAAATGTTGTGTAACACCTAGTTACAACATGTAACAGGCCTATAAACAACCATTTACCGCTTTTCCCTCCATTTCTTTAAGTAAAAACAGAAAAAGAAAGATTTTCATCTCAAAGGAAGAATCAGGTTCTTACAATTTTAACAATGAATTGATAATAAATGGGTGATAAAATATTATAAGTAAATAATTTATGGTATGATATATATAAATATGGTTTTGGAATAGATGTATAATAAACATATATTTATTATAAATGAGGGTTGAACATGTATAAATGAATTATAACCTATGGTATGAGTTTATTTTGAAATCTCATCATTATTCAAGATTGTTTATGTTTAAGTCTCCTCCGGGGAATGTTTCTATTCAATATTTATGTTTTCTAATTTTTTTTAAAAAAATGATTTTAGTATTATTTGATTACTATTTAATTTCATTTTTACCCATGTTTGGATTTTTTCAAAATGGTTTGAAGGAAATATTTTTGTCATTTTCCAAATGAGGTAATTTTTGAAATTTATAACAAAAAATGAAGGAATGTTTTTTAACTTATACGACATGAGATAATTTTCCTACCGTCATGAAAACTTAATGATTTTATGATCTATTTTCATGTTTCAAAGTTTTATTTCAAATAAAATGTATTCTTTTATAATTTTACAGTCTTTTAAAAAGAATGTCAATGTGAAATAGTAAATTTTATCAATAAAATTTCAATGAACTTGTTAGATTATTTTCATATATGTCAATATCCTTCATTGAATATTATGATTCATTTAGGTTGAAATCTTATAATACCATATTTTTTTGAATTTTTTTATGATTGATTTGACTATGGATGTACTATTTTGATATCATTCACCATATTAATTTGGATTATTTATGATTATATTTATTGATTGGAGAAAGTTATTAACATTTCATATGATAGTTTCAATACTAATGTATATGTTTACTGTATTTCACCCCTTTCACACAGAGAATAAATTAGACTTAGTAAGTGATGGGTGAGGCCCATTATAGCCCCTCGATGCATCAATAGGTATCATGAGAAAAACTAGTTTGGGTATTGGATGATGACTTACCGATTTATATATGATGTCTTGGATGAAGCCACTACAAAAAAACTACCCAATTATAAGGGGTTATAACCCCTTCTAAACACATTGGCCATGATTATGAAGAACCACTGATAATGTTCCCATCCACTCCTATTATAGTCGGGTTTAGGGAACATCTAGTAAAGTGATGTAAAATTTAGCAGTGGTTCAGGCGGTTAAACCCCCTTTAATTTCACTAGAGAATCTTAGTTTAGAGGGGGTTTTAACCCCCTATAAAGTATTGATCAAACTAGTGGTAGTTTCCAATCATCACTAGTTGAGTTTAATGTCCATAGTAGAGGTGGTTCATAGAACCAAATCTATTTAATACTTATTTATAGGGGGTTAAAACCCCCTCTAAATGAACCATATTAGAGGTGGTTCCACAAACCTCTCTAAATGATATAGTTTTTATTTTTAAATCCCTTTATCCACCCTACCATAAAACCCCATCTAAATGAACCATATTAGAGGTAGTTTCACAAGCCACCTCTAAATAAAATAGTTTTTATTTTTTAAATCCCTCTTTTCACCTTACCCTCCCCTCTAAAATGGATTTATAGGGGGTTGGGTATAACCCCTTATAAAAAACCACTGCTAATCTGCTATTTTTTTTTTGTATTGAGATTTTATGATATGTTTTTGATGACTGAAATTATGAATTCCCACATTATGATATTATTTATTTATTATCATGTGATTATTTAATTAGTTTTGATATCCATGGGTAAGTTTTGTCTCATGTTATTATGGTATTATTTGATTTACATTTATTCTTTCCATATTATGATCAAGTTATAGTTTAAATGAAATTTGTTTCATTTATTTACCTTTCCATATTACTTATTATTATTTATTCATGATAGATTCCACTATATTAATACCCTTACTGAGCATCTAATCCCACTCCTTTCTTATGTTTCATTTCCCCATGATACTAATAAGTTTATTGTAATTGATATATAGGGTTAATCTAGGAGAATAATGGTGTTTCAAAGGGATTTCTAACTTATATTTTATATTTTAAATTATAATGTAAGATTTAATTATGTATCTTGGTTTCAAAAAATACTAAACTATTCAGCTATTTGGGATGAAATTCATTGAATATAATTCCAATTTAATAAAGTAACCACTGACTCTGGGCTACTAGGGTCAGGGACATTAAATTATTCCTTCCTTTGAATTTCAAAATCAAATGTTTAACAATATATTATGATATATTTTTATAAAAATGATATATATAGGTGGATTCAAACACATTGATATTCAGATACAGATAGACATGATATCCATGCTTACAAACTTATGGTAAAATGTGGTTATTAATTATATAGTTAAATTATTATTGTGTACAATACATGTCTTTATTTGTTATTTGATTGATCATTTTATTGATTTTTCATCTTTCATGGATGCCATATTGTGAGGATATAATCTATAGTATCCAACAATACTGTATGAAAATTCTTTCTTCTAGCTCATGCATCATTCCTATGATTAATTTCCATAATTTTGAGTGGAATCATACTGATAGAGTTATGAGGTAGTTAAACTTCTATCAATCCATTCCTACACTGCATAGTTAGTTTCCTTCTCTTTATTCCCTGAAGATGTTAGGGAATAAATACATTTATTAGAGGAGATATCATGCATGATATATTGTGATGTGGGAAAGATGACATGAGTCTTGATTACTAGGTGTTAACAAAGTACATATGCATTTATTAGATCATCTAGATTATGGGCCTTGGTACTACATGTCCCTAGTGAGATATCTTATGCGACACAGATGGGGATATCATGAATTGCTAATAATTCTTCCTTGCACTATTGAACAATTTTTTTATTAACATTAGTTAACTGCATAATTTTTTCCCAGGATATTCATATCACCCATCTCCTTCACATATATGATCTCATAGAGGGAGGCACCTTTGACCATACTTATTTTTATAGAGAAATGACAGAGACACTTCCTCCTATGGATGAGATTTAACATGGGATTTTCTTTGATGTTTCAGGAAATGATGTGGGAAAAGAGACTAATATATATATTCTAGGGGGGGGGGGTGATGAACCTATTATAGATGTAGATATGGCACAAGAGGAGGGTGTTCATCATTATGAGTCAGATTCTCCTCCAGTTCCTATTGAATATGATCCACAACCAAAACCAAAGGCACAAACATAGATTGGGTCTATTAACATGTCATATTTTGATACATAGATAGCTGATGTATGGTCTTCATTACATTCTTTATTATCCTATGACCCATAAATATTTGTTTCTTAGTAGACATCTTTTTCCCATGTTAGGGAGAGTTCTATCCAATAACCACTATCCTTGTAGGTATGACCAGGTACATGTGATGAGACTATATATCCACCACCTGTCACATAGGATGATGTGGTGGTAGGTGTCATAGATGGTACATAGGAGTTGCATATGTCAGAGTATAAGTATACACAAACACATCGTGAATGCATTACATACACACCTAACTATGTAAAGGAGGAGAATCCAGTACACTAATTTAGATTATATTATTACATGTTGTATGTTTTTAAATAATTACTTATAAATTATTTTAAAATATACTAATATATATTTCTTTACATAAATCAATAAATTTTTATAATTTGAAATTCATAAAAATATTTTTAAACAATTAAAAACATTAATATTAATAACTGTATTGGTAATAATAGTAATTACTATTTGTTACTTATATTAATACTTATTAGTATTATTGTCAATATTATGTATAATAAATAATCACTATAAATTTATTATTAAATATTAATAATATTATTATTTTGAATTGTATAAATATTATTAATATTAATAATAAATATTATCTTATTTTATATTTAAGTTATTAATTAGTAATACAACTTAATATATTAATAATAATATAAATATTAACTAAGAAATATTTTTCTAAATACAAATTATTTTATTTATATTATTATTCAATAAATATTAGGTATAATGCTGTTAATTATATTACTAACATAATAATATATTATTAATTAATAATAAATAATACAATTGATAATTAATAAATAGTTTCCTTATTAATAATTACTAATAATTATATGAAAAAATGACAAAGATTTATAATTAAAATATTATAAATATTAGTTGTTATAATATTAATTAACTAATAAAATAACAATATAATATTAAATAATACTAAATAAAATAATTGATTATAAATAAATATATCACATATTAATAGATTGGTAATATTTTATATCAATAAAAAAATTCAAAAATATTTATAACTAATAATCCTATAAATATTATTAATATAAATAATATATATTACATTATTAATTATATAATTAAATAATTAATAATACATGTATATATACAAAGAGGTATGAATGGGGTCCACACCTCATTGACCATGGCCAGGAAGCATGAACCTCATTCATGCTTCTATGACAAATGGAGAAGCATGAAAGGGGTTTAGGCCCTTAGATCCATTTTTTAAAATACTGATAAACATATCCTTTTTTTTGATTATTTAAAATTTAAAAACCCATTAAAAAATCCTTCTTCGCTCCTCTACCTCTCTAGGGTTCTTTCTTCTTATCCCCCATCCCTCGTGTTTTTCCATTAATAAATATATTAATTGATTAATTAAATCTCAAATTAATCCACCCTCACTATAAAATCTCATGTTCTTGATGAAAATGAAACTAATATCGCTATTAAGGTAACAACCTCATTTTGGACTCAACTACTTTCTTAATTTTTCTATCCAGGACACCATTTATGAGATATATACAATTTCATCACAAACAAAATTCCATACTTAAAATAAAATAATATTTTCATTTTATCAATATCGATGTTTCAAAAAACTTGTATTACCACACTAACATAATGATTCATCCCAAAATACCTCTTAAAATATTTCAAAGGTTCATTTTTAAGAAACATGATCGCTGCACCACCATCCTTTCCCTTGAGTAAAATATTTATTTTAGAAATAAATATTAAAAAACCTATAAAATCTATCATTCTAAAATTTTTATCAAATCTCAACTCGGGGATAAACACACACTTTGAGATCAACAGAGGCATTATAATTTTTTGAGATCTTATTACATCTTAAATTTACCATTTTAACCCAATGAAGGTCCTGGGGCTTTGAAAACATAAATTTGAGCTAAGTTTCAACTATGAAAAATTCATTTCACTGCATGAATGGATTGTCCAAGAAATTGAACATGTCATTATATTATCATATAAAGTAAAAGTGTCATAAAATTAATAAATATATAAGTCTAAGATTCACCTATCATCCTTTAGTGGAAGAGAATTTTAGAAATATCCACTCGCTCTCACTATATATTTTATTATAAAGAATATTTCATGCATTTTCCCCATGTGGTGGAACTGGAAACACCTCTATAGGGTCAAAGTCATGAACTTTAACCGATGTAGAAGTTTTACCTCCACCCCTATAGGGAAACCAAAATTTACTTAATATAATGATACTCTAATAATACCACTCTTATCATGCTCATGTGTTTTTTGTATTTAAGGAGATATTTGAATAGAGATTCAGTTTATTGATAGAGGGAGATAAATCCATTTTCCTTAAATACTTATGAGGCATTTCACTGATAGGGGGATTTCTTAGAACTGGACTCTTACGTGACTTTCATGGCATCGTTTCCCCAGGTCACTTTTTATCATCCAAACCCTTAGATGCCGATGGTCCTTTGATAAGGACCACCAAATCTTTCAACATTTCATCAGGGTAAAACTTAATCCAAGACTTAATATAATTAATGATTAAATATATGGGATAACTATTTATAGGGAAGGTTATTTTCATATATATATACCCTCTCACAAGAATCAACCAAAAAATTCATGTATAATCATATAACGTCGCTAGATATGAACACTATGTCTGAACTCCTAGGCCCAGTTCATAAATAAGTGACCATTCTGGCTATCTCAAGGCCTCAAATGAGCTTCCCAGTATTCTAGAGGATATATACTAGTATAAAGGGTCTATGATGTTACAATGGAGAGATTATACCCACATGATTAGAGTAGAGCATAACGATAAATGAAATATGGAAAACAACAAAATCTATATAAATTATACATATCAATGATGAAAGTAGAAGTAAATAATAAAGATAAATAATCACCAATATCATATATAATATTTTTCATGTCTTGATGTTATACAAAAAGGAGAATACATGAGATATAGAGAAATAGGAATATTCAACATTCTATTTAAAAATGAAAAAAGACCAAACTATATCCAATAGAATCATGAGAATAAGCCTGATCCTTTACTCATGTACCATATCTTAGTACTAAAAATCAAGAGCCCAAATATAGATATTTCCCTTTATCCCTACCCGCATCTATAAGATATGTTCAGGTACCAATCGGTAACCTGAGTAGGGTGTGGAATATACTCAGTAGAGAACCACCATGGACATTTAACATAATCTAGACAGTGTATATAAAATGATTAGTGTACATGTATTACAATATAAATAAAAAATTTAAACTGTAGCCAAGTCAACTCAGGTTCCTAAAAGACACCGGACTGGCTCTACCTGCTTTGGACTAATCCGGGATATCTCTTAACAAGTGTGTCACCTTGTATATAGGTATATATAAATAAGTATTCATGTATATATATGTATTATACATGTGATAACATATATATACATATATATAGATACATAGTACTATTCAAGACCCAAGGAATAACTCATGTTTATTTTCATAATTATAAGTTATGATTCTTTATATAAGGGCATCAGACCGAACATTTTATCAAGGATATAGATATAATCCTATTATTCAACTTAACAAGTTATATGAAATTCAATGTTCAACATTCTCTAGGCTAATGTTAAGCATCATGTCCTATATTCAAAAAAATGATGTGAATCGTTATTTCCAACATCACATGTTAAGGGAGCGTGAAGCGTCGTGTCTAACACTAGCCTTGATGGAATCTCAATGACCATTATACATGTCTGAAAAATAATAATAATCCATCATGTATATAATTATTAACATAATAAAATAAATATTTTTAAATCATTTAAACTTTTATTATCCAAGGGAATAATTCACATGGTATATAAGGGTCATGTGACATGGTCATACCATTCACATTCCTTTAATTTAATTTATAATTTTCAATTAGGAGTCAAGACAAGTGAACATATAAGGTGATTTGGTCACATAATCATTTATAAAGTCAAGTAAAATTTCATAAGCACACCTCAAGGGGTGGAACTAGTTAAAGATAATATCATCTGATGGTGACAATGATGTAAGAGAGTATTTTTAATAAAGAAAACAAATTAATTAAAGATAAAATATATTTTAATGAAACTCCTAGAAATTTTGGTGTGGGGAATCATGATGCATGATATAAAACAAGTATAATTTATGTATATGTACTAGAAAACCTACCTCATGGGTATATATGAGTCCTCATCTAGTGTTGGCCTCTAATATGGGATAGAATGAAAGAAATCAAAATAATAGATGAATACCTGGAAAATAGGGCATATTATCTCACATGGATTTAACATTCTATACAGTAAGATAAATGAAGAAAGGAGTCAATAGGATTTAAGAGCCTACATATATGGATCCAATGTGACCAATGGTGAGAAAAAAAAGATGTTGGATGGAGGAGGAGGCTCAAAGCCTAGATTATAGTGGAGGAAGAAGGGATCTGGAATAGAGGTGTTACTGTTCAAAATGGGGGGAATAAGAAAAAAGGAAGGAGGGTTAAATGATTTTAAGGGAAAACTAATAAAAACACATTGCATGAGGTATTTATTGTGTGAAAAGGTTTTTTTATGATATAAATTCCCTATTTACACTGTAATATGTCATCTTAAAATGTAAATGGGTATGACCAACTTATGGGTTATTCCCTAAACAATTTATGATGTAAATTACTTATATATGATGTAAATTATGTATTTACCAAGTAAATTTTATATATAATGACCCCTACCCATATACTACTATATTCACTTTAAGGTTAAAACAACCAAAAGTGAAAACTAAAGAAAAAAATTCAATAAAAAAGATGTGATCTTGTAATCTCCCTACTTAAAACAACTTGTTCCCAAATTTCCCTTTTGAGGGTGGTTGAGAATCATCTAAGAAAATATCTGTCCACTAAACATGTATATCAGCCTCTCTCTCCCAAGTCATGTCTTATACATGGTAATATATAACACCCACACCAGAGGAACTGAACTACCCCATATATCCTTCGTGTACAATCAATGATCTAGATAAGATAATCCTCAAAGGATTAATCAACTTCTAATTCAATATCCTTAGGATCAAAAGTATGAGGAGGGTATGAATGGAAATGGGGAAGCTGAGATACATAGAATATGTCAAACATATCCTAGTACCTATGAGGAAGAGCTATCCAATAGGCTACCATCACAACCCTCTTCATGGCCTCAAAAGGTCTAACATAATGAGGTTATAGTTTTCCCTACCTCCAAATCCATCCATGAACCAACCTGAGAAAAATGCGTAACCAGACCCAATGTCCCACCTCAAAATCTATAGGTCAATGATGACTATCAACATATGAATTTTCTCTAGAATTAGAAGCATCCATATGCTTCTTAATAAGATTCACCTACTTCAAATTATCCAAAATGAGGTGAGGTCCCAATAGTGCCACCTCTCTTGCCTCTAACCATCACATGGGTAAATGGAATGTCCTATCAAATATGGCCCCATAAGGATCCATATATATAGTTTCCTAAAATCTATTATTATAATAAAACTTAGTGATTTGTAGATGCTTCACCCATGAAAATAAAAAATCAAGAAAAAATTCTCATAAAATGTCATCTGATATTTGAATTGTACACTCACGCTGACTATCAGTTTGTGGGTGATAGGTTGTACTTAGAAGTATCTATGAACCTGGATCATTTTAAAACCACTGTTAGAATCGTGATGTAAAATTGTTTTCCCTATTCAATACAATAGAATGGGGAACACTATGAAGGCATATAATCTCTTAGATGCAAATCACCCTTAAGACCATCCACTGAAAAAGTATCACTGATAGGAAGAAAGTGGGAGACCATCATCATCCTATCCATGATCACCCATAATGTGTCACTTCCTCAAGGTTACCTTGGTAAAATAATCAAAAAATACATTGTGACATCATCCCATTTCCACTTAGGAATGGGTAACAGCTACAAAATCCCCCTTTGTCACTGGTGTTCTGCCTTCACCTACTGATAGGTGGAACACAAGTAACCAAATCAGTGATTTTTTCCTTTTATCCCAGACCACTAATACTCATTGTGTATGTGATGGCACATCTTGGTAAGGACAAGATGTAATCTCAAATGAAGGCATGTAATTCTACCATAAAATCCCCACATATTTATCCTAGAACCTAGACACACCCATGAATGTGCAAGATCTCATCCCCATCAACGACCCAACCAGGAGGCATGTCCTCATCTGAAACACTCTTCCTTAGGACTAATCCATTAGGATCTAAAATCCACCTCCTATTCACTCAATCAAAAAGAGAATATGTCATTGATTATGATGCGATTATAGGATTCCCAACATGGTCTTTAATCTCTAAATGCATCTCCGAAAATAAGGCCATCAACTTCCACTCGCTACTATCCTCCTGAATGACCTATGTCTAAGTCTACCTACTCATAGAATCAGAAAATGAATTTACCTTACTGGAAACAAAAATAAGAAAAAAGTCAAATGACTATAGTTATTCAACCTACAGACACTTTCTATGGTTCATGTTATGCTGGGTGAAAATATATTTGAGGCTTTTGTGGTCTTTGTAAATGAAAAACCATTATCCCAATAAATAATACCTCAAATATCATAAGGTATGAACCAAAACTACTATATAGATATCATTAATTGGATAATTATACACTTGTGAGTTATCAATTTATGGGACTCATACACCATGAATTTCTTAACCAATATTAGAACTACACCAAACCTGATTTCTAATTCATCAAAATAAATCATATAGCCTCTTCCAGGATCAGGTAAGATCAGGATCGGTACAAAAGTCAATATCTCTTTTAGATCCTAAAAGGATATATCACATGATTCATACCATATTAACATGACACCATTATTATTCAATATCATAAAAGGTGTTTCAAGGAATAAAAAGTACTAAATAAATTGTCTATAATATCTAGTTATCACCAAGAAAATTCATATCCTAATGATGTTATTAGACTGTTCCCATGAAAACACAGCTCTCACCATCATCGGGTACACTAAGACTCCTAGATATAAGATGATGTAAACCATGAAGTTGACTATATCAATCCATAATTTACATTTTGTGAGCTTAAAATACAACATGTGCTCTCCCAGTGTACTCAAAACAATATCCATCTATTTTTCATGACCGTGTTGAGTTCTTGAGTATGATAATATGTAATCTATGAAGACTACCACAAAAGAACATAGATACAGGTGAAAACACTGATTCATCAAATCCACAAAAATAAATGTGATGTTCATAAGTCTAATCATCATTACTAGATACTCATAAAGGCCATACCTACTTTGAAAATGTAAAGACTCGTAAATTTCAAGGAAATTGTTTTATTAATTTTCTTTGGAATTTTACAAGAATGCAGTTTCTGACGGCACCTGATTCTGAGGCCCGGTGTGCCCGGAATCATTTTCCGAAGTTTGGCTCAGGTACGTTCAGTGAACGGATGAGCGGGTTTTTCTAACTTTTGAACCGGTGCCCGGAATCGAATTCTGAGGGCACCGATGGAATCGCAGTGCCGATATTTGCTTAGAAACACCACTTCCGGAGTTGCGTTTTCTCGGTTGTGGTTTTTAATTTTCGGGATTAAAGTTAAGAAATAAAATAATTGTACAACAAACTTTATTTTATTTCGCTTAAGCCAATTGGAAGCCACTTGAAGCCACTTAAAAGCATCTTAAACTGAGTTGAAATGGATAGGGTACTATCCAAAAATATCCTACCCTCTTGGTAGGATATTTGTGAGGTGGGGCCCGCACGAGCCCTGCTGTTTCTTTTCCGCTAAGTAACGCACCCGTGAAAACCCGTCATTATGAAAGTCAACTGACGCATTTTCCTAATTTCTTAATGCTCCATTTAATTGGGGAGTTTTATTAGTGAATTAAATGGGAAGTTTCTTTCGTTGAATTAATTCTACGAATTAATGGGTCGTTACTTACCTCTTATTCGTTTGTTGGCGTAATAATAAAATAAGACCAACACCGACTTTTGGAGGATTACACGTTGAGAGGCTTTGACAGAAGTTCTTGTGCCTTCACCCTTCTTCGCGAAGAACGCGAAGAACATGAAGAATGCGAAGAACGCGAAGAACGCCTGCCTCTGACGAAGAACGCCGAACCCGCGGAAATCGACGACGCGACGCCGTGTGCCACGACGCCGACGTTTCCTTTCCTGCAACTTCCTTCTGTGACGTCTCTTCCTCCGCAACGAAATCTTCGATCAACTGCTTGAGGTAAGAGTCTTCGGGTTTCTTTTAAAACTCATTTGTGGTTTTTAACAATGCACAGATTTAATTATTATTAATTAAATCTTTTTGTTCTTGAACCTCGGAGTTCGTCGACGCGACACCCTTCCGCGACGACGCGACGATCCCATCCTTCTGCGACGATCAAATCCGCGAAGAACCCGCGTGCGACGACTTGGCGAGGTAGGGGTTGTTGTGAATATTTTATATTCCCGTGAACGTTTATTTAAAATTAAAGAACCGGATTCATATGAACAATTTTAATTTATTAAAATTTTTGTTTCATGTGTTGAATAATTCTCCTGTTGTTTTTATCTAACGCGGAGGGTGTGGGCCAAACGAACATGACACGACAACCCTCCGCCGTTCTTCGTGGTTGTGCGGATTTGGCGGGCGACGAAAAAACGTGACGCAAGGGCGATTTGACGATACCTCAGTGAAGAATGGAACCCGTGGGGAACAACGGCGCAGATGGGAAGGAAAACGAACCACCGGAGCAACACCGGTGGCCCGCGGAAGCGGCCGGCGGCGCCCCGGCGCGCCGCCGGACAGGACCGTTGCGGCTGAAGCCGCCGCGGCGGCGGCCAGCGGACCCGTGGCCGCGCGGGTCTGGCTCGCCCGCACGGGACGCGGCGACATGGCGCGTCCGCTGAACCAGCACGGCCCCACGCGGGGCCGCGACACCTCCAAACCGTGGGGGCAGCGCCTCGCGGCACCCGAGTGCTCGGCCGAGCCGAGCCAGGCCGGTCCGACCGGCCGGGCCACGCCCTGGCTGGACCGGACCGGGTCCAGCCAGGTCGGACTGGGTTGGGTCTACCTGGTTCGGCCGACCCCCGGGGGGGGGGGGGGGGGGTCGGGCCGGGTCGGCCCGGGCCCAGACCCCCCGTCTTCGGTCTTTTGCCCATAACATGAGCTACGGGCCTCCGAATGATGCGCCGTCAGCGTCAACGCGATCCTTGGATCGAGACGGTCGTTTTGGTATATCGTACTCAAGGTTTTGGATTACTTTGAGTTCGGCCAGGTTGGTTCGTACACGAAACCAACCGGGCCCTCGGAGCGGAAACACTCATATCTTGAGCTACAGACGTACGATTGACGTGCCGTCGGCTTTAGTGGATTCCTCTAAGTGAGACAGATCTTTTGGCATACTCCGCCCGAGGTTTGGACGCAGGTGGAGTACGGTCGGGTTGGTTTTGCCTTAAAAACCAACCGTGCCCCTGGGACAAAAAAGCCAATAACTCTCAGACCGGGCGTCCGATTGACTTGCCGTCTACGATGTTGAGTTTCTGTTGTCGATACGGAACTTTTGGATACATCAACTTCGGACTTTGTGTCAGTTTATGTATCAGCCTCTCGACTCGTGGAGCGGACCCTCCCGAACGAGCTTGCTGTGTGCGGGAACCCTAGAGCTGGCTGTGACTGCTACTGCGACGATGACTGTGCAGAGATCCTTAGTGGACTGCGACGACGAATGTGCAGAGATCCTCAGTGGACTACGACGAAGACTGTGCAGAGATCCTCAGTGAACTACGACGACTGCAGCACTCAGCGATCCCTTGTGGGTCAGTGCTACAGGTCCTGTGTGGGCCATATCCTGTGTGAGTCCGATCCTGTGTGGGTCAACACTCAGCGGTTCTGTGTGAGCCAGCACCTACAGGTCCTGTGTGGGCCCGATCCTGTGTGGGTCATTGCGGGGGTTAGTTACCTATCGATCCTTTGTGGGTCCGACGACTTAGATGGAACAGTGATCATCTTTATCGTCATTCGAAGAAGTATACCTGTCTGAGCTAAATCCTGTGTTACTCTCCTTTGTGGATTGTGTTGAGCTATCCTGTGTGGATTTACTGTTTACTCTGCTTTGTGGATTGTGTTGTGCTATCCTGTGTGGGTTTACGTTTGCTTTCCTGTGTGGACTGGGTTGTGCTTGGGCTCGGATGTTGGAGCCGATCGGGGATTGATGACTTAGGTATATGTATGGGCATATACCTAAGCCGTGTCGGATGTTACTTCGTGATTGCATCTTTCCTTTGTGTATTACCCTTTGTGGATTTCGGGAGACCTTCAGGGGTCTCGGGGTCCCTACTGAGTAGCTTATACTCACCCCTGCACGGGCTATGCCCGCACTACGTTGTGTTGGTTGCAGACGATGGATAGCACTGATCGTGGTGGAGGCTTGCGGAGCAGGACGGTACCTGGAGGTGGACCACTGTGCGGGACGTACTCGGAGCGGTCAGGTGGACCCGAGGAGCAGTGGAGGCTATCTGTACCCACCCTTCAAGTGGGACTTCCAGAGGACGACTCGATGCTGCAGCTTTTCTTTTCAGTTGCTGTTTTTCCCTTTCAGTTGTACTTTATAGTTGGGCTTGTATTTCTGGCCCCTTTTTACTTTCAGCACAGCTTGTTACAGTTTTTACTTAGTGTTTACTTTTCCTCTTGCTTACTCTGTGGTGCTTGTTTAATTTTCAAAGGCAATGCCTTCCCTTTTTACTAGGATTTACTCCTTGGTGCTAGTCGCTAGCCCCTGGCCTATGGAAGGTGGGCTTGGGGTAGTCACGGCACGGGCCCCGAGGACGGGTCGTGACTAATTGGTATCAGAGGTGGTAGGTTCTACCACAGAATCTGATCTTTCTTCTATGTGAAGCAATAGTGTTTAGCGTATTGGGTGTGGTTATCAGTCTAGGGAGTCCAGTGTTGGTGCGGCGGCCGACGTATCCATACACCAGGACCCTGACTTCTGATTTCCGACTTAATACACGAAAACATTGATTGCATGTGTGTTTTCAAGTTTTCTTCGTGATTACTTGTGTCAGCTCACCAGGTATACTGTTCTGACCATGGCGCACTTGTTTCCTTTTCAGGATGGCCCCACGACGGCAGCCAGCTAGGGTTCCGAGAGTAGAGCGTGACGACAGCCCGCTGAGCGACGATGCCTCGGTATAGGGCCCGTTGACAGCAGAGGCACCGGCGGTACCTTTACCCGCCGAGCCCCCGATACTACCAGAACCGACCGTTGACGATGCAAGTTGCCTCAGATCTCTTCACGAGTTCCAGCACCAGCGACCACCCAGGTTTTGTGGGGAGACGGACCCCCAGGCAGCCGAGGACTGGCTGGAGGTGGTCGTATGAGTTTTCAGGCTAGTGAGGACACCAGCAGACCTCATGGTGATCCTCGCGGCGAGCCTACTGCACGCAGCAGCGGGCCGATGGTGGAGCTTGATGCTCCAGGTACACGAGGAGGCGTCTCTTCTCTAGACAGACTTCGAGAGCCTTTTCCGCTCAGAGTTCATCCCGAACACCCTCTGAGCTGTGCGCATACAGGAGCTTCTTCAGCTGCAGCAGGGCAGCTTGACGGTCGCCCAGTACGCGGCGAGGTTCACCGATCTTTCTCTCTAATCGACTGACATGGTACGGTACCCCTTCTTCCGAGCCCGGACCTTTGAGCAGGGTTTGAGACACGAGATCAGGGCATCACTGATCTCCCTTATCATCCTGACCCAGGCAGGAGTACTGGAGCGAGCCCTTCTGATCGAGAGCTTTCTTGCTGAGTCTACTTCAGCAGCGAGACCTACCGCAGGGCGGCAGGTAGCGGAGTCTTCGGCAGCAGGTAGTCGACGGATGACTCAGGGTTCCAGGCAGACCAGACCTTCCAGCAAACGACCTTGAGACACTAGCTCAACAGTGCGGGGCACACAGTGCGGAGCCAGTCTTCCGAGGGGCAGGCAGTGCTACGCCTGCGGCGGGTAGGGCCACATGGCTCGTGACTGCCCGACCCGCCATACCGAGGAGCAGCAGACGGTGGAGGGGCCACCCAGTCAGAGGCAGAGGGTCGACCGTGGCGGTCCGCATGGAGGAGGCGGACGAGGCAGAGGAGCTGGCCGAGCAGCAGGTGGTGGGCGACTCTTTGAGGCTCTGCCACCACCACCACCAGGAGGTCCGCCCCGACCACAGGGAGATGGGGGGCAGAGACAGGCACAACTCCAGGAAGCGGAGGCCTAAGACCACGGCGCGCCAGAGATGATTCGAGGTACGATCTGTGTCTATTCCACCCTTGCTGCAGTTCTTATAGACACAGGAGCAAGTCACTCTTTCATAGACGCTGCCCTTGTTCAGAGCTCGGAGATTCCGACAGAGCCGTTGGATCGATCCTTACAGCTAGAGACCCCTACGGGAGCAGACTCGATGATTACGCACTGGTGCCGGCAGTGTGAGCTTACTCTAGGAGGAGAGAGCTTCGGCTGGGATCTTCTTGTAGCGGTGTCGAGGCCTTACGACGTCATCTTGGGCATGGATTGGTTATCTACTGTCCATGCTTAGATTGACTGTTTTAGGCGCAAGGTGCGATGTGTGCGCACCGACGGGAGCAGGTTCACCTTCACCGGTGAGAAGGGAGCCTTCGCAACACAGGATGGACTTCCGCAGAAGAGAGGAAAACCCATCACTCATCATTTGGCTAGCCTCATCCTTGGATAAGTTGACGTGCAGAGTCCTAGTTTTCCTACAGTGGTGGATCAGTATGCGGACATCTTCCCCGATGACGTTCCAGGGCTACCTCCTCACAGATAGGTAGACTTTTATATTGATCTGTACCCCGGGATAGCCCTGATATCCACTCCAGCGTATCGGATGGCCCCCACTGAGCTTCGAGAGCTACGGGTACAGTTGGAGGACTTGCAGGGCAAGGGGTTCATCCGACCCAGTGTTTCACCCTGGGCTTCCCCGATATTGTTCTCCAAGAAGGCGGACATGAGCTTGCAACTGTGTGTCGACTATCGTTTCCTGAACCAGATGATAGTGAGGAACAAGTATCCGCTACCGAGGATTGATGACCTCTTCGATCAGCTCAAGGGAGCACGGTGGTTCTCGAAGATAGACCTCAGGTCAGGCTATAATCAGCTCAGAGTTCGAGATGAGGACATGCAAGAGACGGCCTTCAGGTGTCGGTATGGCCACTATGAGTTCTTGGTTATGCCTTTCGGCGTAACCAATGCTCCAGCAGTGTTCATGAGCCTCATGAATAGGATCTTCCAGCCATACCTCGATCGATTTGTCGTGGTCTTCATCGACGACATTTTTGTATACTCGACCATGGAGGAGGAGCACGCCTACCACTTGCGGGTTGTACTAGAAACACTACGAGAGCACCAGCTTTATGGAAAGCTATCGAAGTGCCAGTTCTAGTTGCGTGAGGTCCACTTCTTGGGGAACGTCATTTCTGAGGCGGGAGTTGCAGTGGATCCCGCGAATATCAAGGAAGTTCTAGCTTGGGAGCCACCCAGGAGCGTGAAGGAGGTGCAAAGTTTCTTGGGTCTAGCCGGATACTCTCAGAGATTTGTGCCAGACTTCTCCAGAGTTGTGGCGCCACTATCATCTTTGACAAATAAGGGGAAACCCTTTGTGTGGTCAGACAGATGTCAGCAGAGCTTTCAGGAGCTGAGACAGAGATTGACCAGCGCACCTATCTTGAGGTTTCCTGAGGAGGGAGTTGGTTACGTAGTCTACTGCGATGCATCAGGGACCAGACTCGGATGTGTCCTAATGCAGGAGCGGGACTTGATTGCCTATGGATCACGTCAGTTGAGTCCGCATGAGCAGAAATATACTACCCATGACCTGGAGTTAGCAGCAGTGGTCTTCGCTCTGAATACATGGCGGCACTATCTGATGGGCAAGCACTTTATAGTCTTTTCTGACCACCAGAGTCTCAGGTACATCTTCTCTCAGAAGGACCTGAACCTGAGACAGCGGAGATGGCTCGAGTTCCTCCAGGACTATGAATTTGAGATATTCTATACTCCTAGGAAGGGGAACGTGGTAGCTGATGCCCTCAGTAGGAGGGCGGGCATCCAGCTACTTGAGGAGGCGATAGAGCAGCTAGCCGCTTTGTAGATATCCTTCGTGGATAGAGATGGAGAAGCCTTCCTTCAGTCTCTCACAGTCACCCATCCACTACTATAGCGGGTCAGAGAGGCACAGTGTGGGGATTCTGACTGTGAGACGCGGCGTGCGCAGATATCCTCAGGACAAGCACCTGATGGCTTTTTCTTTGGAGCAGGGCACGACATCCTTTTCAGAGGACGTACCTTGGTACCAGTCGCTTTATGAGAGGAGGTTCTGAGAGAGTTTCACACTTCTCCTTTGGTGGTACATCCTGGAGTGGCGAAGATGTACCAAGATCTCAGACGACAGCACTGGTGGCCGGGCATGAAGAAGGCTGTGGCAGAGTTCGTTTCACGGTACCTCACCTGCCAGCAGGTGAAGGAAGAGCACCAGGTACCAGAAGGCTTGGTACATCCCTTGGAGGTCCCAGAGTGGAAGTGGGACAGCATATCTATGGACTTCATGACTGGACTTCCACGCACTTCCAGAGGTCACGACTCCATTTGGGTGATTGTTGACCAACTCACCAAGTCGGCACACTTCTTACCCATCAGAGAGCAGGGATCAGTGGAGAGATTTGGGTGTCTCTATGTTCAGGAGATTGTATGGCTTCATGGTGTTCCATCATCTATCGTCTCCTATCGGGATGCTCGTTTTACTTCCCAGCTTTGGAAGGGGTTGCAGGAGGCGTTCGGGACGCGCCTACGTCTGAGCACCGCCTTTCACCCTCAAATGGATGGTCAGATGGAGAGGACCATTCAGACTCTCGAGGACATGCTCCGCGCATGTGTCCTCGACTTTGGTCGCAGTTGGGAGGACCACCTACCCTTGGTGGAGTTCGTGTACAACAACAGCTACCACTCCACTATTGGGATGATACCATACGAGGCGTTGTACGACAGACCTTGCAGATCTCCTTTGTGCTGGACAGACCCTGGGGAGTCAGCACTTGTGGGACCAGAGATGGTCCGGGCCACGACATAGAAGGTCCAGGTCATCCAGGAGCGGATGAGGACAGCTCAGAGCCGGAAGAAGTCTTATGATGACAGGAGGCGGAGGCCACTAGAGTTCTAGGATGGCGACCACATCTTCTTGCGTGTCTCACCTCGACGTGGATTACGGAGATTTGGACGAGGCGACAAGTTGTCTCCATGCTTCATCGGACCTTTCCAGGTCCTCAGCAGGATTGGCGAGGTGGCTTATCGCCTGGCTCTACCACCTCAGTTGCACCGGGTGCACGACTTCTTCCACGTATCTCAGCTGAGGAGATACGTGCACGACCCGACGCACATCATTGACCATGGGGAGCTAGACGTGGATGATGGCGAGACTTTTGTGGAGGTCCCAGTGGAGATCGAGGATCGACAGGAGCGGGTCCTACGTGGGCGATCGATTCCTCTTGTGCGAATCATATGGCAGCACAGGAACCTCCAGGAGAGCACTTGGGAGCGGGAGGCTCAGATGCGTGCTCAGTACCCACATTTGTTTCCCTAGTTTGCGATGTATCTTTACGGGGACGTAAAGCCCTGAGGTGGGAGTAATGTAAAGACCTGTAAATTTCAAGGAATTTTTTTTCTTAATTTTCTTTGGAATTTTACAAGAATGCAGTTTCTGACGGCACCTGATTCCGAGGCCCGGTGTGCCCGGAATCATTTTCCAAAGTTTGGCTTGGGTACGTTCAGTGAATGGACGAGCGGGTTTTTATAACTTTTGAACCGGTGCCTGGAATCGAATTCTGAGGGTACCGATGGAATCACAGTGCCGGTATTTGCTTAGAAACGCCTCTTCCGGAGTTGCGTTTGCTCGGTTGTGGTTTTTAATTTTCGGGCTTAAAGTTAAGAAATAAAATAATTGTACGAAAAACTTTATTTTATTTCACTTAAGCCACTTGGAAGCCACTTGAAGCCACTTAAAAGCGGCTTAAACTGAGTTGAAACGGATATAGTACTATCCAAAAATATCCTACCCTCTTGGTAGGATATTTGTGAGGTGGGGCCTGCATGAGCCCCGCCGTTTCTTTTCCTCTAAGTAACGCACCCGCGAAAACCCGTCATTATGAAAGTCAACAGACGCGTTTTCTTAATTTCTTAACGCACCATTTAATTGGGCAGTTTTATTCGTGAATTAAATGGGTAGTTTCTTTCGTTGAATTAATTCTACGAATTAATGGGTCGTTACTTACCTCTTATTCATTTGTTGGCGTAATAATAAAATAAGACCAACACCGACTTTTGGAGGATTACACGTTGAGAGGCTTTGACAGAAGTTCTTGTGCCTTCACCCTTCTTCGCGAAGAACGCGAAGAACACGAAGAACGCGAAGAACTCGAAGAACACCTGCCTCCGATGAAGAATGCCGAACCCGCGAAAATCGAAGATGCGACGCCATGTGCTGCGACGCCGATGTTTCCTTTCCTGCAACGTCCTTCTGCGACGTCTCTTCCTCCGCAACAAAATCTTCGATCAGCTGCTTGAGGTAAGAGTCTTCGGGTTTCTTTGAAAACTCCTTTGTGGTTTTTAACAACGCACAGATTTAATTATTATTAATTAAATCTTTTTGTTCTTGAACCTCGGAGTTCGTCGATGCGACACCCTTCCGCGATGATGCGACGATCCCCTCCTTCTGCGACGATCAAATCCGCGAAGAACCCGCGTGCGACGACTTGGCGAGGTAGGGGTTGTTGTGAATATTTTATATTCCCGTGAACATTTCTTTAAAATTAAAGAACCAGATTCATATGAACAATTTTAATTTATTAAAATTGTTGTTTCATGTGTTGAATAATTCTCCCGTTGTTTTTATCTAACGCGGAGGGTGCGGGTCAAACGAACACGGCCCGACAACCCTCCGCCGTTCTTCGTGGCTGTGCGGATTTGGCGGGCGATGATAAAACGTGACGCAAGGGAGATTTGACGATACCTCAGTGAAGAACGGAACCCGGGAGGAACAACGGCGCAGACGGGAAGGAAAACGGACCACCAGAGCAACTCCGGTGGCCCGCGGCCGCGCGGGTCCGGCTCGCCCGCACGGGACGCGGCGACATGCCGCATCTGCTGAACCAGCGCGGCCCCACGTGGGGCCGCGACACCTCCAAACCGCGGGGGCAGCGCCCCGCGGCACCCGAGCGCTCGGTCGCTCGGCCGAGCCGAGCCAGGCCGGTCCGACCGGCCGGGCCGCGCCCTGGCCGGACCGGACCGGGTCCAGCCGGGTCGGGTCAACCCGGTTCGGCCGACCCCGGGGGGGGGGGGGGGGGTCGGCCCGGGCCTAGACCCCCCGTCTTTGGACCGTTTTCGGTATTTTGCCCGTAACTTGAGCTATGGGCCTCCGAACGACGCGTCATCAGCGGCAACGCGATCTTTTGATTGAGTCGGTTGTTTCGGTATATTGCACTCAAGGTTTCGAATTACTTTGAGTTCGGCCGGGTTGGTTCGTACACGAAACCAACCGGGCCCTCGGAGCGGAAACACTCATATCTTGAGCTACAGACGTCCGATTGACGTGCCGTCGGCTTTGGTGGATTTCTCTAAGTGAGACGGATCTTTTGGCATACTCTGCCCGAGGTTTGGACGCAGGTGGAGTACGGTCGGGTTGGTTTTGCCTTAAAAACCAACAGGGCCCCTGGGACGAAAAAGCCAATAACTCTCAGACCGGGCGTCCGATTGACGCGCCGTCTGCGACGTTGAGTTCCTGTTGTTGATACAGAACTTTTGGATACATCAACTTCAGACTTTGTGTCAGTTGATGTATCGGCCTCTCGGCTCGTGGAGCGGACCCTCCCAAACGAGCTTGCTGTGTGCGGGAACCCTAGAGCTGGCTGCGACTGCTACTGTGACGACCACTGTGTAGAGATCCTCAGTGGACTGCGACGACGACTGTGCAGAGATCCTCAGTGGACTGCGACGACGACTGTGCAGATATCCTCAGGGGACTGCGATGACTACAACACTCAGAGATCCCTTGTGGGTCAGTGCTACAGGTCCTGTGTGGGCCTGATCCTGTGTGGGTCCGATCCTGTGTGGGTCAGCACTCAGCGGTTCTGTGTGAGCCAGCGCCTACAGGTCCTTTGTGGGCCTGATCCTGTGTGGGTCATTACGGGGGTTAGTTACCTATCGATCCTTTGTGGGTCTGAAGACGTAGATGGATCAGTGATCGTCTTTATCGTCATTCGAAGAAGTATACCTGTGTGAGCTAAATCATGTGTTACTCTCCTTTGTGGATTGTGTTGAGCTATCCTATGTGGATTTACTGTTTACTCTCCTTTGTGGATTGTGTTGTGCTATCCTGTGTGGGTTTACGTTTTCTTTTCTGTGTGGACTGGGTTGTGCTTGGGATCGGATGTTGGAGCCTATCGGGGATTGATGACTTAGGTATATGTATGGGCATATACCTAAGCCGTGTCGGATGTTACTTCATGATTGCATCTTTCCTTTGTGGATTTCCCTTTGTGGATTTTGGGAGACCTTCAGGGGTCTTGGGGTCCCTACTGAGTAGCTTATACTCACCCCTTCACGGGCTATGCCCGCACTACGTTGTGTTGGTTGCATACGATGGACATGGCTGATCGTGGTGGAGGCTTTCGGAGCAGGACGATACCTGGAGGTGGACCACTGGGCGGGACGTACTCGGAGCGGTCAGGTGGACCCGAGGAGCAGTGGAGGCTATCTGTACCCACCCTGCAGGTGGGACTTCCAGAGGACGGCTCGACGCTGTGGATTTTCTTTTCAGTTTCTGTTTTTCCCTTTCAGTTGTACTTTACAGTTGGGCTTGTATTTCCGGCCCCTTTTACTTTCAGCACAACTTGTTACAGTTTTTACTTAGTGTTTACTTTTCCGCTTGCTTACTCTGTGGTGCTTGTTTACTTTTCAAAGGTAATGCCTTCCCTTTTTACTGGGATTTACGCCTTGGTGCTAGTCGTCAGCCCCTGGCCTATGGAAGGCGGGCTTGGGGTAGTCACGACACGGGCCCCGAGGACGGGTCGTGACAGAAAAGAAGTATGTTGTATATCTGTGGACCTAACACATACTTGATAGTAGGCCAACCTAAATTAAATATTTGAAAATACCCCAACTCCTCAGAGCTAACCAAATATTTCCTCTATAGGAGGAAAGGTATAGCAGTACCTAATTATAAACTGTTTCAATATTCATTAATCTAGACAAGGTATGAGGGTACCATCCACCTTCTTGGTGAAAAGGACTAGTGAACCCCAATGAGATGTATCAAGTCATATACAAACTTTAACTTCCAAGCCCTCTAGCTATCTCTTATGTTTAGGAATATTAGTAGGTACCATCATGTATGGATAAATGGATACTTATGCTACTCACAACACTATATCTATAGAAAACTCCACATATCTCTCATGAGGTATCCCAAAAAAGTCACAAGGGAATACATCTATGAATAAATCTATTATAGGAGGGAAATTTTTATGTTGTATTCCTTGATCATCTAGATAAATAATGGAAATTTAGGATGTCACTCTGCCTATACCATGAGAATTAGGTCCAACATGACTCACTTGGATTTCCCATTCATCACTATGAGTATAAATACTACCCTCTAGTGATGTAAAAGACACCCTCTAGTGATAGAAACATCAAATGGATGGTTATGATCCAATTAGTGCATCCCTGGAATGAAGTTAATACCTATGATCTTAAGCATGAAGAGGTTCCATAAGAAATAAAATACACAAATCTCAAGGGGAAAATCCATTCATCATTGTACGCTCCCTGATCACATTCCCAAAAGAGAATCCAAATTCATTATTCTATAATATGAACTCAATCAAAAAGGCCAAAAATTCCATGATATCATTAATGATAATAGAATATAAAGCACATATGTCAAATAAGGATGACTCTAAAGTATAGGTTACTAAAATCATACCTCAAACTATAGAAGGCCTAAAACTATACTCCTCTAGCATAGGATATACTACATGTCGTAGGAAAATTACAAGGTCCCGTGCTACAACCTGACAACCCTATGTAGGACCACTCCAATGGTTATGAATATCATATGAATGGACCCCACAACCATGTCCACATACTTAGCTTGATTGAACTATATTATACCAGCTTTCTACGTGTCATTGATCTTATGATCCTACTCCCAATTGAAAAGTAGGCGAAGAACCCCTCTCAACTGGTAATGGGGGAAAGGTTTTACAAAAATGCAGAATATGACCCATTTTTTCTTAGGATTGACACTCAATTGGGTCCTTAATGCATTAGAAATTTATATGTAATGGTTTCCCATAGTGGTGGAATATCACATAACTATCAGTATGTGATATATGACTAACATTATTCCCATAAGAAGACTCAAGGAGACACTTTATTATGCTATAAGTGACACTTCCATTCCTCGGTACTGAACCTCCCTAGACCACACCGTTAGCTTCCCTCAAGTTACACTCAGTAACAAGGTCTTGGTTACCTATATCTGAAATGGTATTTCACTAAAATTCATCTACCTAAGATTGGATGAATTATACAAGCCCATCCTAAAATCATCTTATTGTCACCAGCTCATCACCAGCAATAATCGGTGAGAAATTCTAAAGTTTCATGAAACGAGCTGAATATTACACCAAAAACATAGTTATATGGTTTAATTTCATAAATTCTCTAGCACAATCAACTATTAGTATCTGTGGAAAGTAGTCATAGAATACTATTTGGAAATACCTTCAAAACATATCCCTATACAGACCAAAATGGGTAAAAAAATCCCACCATCGCTTGGAAGAATCACATATTATGTAGTAAAAGATCTTGAAAATACTTTCTGGAGTCATATCTAAGTGCTCAAATATGTATAGCATGGACTCTATCCATGAATCATCAACCTGGTGTCCACCATCCTCTAAGAAAGTAAGTGGATTATGCTATTAGAATTCTTATGTCAGCTCTTTCCATAGTAGGGTCAATCCACATAGTCCCAAAGATAGAATACATAAATTATAGGATTATCTATCTAAACTGAGCATCAGATCTCAACTTAGTAATAATTTTACGTATAATAGGAGGTACCATTGGTGGAACTACTGGAAGGTTAGTGTAAGATCGTGGATTTATCCTTAAGATATTTTTTATTTACGTTTCAGTTTAGGACCTTAATTTTGGTCAATTAAGTGATTTCTAAAGTCTTTAAAGAGGCTTGGGGGTGTTCTGGGGGTTTGGGACATGAAAAAGGGAAAAAATGAGTTTTATGGGCTAGCCACACAGTCTGTGCACGTTTAGTGCTAACCGTGTTGGTATCCTAGGTAAACCATGGAAGAGGAAGGTTTTTAGACAGTATCCTCCACACGGTTTGTGTACAGTTTCGAAAACCGTGTGGGTAAACTATGTGGAGGGGATATTTTAGAACCAAATCATCCACATGGTCTATGCACGGTTTGGAAAATCGTGCGGCCCAGAAACCTTTAAAAAATTTAAAAAATTTCACTCTGTGATTTTATAACCCACTCGATATTTTCCTCCCCCTCCTCCCTTGAATACCTAAGAACAAACCAAGGGGAACAAGATCTCCTAAGTATCAATCTCTTTTGATTCTTGGCTGTTTGGAGTTTCATTAGTTGCGAATGGAAGATCTGGGTAAGGCTAATCTACCACTTTCTTTTCTTTTTAGTTTAGGGTTTCTAATTCTTTTTCCTCTCCATACAAAGATCTCAAACCCTACCTTTTTGGTGAGTTTTAGGGTAAAGCTTCAAGGGTTGGTTGAATCGAGATCTAAGGATTCTTTGGGAGTACGTTTTCTAAAATATTTGAGGTAGGTGGTCTACAAAATTATATCCCTTGGATTTTGTGTAGATTTGTGCATGTAGGGTTTTTTTCTTGACCTTTTTTGAAGAGTTATTGATTCCCTTGAAATGATGTGATTTAGTGGTGTCTAAATGGATAATTTAACCCCTCTTAATCCCCATGGGATGAAAGTAGGATGACTCGACCGAATTAGGGTCACCTGAGGGGCATGCTGATATTTCCCTGGACTTAGAGTTAGCTAAGTATGTGTAAGAAATTGTGCAAGAACATAAATCCCTTGATGATTATGTTAATATGATTAAATGAATTTCAATTGGTGTCTAGTAATACACCTAGGTTGGGTAATTACACAAGAGTTTTTTTTGGTTGGCACGAAAAAGGGTTAAGTTGATAAATAGGAAAATTCTAGGGATTAGATTTATACTTGAATATGCTTAGTGATATAGGAATGGAAAATGGGAATGGGGATAAAGGGGTTAATTATTATGAACAATAAATGTGTTAATGGATTGAGGAAAAATGTAAAGTCCCATTTATTGAGATTATTGTGATGATTGTAAATGATGTTGGCTATATTTTTGTGATATGGTGTTTTATGGTGAATGATAAATAAACATGTGCACATGGATTGGATGAGTGGGGTATTGAATTGAGGTTCTACACCCACAGGTTGAGTTGGATTGAGGTTCTAGCTCCTCCCCTAATTACATGGGTTAGGGAAGTGGAGAAAGTTCTATTCCCCTAATAGTTCCATTCCACCCAGATTGAGGCTTCAAGGTGATGATATTAAGAATTCTTATATTGTGATTCCTCATGAGATAGAGATTGATTGTATTTATATATTCTGAATATTCCTAATCCATTGAACACATAAAAGGGGATATTGAATAATAAAATGTCTAAGTATTGAACTGAAATTCATTGGTAGTATAAATAAAACGAACGTAGTCTAGAATGACCTATTGAACTGTTTACCATAACATGCCTTAATTTATCATTTGTATGCACTATCTACCTTACTGGATATTTTATAAACACCATTGGTGGTGTCCTAACGAGTTAAAATCACACCCTAATCAGGCCGCCATTGGGTACCCGAGAAGATTTCATGCTTGCAGGTCAGGACAAGGGCAAGGGCCCTTTGCTAGGGAGATGAGTTAGACATGGGGCATGTTTTAGTGAGGTTCCAGACTTGGAGTCTATACCATTTTGGATATTATACCATTTTATTTCTTTTGGGGTTTTATCACTTTACATTGTAGAATGACATGGCATATTTATTATTATTATGATTGTACCAAGTTTTGGGAGTTGGTTATTATGTATGTTGTGGATTGTTCTATTATGTTTCCGCTATTTAAATTATTTTCTACTGTGACTCACTCTAGTATTGAGAATATAGTAACCCCATATGACCTATTGGACCCTCTCTGCTAGTTGGAAACCTTTTGCGTACGAGGAGGAATGCTTGAGGTCATGTAACTACTCGACTCGGGGCACCTGTTTAGTGGAACCCAGGCCGAGGATGTTACAAAGTGTCTCAGAGGATATTTTTTTCTCTTTATTACTATTTGGGGATGGTAGACATGAGATTAGGAATATGTTGGGACTTAGTAATGAGCTTTTTCTTGGGAGTAGCTAACCCATGTACAAGGGAAAAACCCAAGTCACCCGGGGAAGGGATTGTTGTTCTTGTTGTGTGTTGTTACATTTGATGATATCTCACCATTGGGTGATGAAAATGTGTGATTTGATGGTTTTGTGATATTTCTATCAAGGATAGAAAGGTACGAGGTTGTGAATTCATGCATCCTTCTAGACACCTATGTAGAAAATTGACATGCATCATGATAGGCACACACACAGGATGAGTGTGAGAGATGTAAATGTTAGGATGTATATGTTCTTTTAAAAGTAATGAATTATACCTAATAATATGGTATGAATGAGTAAAAATGGGAAGTGAAAATGTCTAGTAGTAATTAGAAAATTGTTTTTGATAAATAAGTAAAAGTAGAATAATTTTTGTAGAGGTAAATTGGAATATGAAAATGGTTTGAATGGGAGTAAATGATAAGGATTGAAATCCTGATAATTAGATACCGTGTTGGAAATGAACATAGGGAGATGGCCGAGGGTAGTGAACTAGTTACGAGTGGGATATTGGGAGTAGTGTAAATGAACTGGTTTGATTATCACAAGTGATGAGCCTATGTATACCTCTTCCTTATCATAGAAGCTTTATGATCATATTCTAAAGCTTGTGTTTGGCATTGTAGAGAAATGCCACCTAGAATACGTGCACCAATTGGGTGACATGAGGATGTTGCTAAGAACGCTCTTCCAGTAGTGGAGAAAGAGAACATGGTGATCCAAGGGGATAGGGAAGAGAAGTTTCGTGAGAACTTTTCCCATTTTATGCAGATGATGGAATGAGACCGAGGGCAGGTTGCGTTAAACATGTTTGAGCTGACCAGGGAGTTTCAGCCGTAGCACTCTCTGACCTTTACCGAAGAGGGTGATCCAGAAGCAGTAGAGTTCTAGATAGAGTCCATCCAAAATATTCTCGACCATCTAGAGACTCCTCTTGATAATATAGTCAACTTAGCAGCCTATATGCTGAGGGGGAAAGAAAAACGTTGGTGGGACATTATGGTTCAGACAGAGTAGGCTGAGGAGATGATGATGAATTATTTTCAGGAGAAGATTCTTGATCACTTTTATCAAGAAACCTTGAGATAGGATAAGGCTATAGATTTTATGAGGTTGACTTAGGGGAAAATGTCGGTGATGGACTATGCTATCTGTTTCCCCGATTTGATATGCTTCATTCCGACGTTGATGGGAGATGAGGTAGCTATGGTGAAATGATTACAGGATGGGCAGAGACACGAGATCCAATCTCAGGTGAATATATTTCAACTAAAAAGGTTTATTGAAGTGGTAGATCAAGACCTTATATCATAATTAAACCTGAAGAGATCTTAAAGTATTGAACCTGTGGCATCAACTGGTCAAGAAAATGGTGAGTCTTCTGATAGTAGGAAGATCCACTTAGAAAACTTACAGCAAGGGGGAAGCACATAGAACAATCAGAAGAGAGGGTCAACTTCTCAGGGTGGTGACCAGATCTTCTATTTTTAGTGTGTTAGGCTAGGGTACAAGAGTGACCAGTGTCCCCACACACCAGTAGAGTACCGAGCGTACAGAAGGATAGGCCACATACAAAGATTATGTAGGAACCCACGACAGTCGGGGAATGATGGAGGTCAGAGGAAGATGCCGAGTGTAGGAAGGGGGCCAGTTACCCCATATCAGGAAGACAGTTGGAGCTCCATGGGCCATACTGGTAGGGGTGGTCGACGTGGAACTCTGGGGTGAGATCACCCTTACCAACAGAGCAGTGCAATGCAGGGTACTCAGGCTGGAGCCTAGGGTAAAGGGGCTGGTCACCTCCATGCAGTTCAGGCTACACTTGATGGTGCTGAGGCATGACCATCTACTATTCGAGGTATGATTATTGTATCTTCCACATTTTCTAGTGATTTATTCAATATAGGTGCTACCCATTCATTTATTTCTACTTAGTTTGTAGTTGTGTTGGGATTAACTGTAGAGACTGCATGTGGGGTAATTTTTCTCGATACTCTGCTAGGAGTGCGATTCGATGACACTAGGTAGTTTAAGGGTTGTGCTCTAGTGGTTGGTGGGTATCATTTTCTGTGGGATCTGTTTGTCCTAGATATGTCATGTTTTGACCTAATCACAGGAATGGATTGTTTGGTGTTATATCAATCCCATATTGACTGTTACCAACATCAGGTAACATTCACAACTCTCGATGGGAGCACTCATGTCCTTAATGGTGAGTGGGATAATCAGGCAGGCCGCACAGGGCCGTTACACCATCAGATGTGGGAGCTCACATCCCAAGTGGCATGCCTTATGATAGATGATGGGGAGAAAGGACAACTAGTATTCCCTTTTTTGTGGACCAACTTTAGGATCTGTTTCCTGAGGACTTCTTGGGGTATCCACCTGAGAGAGATGTTGAGTTTATTATTGAATTGTTTCCTTGAGCAGAGCCAGTTTTCATTCCACCTTACTGAATGATGCCAATAGAGCTCCAATAACTGAAGGTTTAATTGGAGGAATTAGAGAGTAAGGGGTTTATACATCCCAGTACATCACGTTGGGGATCTCCTATGTTGTTTTCTAAGAAGGATGATGGATCACTAAGGCTATGTGTCAATTATAGGAAGTTGGACTAGATGACAGTTAAGAACTGATACCATCTTCCAAGAATTGATGACCCGTTTTATCAACTCAGAGGTGCCTCGATGTTTTCCAATACTGATTTTAGATCAGTATACCATCAGTTGTGGGTGAAACCTTCTGACATACCCCAGACATCTTTCCAAAGCAGGTACGAGTTGTATGAATTCTTGGTAATTACTCTTGGTTTGACCAATTCCTAAGATGTGTTTATGACCTTGATGAATCGTATATTCCGTCCGTATCTAGATTAGTTGGTAGTTTTTTTCATTAATGATATATTAGTGTACTTTAAAACTTCTGACGATCATACCAAACATCTTGTCATCATCTTGAGTACACTAAGATAACATAGAATTTATGCTAAGCAGTCAAAATGTCTATTTTGGATTGATGAGGTGAAGTTTTTGGAGCATATCATACCTAAGTCAGGCATGTCAGTGGATCCAAAAAAGGTGCAGACTATGGTGTCTTGGGAAAATCCCAAGAACGTCTCTAATATTTATAGTTTTCTAGTTTTGGCCGGTTATTACCGAAGGTTTATTAGAGATTTCTCTCATTTGGAAGCATCACTCATATGCCTAACTAAGAAGGGGGTTAAGTTCGATTGGTCAGATGCTTGTGAGAATGATTTCCAGGAGTTGAAGATGTGGTTGACTACCACACTGATTTTGATCTTACCCTAACCAGGAAAGAAGTATACCTTGTTCTATGATGCATCTGGTGTTGTACTTGGGGCAGTGTTGATGCATTATGATTAGGTTGTAGATTACGGGTTGAGGCAGTTGAGGCAACATGAAAGAAATTATCCTACTCATGACATGGAGCTAGCTATTGTGGTTCATTCCTTAAAGTGTTAGAGGAATTATTTTTTGGGAGAACCCTTTATAGTGTTTACCGACCAAAAAAGTATCAAATACATCTTATCTCAATGGGATTTGAATCTTTGACAATGATAGTGTGTTGAGTACTTACAGTCCTTTGATTTTGAATTGGTTTACACATTGGGAAAAGGGAATAGTGTCATTGATTCTCTAATCCAGAAGACTCAAAATCATGTGGTTTAGGAATCCAGTTTAGAGTGGGTGATGATGACCTTTTTTGTAGAGATCCATTTGGAGGTACAGGAGGGGCACATGCAGATGAACTTTGCATCTATAGTAGTTGAGTCCTCACTTTTGAGCCAAGTTAAAGATATTCAGTTGGTATATCCAAAGTTCTTGTCTATGAAAGAAAGTCTTAAAGGTGGGAAGTCACCTTATAGTTGGACCTTTAGTACTGATGATGTTTCTTATGTTCATGGTCGTGTTGTGGTGTTGGCAGATGTATAGGAAGAGTTGATGCGCGAGTTCTATGCGTCAAAGTGGGAAGTTAATCCGAGATTGACTAAGATGTACCATGATCTACGTAGGCAGTTCTGGTGACTAGGAATAAAGAAATAAGCGGCATGTTTTGTGGCACGATGATTTAACTATCATTAGGTGAAGGATGAACATCAGCGCCCAGGTGGGTTGTTGCAGTCATTGCCTATTCCAGAGTGAAAGTGGTATAACATCCTGATAGACTTTGTAGTAGTTCTTCTGAGTATACCTTGGAATAATGATGACATTTGGGTGGTGGTAGATCGGCCGAACAAAGCATACCATTTATTTCCAATTTAGGAAACTTATACAGTCGAACAGTTGGGGGAGTTGTATGTTCAGAAAATAGTACAGTTTCATGGTGTACTGAGTACCATAGTTTTAGATTGTGATCCGCATTTCACCTCATGCTTATATAAGGGACTACAGAAGGAACTTGGTACCTAGGTGTTTTTGAGTATGGATTACCACTCAAAAACTGATGGGTAGTCAGAGCATACAATTGAGGTATTAGAAGACATGTTGAGAGCATGTGTGATGGATTTCAGTGGTTTGTGGGAAAAACACTTGTATCTTGTTGAGTTTTCTTATAACAATATTTTCCAGGCTATAGTCTAGATGGAACCTTTTGAGGAACTTTAGGGGAGACCATGTAGATCATTGTTGTGTTGGTTAAAGGCCATAGAGTCTAAGCTGTTAGGGACGAGTCTTGTGTAAGAGATACCGGAGAAGGTTCGTTTGATTCAAAAGTGTATGGAAATAGCTCAGAGTAGACAGAAGTCATATGCAGATCAGTATCGTAGACCTCTTGAGTTCATGGTGGTTGATAGTGTGTTTCTTTAGGTGTTTCCAAGGATGGGTCACCATCAAATTTGGAATTAGGGAAAGTTGGCACCAAGATATGTGGTTCCATTTGAGATTGTGGAGAGAATCAGACCGGTGGATTGCCGATTGTCTCTTCCACAATGGTATAGTGGGATGCATGATTTTTTCCATGTTTCAGAACTCCAACGGTATCACCTAGACCCATCTCATGTGATAAATTCCAAGGATGTTTAGCTTGAGGCTGATGCGTCCTTTGAGGAGCACCCAGTTCATATTGTGGATCATAGTGAGAATGTTTTGTGGGGTAAGGTTGTGCCCCTGTTTCATGTTCTATGGAAACATGGAAATGTTCAAGAGGAAACTTTGGAGCGAGAATTGGATATGCAGGTCTAGTGGACCAATCTATTTTCTTTAGAAACTCATGATTCTTGGGAAGAGTGTCTTGGGGACAATCCTTTATAAGGTGGGGAGGTTGTAGGATCCCAGATTTATATGTAAGGTATGTTTTATTTATGTTTCAGTTTAGGCCCTTTATTTTGGCCAATTAAGTGATTTACAAAGTCCTTGACGAGTCTCAGGGGGTTTTCGGGGGTTAGAGAAACGAAAAAGGGGGAAATGTGAGTTTTTTGGGCTAGCCACACGGTATGCACACGGTTAGTACTAACTATGTGAAAAACCCTGGTAAACCATGGAAGAGGAAGGTTTTCAAATAGTAGTCTCTACAAAGTTTATGCACAGTTTGGAAAACCATTTGGGTAAACCATGTGAAGGGGCTCTTTTGGGACAAAAGCATATGCCCGGTCTATACATGGTTTGGAAAACTGTGCAGGAAAACCGTATGACCAAGAAACCTTTAAAAATTTACAAAAATACCACTCCGGGATTTTATAACCCACTTAGCATTTTCCTCCCCCTCCTCCCTTGTAGCCCTAAGTACAAACCAAGGAGACCAAGAGCTCCCAAGGATCAATATCTTTCGATTCTTGTCCATTTGGAGTGATGTCAGTTGCGGATTGAAGATCCGGGTAAGGATAATCTCCCACTTCCTTTTCTTTTTAGTTTAGGGTTTCTAATTATTTTCCCTCTCCATCCAAAGCTCTCAAACCCTATCTTTTTGGTGAGTTTTATGTTAAATCTTCATGGGTTAGTTGAATCGAGATCTAAGGCTTTGTTTGGGAGTGAGTTTGCCAAAAGTTTCAAGGTATGTGGTCTAGAAAATATTATTCCTTGGATTTTGTGTAGATTTGTGAATGTAGGATTTTTGTTTATTCCCTCTTTTGAAGAGTTATTTATGCCCTTGACATGATGTGATGTAGTGGTGTCTAAATGGCTAATTTAACCCCTCTTGATTCCATTAGGATGCAAAGAATATGACTCAACCGAATTAGGTCCACCTGATGGGTGTGTTGATATTTCCCCGGACATAGATTTAGATAAGTAAGTGTAAGATATTGTGTAGGAACATAGAGCCCTTGATGATTATGTTAATATGATTAAAGGAATTGAAATTGGTGTCTAGTAATACAACTAGGTTGGGTAATCACCCAAGAGGTTTTTTTATTGGCACAAAAAGGGTTAAATGGATAAATGGGAAAATGAAAGGAATAGTTTTATACATGAATATGCTTAGTGTGATAGGCACGGAAAATAGGAATAAGGATAAAGGGGTTAAGTAATATGAATAATGAAAGTGTTAATGGATTGAGGAAAAATGTAAATTTATATTTTTTGAGATTATTGTATTGATTTTAAATGATGTTGGGTATGTTTTTGTGATATGGTGTTTTGTGGTGAATGATAAATAAGAATGTGCACATGGATTAATAGTGTAGGGTATTGAATTGAGGTTCTATGCCCATGTGATGAGTTGGACTGAGGTTCTAGCTCCTCCTATAATTGCATGGGTTAAGGAAGGGGACAAAGTTCTATTCCCCTAACAGTATCATTCCACCCGGACTGAGTCTTTGAGGTGAGGATATTAGGAATTGTTATATTGTGATGCCTAGTGAGATAGATATTGATTGTTTTTACATATGCTGAATATGCCTAATCCATTGAACACATAAAAGGGGAGATTTAATAATGAAATTCCTAAGTAGTGAACCCGAATTAATTGGTAGTATAAATAAAACAAATGTATTTTATAATAACCTATTGAACTGTTTAGCATAACTTGCCTTAATTTATCATTTTCATGCACTATATACCTTGTTGTATATTTTATAGACACTATTTGTGGTGTCCTAATGAGTTATACTCACACCCTTCTTGGGCCTCCATTGGGTACCCTAGAATATTTCATGCTTGCAGGTCAGGACAAGGACTAGGGCCCTATGCTAGAAAGATGAGTTGGATGTGGGGAATGTTTGGGTGAGGTTCCATACTTGGAGTCCATACCATTTTGGGGATTCTACCATTTTCTATATTTTTGTTTTTTATCACTTTACACTATAGAACTACATGGAATATTTATTGTTGTTATGATTGTACCCAATTTTTGGATTTGGTTATTATGCAACTTATGGATTGTTCTATTATGTTTCTATAATTTAAATTATTATATGCTGCGACTCACTCTAGTATTGATGGTATACTCTTCCCACATGACCTATTGGACCCTCACTGCTAGTTGGAAATCTCTGGAATACGGGGAGGCATGCTTGATGTCATGTAACTACCCAGCTCAGGGCATTGGTTTAGTGGCACCCTGGTCAGGGATGTTATAGTTAGGTCCCAACACTTCTAGAGGGTGGTCATCACCAGCTTACTAACACTTGACTCATGGAATTCATAGTAATATATTTCTACCATTTCCCAGAACATGTCTCAGAAAAAAATCAATAATTGAAAGACCACTGATATTGGAATAGGAAATGTACAACCTTCCTAAGAAAAAGTCACACCCATATTCATGCTCCCAAATACAGGTATAAATATTTTCATAATATCATACAAGTCACATGATATATCCCTATTTCCCACTATGATAGTTAGTTCAGGGTCAAGGTATCATGTATGATAAGAGAGGTATCAGTATATAGAGTTTAAATTGAAAGGTATATAGGAAAACTCCCTTTACATTGTAATTGGAGGCCCCATTTAACAGTAATAGCACTATTTAAATTATAAAGAATCAACATGTTCATATGTGTATTATATATATATCATGGTCTAATTAGATGAGTAACCATTACCATGTTATAAATTACCATACTTTATAAGTTTCAATTATCACATCATGTTATAGAAACCAATATTTTATGATGGTTTAATTAGATGAATCACCATTAAAAATTTATAGAGGAACACACACTCTTTAAATTAAAATTTTCATGAATGTAATCGAAACTAACTAACATTTTAACCTATGAAACCAATGTTTCAAAACATAAACATGTGATGATTGTTTAGTTATGTTTCCACCATTAAGATATACAGGAAAACACTATTTAGTTTGATGAAAAAACTATAATTTACCAACTATTTATCTCATTTACCCTTCAAAGTTGTTAATAAAATTAATGATATACCAACCAAGGAAATACAACATGTTGTTGGAAATTATTATGACAAAATATATATGCTATAGTATATTCATAACATGTGAATCCTCAACTACCTATTATGATGAATTAGACAACACATCCTTACCATAACAGACCAAGGGTAAAGGATAAATCATGATGATAATAAACACCATTTTTTTTGAATAATCAAATAGTTAAACCAATATAATGACAATAAGAATAATCCATAACAATAAGCCCCATCCCTGGAAATTTTTATTTTCCTTATATGTGGGATAGATACTCCCAGTAATATACTTGTTACCAAATCCCAACACATTTCTAGTATCATATATACTAGCATAGATTGTAAGACAAAAGGAAAATAATATTTAATAAAACTTTGTGAAATCCTGGGTCCATTTTATAAAAAAGTGACCAGTCTAGTTGGCCACATGGCCTCAATAATGCCTCCCCATATCCAAGAGGCTTCCATCTTATAGTGAGGTAAAATGACCATACAGAGGGGAGATCATACCCTCATGATCATAGTGGAGCACAGTAGTAAATAAAATATAGGAACAAATTAGAATCTATATAAAGTAAACAAATAAACTATGTAGGAAGAAGTAAATCATTCAAATAAATAATCACTAGCGTCATATAAAAAATTATGACATGTCATGATGTATAGAAAAAGGGGAACACATGGGATATGAACCAATGAGAATATAGAACACACTATATAAAAATAAACAAAATACCAAATATATCTTCAATAGAAAATCAAGAATAAGATTATTCCTTTTCTATCATACTCCAAAATAATACTAAGAATTAGGAGTCCAGAGTTGGATGTTTCAATCCGTCCTTACTTGCATCCATAATATATGTTCGGGTACCAATAAATAGACCAAACAGGGTGGGAGATATAGTCAGTAGGCCATCAAAAATTACATATATCATAATATAACCAGTTTATATAAAATTATTAGTGTGTAGGTATGAAAATATAAAAAAGAAATGTAAACAATAGCTAAGTTAGCTCAAGTCCCTAAAGGACACCTGACAACTCTACCCACTTTAGCCTAAGTCGAGATATCTCTAAACAAGTGTGTCACCTTATATATAGGTACATATAAAAAATTATGTATATATATATATATATAATATATAAGTGATAATATATATAGACATATATATAGATATGTAGTACTATCCAGGACTCGAGGCATACCACAAGTGTCCATAAATAATCATAAGGGTATCATGTTGTAGATAAGGTCATCAGAACAAGCATTAGATTAGGGATATGAATGTCATTATACCCTTCATCCCAATGATCATTGTGAAACTCCATATACAACATCCTTCAGGGGAATGTGAATCATCATGCCTAATGTTAAAATAAATTATGTTAAATGTCATCTATAATATCACACATCGAGGGAGTGTGAAGCGACATGTAAAACATTGGACTTGATGATGTCTTAGTGACCATTATAAATGGATGAGTAATAATCATAATATATCATGCATATAATTCTTAACATAATCCAAGATGTGTTTTTAAATAATTTAACATTTTATTATCCAAGTGAATAATCCATAAGGTATATAAGTGTCATGTGATATGGTTGTAAAATTCACTTTCATTTAATTTAATTTATCTATTTCAATTAAGTGTCAAATAAATACCACTTATAATGTGGTTTGGTCATATAAGAATTTATAATACTAAGGGGAATTTGATAAGCACACCTCAAGGGGTGGAACTAGTCAAAGGGAATAACCTCTAACATTGAAAAGGGTGTAAGAGAGTATTTATAACATGGAAAAAAAATTAATTAAATATAAAAAATATTTTTTAAGAAACACATATAAATTATAGTGTGCAGAATCATGGTCCATGATATAAAACAATTATAATTTAGGGATAATTACTATACCACCTATATTATGACACTAGATGACTCTTAATCCAGTGCTGGTCTCTAATTTGGGTTAAAACTAGTAAAATTGTAAGAATATAAAAATACCCTAAAAATAGGTCACATTCAATCTAATAGATTTAGTATTCCATATAGTGAGTTTAATAAAGAAAGGATTCAAGAGGATTTAAGATATTATCAATATAGATCTAATGTGACAAAAAATGATTGAAATAGACACTAGATAGAGAAGAAGGTTCCAAAACTAGCTTAGAGTAGAGGATGAAGGGATCTTGAATGGAGGTATTGCTATGTGGAATGGGAGGAATAAGAAAAGAGGAAGGAGGGTTAAAGTATTTTAAGGGAAAACTGGTAAAAAAACCTACCAGTAGAATTTATAGCGTAAAAAGAAATTTTATAGAATAAATTTCTTATTTATGCTGTAATATATCAATATAAAATGAAAATGGGTCCACCCAACTTATGGGTTAAACCCTAAAAACTTATAAAGTAAATTAATTATTTACACCATACATAATGTATTTACGATATAAATTGTATGCAGACAGACCCCTCATCATATACTGTTGTATTAAACCCAAGGTCAAAACAACTAAACATGAAAACTTAAGAAAAGCATACTATGAAAAAGAAAATATATTATACTATGTGTGGAACTGGGTACATTCTCTACACATAATGAAATTGGAAGGAAAATCTATAGGGTGAATAAACATCATAGATGGTTTCTCCATAAAACCATTCCACCAACATTCCCTCTCAAATTTTCATGAAAAATTACCACTCTTCAGGTTTTATAGAGGCATTTTATATGATTTAACTAGTTGGGGATCTGTATAGTGTGAATACAGATTTATTATAGAAGTTCAACTTTCTAGAGATGCTTTATTCTCCTAAAAAGAGAACATAAACAAATAAAATTATCTAAAGATATGCGATGAATCAAGAACCTAGAATGTAAACTACATTGATGAAATAATACCCCAAAATGAGTTTCAATCTATCCCAATAATACTTGGAATTGGGCAAAAAAAATTAAATAATATCTTCCAACTACTTATGTGCACTAGTATTCAATATATCTTGGAAAATTATATCACATAAATGTTTATTATCTTATTACTCACCAACTATATTATTATGATGAAGGTATAAGTCCTTACTCTTCTATTAAATTCATGAACTGGAAGAAGATTGTCACTAATTAACATTAAGAGGAATTATACTAGGTGGGATTGCAAAACAACTCCAAGGATGAGTTCCCAATACCACTCACTATATATTACCCCTTCCAACATTCTCTAGTAAGAGTTTATTACAATATGAGTCTTATGTGTTGGAAAACTCTATGGCCTCCTTGTCTCTAGTCCTTGTCTATTTTATTAGATGAAACACTTGGCCTGGGGAAAAGGGGATATTGATCCATGTGTGGAGTTACTTCTCTATATTGTATCTCCCACACTCCAAAAAAACCTTCTATTATGAGGTAGTTTTAACTATATCACCCCATAAAAAGTCATGAGGCATAAAATCATAATACATGTGTCCGAGGATTGGCTCCCTACTAACTAGAAGTTATATTTTTTATTTTAAAACACTTTTATAGAAAATGTGTGAAACCTCCAAGTTCCAACCAGAAACCTCAAACACTACATCAGATAAAAAATTATTGAAATAAAAATTAAACCTATTAAAAAAATATCTTCATATAATTTATATAAAATACCAATTAACTTTTTATCCTATTCATATTTAATAATGTCTTGTAATTGATAAGCTATTTTTCCCAAGCTTTCATGAACTCCTCCACTATTATTTTCTTATCGTTGAAGCCTCTAATCAGAATTAAATATTTCTTGTCAATCCAATCACTATTATATTTGTTTGAGTAGTACACTTGAATTTGTCTCCCATTAATAATATACACATCCTTATTATAAGAATGAATAATAAATACCTCCTCCAATATCTCTTCCTTAGAGTGCTGAAGAAGATCCCAAGACTTTTCCTTAGCCTCCACATCTACTGCCCACTGTGATCCAATTGTGATCTCCAATGACACATCAATAATATAATCCTCATTTAATAATATCACTTGAGGAATATATGGGGAATAATCAATTAACCACAAAGCCTTTGTATATTAGAGGCCTTTTATCCACCATGTCACCCATCTACTTACGATCTTAGTCCTTAGAGTCACCACCTTTTACCATTTCACTTCCACCCAACAGATTCAGGGTGACCTCCTTTACTTAATCATTCTTAGAGGTCTCACCCTCCATTTCTTTCATCCCAAATTTTTGGATGACCTTATCTCCATTTTTTTAGGTAGGTATGAGTAATCCTTACTAAATTTGGATTTCATCCCATTTCTCACTATAAAACAACCCGAATCCCTATTTTATTTCTCTCTCTTCTTTATTATTAGGATGAGAAGACCTATACCGATTCCACCCTTTGAAATATATTATAAGAATTATCCATAACTACCATTAACTCTACCGCTGAGTAGAACCTTTAATCATTTGGATCCTAGCTATGAGTATCAGTTCCCAAACCTTCAAAATGATTACTAATATTAATGGATGAAAAGATACTTCTCATATTTTTTCTTCCTACCAAATTTACCCAACTCCCCAGCGCATCTGATGATTCCTACATTTGAATCATATGTCATTTGGTGGACACTACCTTGAGTGATGAACCATTTCTAAGCCAAACCAGCATCTTCATAAGAAGTACCCTCTATAAAAATGGAATATGGTTGTAGGGAATCAGCTACACCAATATACCTTGACCCCGGTAGTCCCTAAAACATCCTTGCTGCACAAGTGATCCACAGTGAAGACACCCAAGGATTCTGGCCCAAGAAACTGTCTAAAAAGAAGATCAAACACTATATGATGGTCCATAAGACCCTGAAAAAATGAGTAGAAAGATTTACCCAAGTGATTACAGATAAAGAAAAAATTATTCCACGATTCGAAGACAACCTCTTGTTTACATATATATTTTCCCCCGATAGTGATCCAAATAATCTTCACCGGTGGTCTTGGTACATCAACTTCAACACATATACATGGTGAAATCTGGTGAAAATATAATTAGTCCTACTATTAGAGCACAAAAAATATCTACCCAGGTTCTCAATCATACATACAATAGAGGGGTTTTGGAAGGAAAGTAAGTGTTTTGGAATCTCTACCCATAATGTCATCATGGGAGTATCTTGATTCATATCTAAATCATACAGCCATAAAAATAAATAGAAGGGACACCCATTGAAAATTATTAGAGATCTGAACCAGGCATCAATTAATTCATCATCTGAAGTAAATCAAACCATCATATGGAATTTGTTAAGAAGTCCCACCACCACACATTCCTGAAGACCCCAAGATTCAAATATGAACCTATTAAAGGAATTGATCGATGGCCAATGATTTTTGAATCAAGCCACCAAGATAATATTAAGGAGACCTGAAGAATATATAGACTCCGAAGTTGAGAGCACTAGCTGAGGTGAGCTGTTGTAGAGATATGGAACCTTCAGGATGAGTGTTATAGTTGGTAATGATGGAAGGAAATCCAAGGTAGATAAGGGAATAAATGGCTGCGAATGAGAAGGGAAAGAGGGTGTATGGAGATCTTCCACCCATTCTAAAGGAGAGGGGAAGGTGGAGTCATTACCATAACCACTTAGGGAATCCTACTAAGGAAGAGCATTGAGGGTCATTGAATTCTATCATATAATTTTTTTTGGATATAGCTAACACTCAGGTCCCGATTAGCTCCCTACTAATCATGTGTATATCCAAGGGAATTATCCCAATCTAACTATGTATTAGATAGAATATGTTGGTATTAGGACACCGCCTACTGATCAAATCTAGGGTGATTTTCTTATTGTATGGGGAGAATAATTGGAAAACCCGTTACACATCATTTAAATTGATGAACTTAAAATCCCTCTCAAATTCCATAAATATTTAGAAAACCAAGAAGGTCCACCCCTAGTCCACTGATATACAACTTTCATATAGAGGTTGACTGTAGAGATGTGGATTTCTAGATCCTAAACATGGGGTTCCTCATCCAAAGTTAGTGGTGTATACTAAAAAATATTCCCCAAACTAGCATTAACTTTGTTAAGTAAATTCATAGTTTATGACACATTGTCATGGGAAATTTTAAAATTATGAGTGATCCATTATGCTAGTTGATTGTGATTTGACCCAGGTCAAGGGATGGGTGTGTCACCTAGAAACCCAAACCCATAACGAGACAATCTCTTTGATTTTGGGTAGTTTGTCAAGTTTTATCTCTTTAGATTTAAGAGAAGTTTATCCTTTGGTTGAACAAGTTTTTTTTTATGAATTCAATATTTCTATCAATTTCAATCCACCATATAATATAATAATGAGTAGCACATCGTGGTTTTATTCCTATAAGAAAAAAATTAAAAAATACCTTTATATGAGATAATATAATAAGGGGATTTAGATAGGGAAGTGATATATGAATTATTAAATTAAGTATTTTCACATAAAACAAAAGTGAAGGAAAAACAACATAATTTCTATGTTTCTGGAGAATAGATACATGAAAATTTCATAGTGGGGCATGGTTTTGATTAATCTTGTGTAGTTATTTTATTTATGCAAGTGAAACATTTATTTTATGTAAACATAATTTTATATGAAAAAATATATCTATGATAAGAATTTTTATAAGAAACAAGATCCTTGAATTAGATAGTACATGGGTTAATAGTGGTCCCCCCTAGCATGATTTTTATTAGGGTAAGAGATCTTTTAGTTACCACCTTTATATAGGATGTAAGAAACTTATACAGATGAGTTTTTCCCTTAGAATTTAATCCTTATTATTTTAAAATGGATCTCATTTTGAGAGGGGGGGGGATTTTTCCATTAAAAAAGTAATAAATAATTTTTTAAGAGTATTTATTGATAAATTATTAAATTTATCACAGGCGATGGTTTCTTAATTCATGAAAATTACCCAGTCTCACAAAACATGCACAAATCCAAACTTCATATGTCTAGAAAGAAGTCACCAAGTTTCTTTACTAAAACCACATCATCAGTGATCATGACATGAATTAACTATGAAATCACATGAATTTTATATGCTCCACCATTATTTTCAACCAAGAGGTGGTATTTTCATATAGTAGAAATACTCTTATATGGTCCGTTGTTATTGGAGGGCCTTAAACCTCTTATTAGTAACTATTAATAGACCCCTAAATATTCATTTCAAGGGATGGGTAAATTTTAGTGGTATAGATATCAGTGCACAAAATTTTTTACAAGAAATATTTGAGATATAGTCTTTGAAGTTGAACTAGCATAATGATACTTGAAGTCCAATTCTTAAGAAGAAAAAAATACCCCCACATAAGATATCCGAGACTATGTTCCAACCATGTATGATCTTAAAAAACCACTACACCTAATATCCATTACTATATAATCCACATAAATACCATATGGAATACCATATTAAATCCTTTATACTCCACACCTATATGAGTTCTTATAGAAAAGGTCATCCAAACAATCACATAAATTACATGCGATTGTCAGCATAAATCCCTCTTACCCCTTTTCAATCCTATCCACACACCTAAACCCAAATATTATGTGAATTATAGGTATAATAATTTATTTGTTTCCATATTTTATATGGTATATATTTGGATAATATTTGATATATTTTGACCCTCTTCATGAAATATCCTTTCTACTATTATTGATAATATCCCCCAAACCCATTCAAAATAGGAACATTCCCATCATTCATGGAAAAACCCAGACATTCCTTTTGACCCAATCACCTATTGGGGATAAATTCAACTCATTCACCCTAATAACCCAAATGAAATTTTCAACACCCCCACATCATGGTCAATCATATGAAAATTATATTTATACTTGTTTTCATGATCCCTTTCAATTTTTTATTCCTCTAATAACGGGAATAAGCATTTTTCCTTATTTAACTATTAGGGTCCTTTGAATTTAATTAATCATGTATTCCTTTGATTAAGAGGATCTATGAGATTCCCTAGACCTATACTCTCAGATCCAATTCTAAGTAGACATTCAATACATTATATATTTTATAAAAAATAAAGAAAACCAAATATAAACCTTCATAATTAAAATTTCAATAGAAAATACTGAGTCACTTAAATCTTGAAGGACTTTTGGGTTTAGAGTTTTAGAGAATTAGGATAAACATATACTTAAAAAAACTCATATCATCCTCATAAAATTTACATTTTCCCCACTATTCCTAGTTTTTCTTATTCAATAATAACTCTTCAACATTTCCTAAAAAATTCTCTAAACATGTTACCATTCAGACATATCATATTTAATACGCTTCTTCATAACAAATAGAAATAAAGATATAAGAAGGATGATCTAAAACGCTCAGTAAGGGAAAACATAAATTATAATATACCTTGAATATATAAGGAATAAATAATATTGAAGAGTAAATAATCAATAAATATTCCATATGATCAATAACATGATGATGAAACATATTTATGGATAAAAAATCACATGGAAAATAATTAAAGATTCATTAATTATAGAATTCGTAATGGTATACATATTAATCTTACTATTAAGGCCTATAAACAAAGATATCTCACATAAAATTAAGTCCACTAAACTATAACATATTATATACAATCAAAACATCTCAACAAAGATATTTTTTATTTTATCAAGGCCTCTTAACCAAGTCATTATCGGTCAGAATGGCCCGAAGGCCTTTTTTTAATAATCCACCTTTTAAGGGGTCAGGTGAAATACACTAAGAAATACCCATTATTTTTTGTCTCAAGATACATTTCCAAATGAATCAAGGGGATATAAAATGATGGGCTCTAACCATCACTTACACATGTCCAATAAATTCCTTATATATTTAATGATCAATAAAAAACATAATCAATATTTCTTATTAATTAATAAGTATCCATATTGAATCAAGTATAAAAAATGTAAATATTTATCTAGTGTATATCTAAATTGAATTATAATTAAATAATCATACATATAAAACTAAAAGGTATAAAAATTGGGAATATTTTCTTAGACAAAAAATGAACTATCTTTCTTAGTAAACACCACCCATCTGATTTGTCACGACCCGCCCTCGGGGTCCGTGCCATGACTACCCCAAGCCCGCCTTCCATAGGTCAGGGGCTGGCGACTAGCACCAAGGCGTAAATCCCGATAAAAAGGGAAGGCATTGCCTTTGTAAAGTAAACAAACACCATAGAGTAAACAAGCGGAAAGTAAACACTAAGGAAAAGCAGAGTACAACTGAAAGTGCGGAAAAGTGAATGGGCCAGTATACAAACCCAAACTAAAAGTAAAGTACAACTCGAAAGGGAAAACAGCAACTGAAAAGTAAAAGCCACTACACCGAGCTGTCCACTGGAAATCCCACCTGAAGGGTGGGTACAGATAGCTCCACTGCTCCACGGGTCCCGCCGTCCGCTCCGAGAACGTCCCGCCCAGTTGTCCACCTCCAGGTACCGTCCTGCTCTGCAAGCCTCAGCTAAGATCAACGATGTCCGTCGTCTGCAACCAACACAACGTAGTGCGGGCAAATCCCGTGCATGGGTGAGTATAATCTACTCAGTAGGGACCCCGAGACCCCTGAAGGTCTTTCAAAATACACAAAGGATAAACCACGAAGAAAGGTACAATCACGAAGTAACAACCGACACTGCTTAAGTATATGCCCATACATAAACCTAAGTCATCAATTTCAAATACACTTCAACCTCCGAGCCCAAGTACAACTCAGTCCACACAGGAAAGTAAACGTATTCCACACAGGAAAGCAAAACGTAATCCACACAGGATAGCACAACACAATCCACACAGGAAAGTAACAGGATTCAGCTCACACAGGTATACTTCTTCAAAAGACGATAAAGATGATCTCTGATCCATCTAAGTCATCGGACCCACGAAGGATCGATAGCTAACTAACCCCCGCAAAAGACCCACACAGGATCGGGCCCACATAGGACCTGTAGGCGCTGGTTCACACAGGACCGCTGAGCGCAAAGACCCACACATGATCGGACCCACACAGGATCGGGCCCACACAGGACCTGTAGCACTGATCCACGTAGGATCGCTGAGTGCTGTATTCGTCTTCGTCGAATCCACACAGGATCTCTGTACTGTCGTCGTCGCAGTCACAGTAGCAGTAGCAGACGCAGTAGCAGTAGCAGACACAGCCAGCTCTAGGGTTCCCGCACACAGCAAGCTCGTTCGGGAGGGTCCGCTCCACGAGCCGAGAGGCTGATACATCAACTATCACAAAGTCCAAAGTTGATGTATCCAAAAGTTCTGTATCGTCAACAGGAACTCAACGCAACAGACGACGCGTCGATCGGACGCCCAGTCTGAGAGTTATTGGCATTTTCGTCCCCGGGGCCCGGTTGGTTTTTAAGGAAAAACCAACCCGACCGTACTCCACCTGCGTCCAAACCTCGGGCGGAGTATGCCAAAAGAACCGTCTCACTAAGAGGAATACAACAAAGCTGACGGCACGTCAATTGGACATCCGTAGCTCAAGATACGAGCGTTTCCGCTCCGAAGGCCCGGTTGGTTTCGTGAACGAACCAACCCGGCTGAACTCAAAGTATTCTGAAACATTGAGTGCGATATACCGAAAAGACCGTCTCAATCCAAGGATCGCGTTGCCGCAGACGGTTCGTCATTCGGAGGTCCGTGGCTCAAGTTATGGCCAAAAGACCGAATCCGTTTCGAAAACGGGGGGTCCGGGGCCGGGACGACCCGGCCCGACCCCCCCTGGGTCGGCCCGAACCGGGTCGACCTGAACCCGGTCGACCCGACCCGGGTCCGACCCGGGTCCGACCCGGCCCGGCTGGCGGCTGTCCGGCGCGGCGGCATGGACAGGCGCAGTGGCGCGGTCCGGCGCGGCGGCGCGGCCCGGCCGGCGGCGGCGCGACCTGGTGCCACTGGGGTCACGCGCGGGGGGCTAAGCCCCCGCTTCCAGCAAGAGGCGGCGCGGCTTTTAGCCGCTCCTTTTGGAGAACCGGCCCCCCCTAGTGGGGGGCCTGCTTGAGGAAACCGGGGGGCCGCCTTCCCCCCTCAATGAAACCCCCCCCCCCCCCCAATTAAATGGGGGGGCTTTTGAGCGCTGGCCGGGGGAATTAAATTCCCCCGGCCTTTGACCATCCGGCCGGCCACCTGGCCGGCCGGTTTTTCTCCAACGGGACCGGCAAACCGGTCCCCTTTCCAGCTTCCGACGCCGGCGGCCCGGCCGCCGGTCTTCTCGTCCCGCCGCGGCCCGGAACCGGCCGCGGTGTTCGTCGTCCGGCGCAGTGCGACGACACCGCGCCCCTCCGCCGCGCCTTTGATTCCCTTCGACGTGGCGCGATGGCGTCGCATTCTTGATGATCCTTCCACGGCGCTGCGCGACGACGCCGCGCAATATAAGCGTGCGAATAACCGCGTGGTGCGACGACACCACGCCATCATGTTTCATCCGCAATATAAATCAACAAGAACAAAGGAGGGGGTTCAGCCGTGTTCATGCGGTCCGGCCCCCTCACATTAAATGATAATACATATTTAAATATCCTCACGTTATTCATGCCAGAACCACGAACAAGAATAAATAAATAAACAAATAACAACAACAACCCCTACCTTGGGTTCAAGTTCGAAGATTGTCAACGACCCGCGGAAGACAACGTCGCGGAGGTCGGGCGTCGCGGTAATCGTTCGTCAAATCCGTTGACGAAGAGGTACGTCCGAAGAGGTATGTCGTTGGCGAATCTTCGTATGCCGACGAAGGAAGTCCGAGGAGGAAGCGGCGTTCCCTTTCGTTGACACGGAAGACGAAGAAGAGAGGAGTGGCGTTCTTCGTCGGAGCTTGAGCGTTCTTCGTCAAAGCTTGAGCGTTCTTCGTCAAAGTTTGAAGAAGAAGGAAAATCTCTCAATCTTCTCAAGATGGCTAAACAATTCTAACCAAATAAAATAAGCTAAGATCTTATTTTATTCACAAACTGAACAAATTGAATTTCAAAGGTTTGAAATTCAAATAATATAACTCCAAAATTAAATAACAATTTGTCATGTCATTTAGAAAGGGGTTAAAGGGAGTTTGAGAGAAGATGGAAGGTTTAGGTTCGTGTGGGTCCCACCACACTTAATCCTCTCAAGGGAGGTTAAGTGGGTGTGGGTCCCACCCCTAACTTCCTTTGAGAGAAGTTAACCAACAAAAGTAAAATAAAAAGTGTTCCACATTTTTTATTCAACTTTTTATAATTCTCCCAAAAACTAACTTTCATCCCACAATAAACGCAACTTCGGAAAATGTCTCCTTAAGCGAATATCGGTGTTTAGAGTTCATCGGTGTCCTCAGATTTCAATTCCGAGCACCGGATCAAAAGTTAGAAATTCCCGCTCGTTCGTTCACTGAACGTACCCGAGCCAAACTTCGGAAATTGATTCCGGGCACTCCGGGCCTCGGAATCAGGTGCCGTCAGAAACTGCGCTCTTGTAAAATTCCAAAGAAAATTAAGAAAAAAAATTTCCCTTGAATTTTACGGGTCTTTACGTGATTTATTTAAAATAGTGTGTTTACATCATATAGAGTAATAGATATATGATTACATCAACACTTGGAATGATGTAGAATACATCTATGATCATAAATAACATATCCCTGAAGAAGACCATCAATTCATCTAAAATGAAGGTAGTGTATTAAAGATAAGTATCATGGAAAATAGATAAGAAAATTGATGAAAAATTTTTAAAATAAAATTAACAATAACTTTGTACTTTTTTTGTGGAAATGAAGATATAAATAAATCCCAAAACACTTTCCATGAGATACTAAGAAGATATTTAAAACATTATTTTTAAAATAATTTATAATAATTAAATCCTAAAAAATTACTTTACTTAAATAAATAAGTGTGGATTTAAAGGTGAAAATATACAAAAGCCGAATGAAATTCCTTTTCAAACTTTCAAGAAAATAATAACATTTTCTATTAAAGAAAATTTTAAAAAAGAATAAGAATAATATATTCTTTTAAAAACCATGGAAACTTGTAAATAATGTAAAATAATGATGAATGTATATAATGGTGGGAAAATAACTCAATACCTCTACTGTATATGTTAAGAAAACATTCGTTTCAAAATTTTATAAGAAAATTCCAAAATGAATCCTTTTAGAAACCTTTTAAAATATTATTTTAATATTTTTTAATTAATTTAAATGGTAATAGAAAATATATTTATATAAAATTTTATTATTAATAAAATATTTCATAAAATAATTTTATGAAAATATAAATGGAAGAAAAATATTCCCAATGAAAATTGAGAAATATGGCTGGGTTCTCTTAAAAATATTCTTTTGGACTTATTCTATAACAAATAGATGTAAAGTTGAAATAATAAATGAAAAACATCGACATAACGATAGGTGAATAAAATATATTTCTTTTAGGATATAAATAATATAAAACTTCTACATATAAAATTTAGAAAAAATCAATCCTAAATAAAAATGAGTTTTTAAAATAATTCCTTATAGCTTGGTAAAATTTAAATCAAAACACATTGAAAGAAATAAATTGAAATAGAACTTTAGATTCCATGAAAATAAATATATTTATGATATAATTTGTCAATGTAATAGTATATACACCTTATAAAATAATATAGGTGTATTATACATACATGTATCAAGGATTTGAAATTGAGATGAAACCCTTACCTCAAGTCCCAACTCACTTGGTGTGTGCCTATATATTCATGAATAATGAGATTAAGTTTATTAAATACTTGATTTAAATTTTTTTAAGTTTATTTCATTTATATGGTTCATTTATTATTATATTCCATTCATTTTTTTTATAATTGTTTACGTAGACCACTTGAGGTTGTTCAATCAATTCCTCCAAAACTGTTTCAGTGCAATGACTGTGATCGTAAGAGTTATATACTAGTTTAATCACATCCAAAATCATAATCTTGTGATAAATATCATATTTATTTATTATATATACTTTTAAAACCCATAAAGTAATTAAATGATGAAAAATGTAATCAATCACTTCGTGGAATCTGTAATCCACACATATATAGTAATGATGTTTTCATTTTTTAGTTAATTGAAAAATAAAATTTTAATAATAATTTATCTTTCTATAATAATTAATATTTTATAAATAATATATATATTCATTAAAAAATATTTATAATGATCAATGTGAGGTGGTAGTGATAAATAAAGTGTATCATTCGTGGAAGCGGTAGTACACACATACACATGATGTCATTTTAATTTTACAATGAAATGGGTGGTTAGTAGATAATGGTTATTAAATTAATATAATAAGATTTTATAATAGTAATGGTACTTATGTTATTATATTATTATGAATAAAGAAAATTTGGATGAGTTTTATGAAGAAATAAACTATAATAACTCAGTTATGATGGTTACCTCATCTTTGGATATCCCCCTCTGGACCACTCATTAAAGATTCTTAGGTTCGCATTTTCAGAAGGCAATAAAATATTGGACATGGATAAGGATTTTTAGAGATTATTTGTATATATATTGGTCATTTAATTTACTTATTGAGTGTATAGAAGTGTGTAGAGAAGGTTACCTTTTATAAGTGAGAGGAGTGGTAATCTTATAAATACTTTTAACTTTTAAAATATAATAGTAATTTCAAGAAAAATGGATCAAATTAAGACCGATATAAAATATTGGATAGTTTTAGGTATAATTACACACAAAAATCAAATTTAAAAATATTTTAAAAATATTTTAACCCTTGTCTCTTAGTTTATCCCCCTTATTAACCCTTTTAACCCTTACCCTGGTGACAAACTATTACCCTGATAACTATTTATTATGACTAAAAATGAAATGAACATTGTTAATTTTTTTTAATATTTTGAATAAAAATATGGAATCCATTTTAAATGATTTAAATTATATAATTGTTAAATTTTAATTGTAACATAATTATAAAAACCGTTAGGAAAAATAGGTTTTTAAGAAAATGTGTTTTTAAGACTAAAAATGATTTTACACCAAACTCATGTATGGAATTTTTCCCCATGAAATTTATTGGTTTATAAATAATTTTTTAGACTTTAAAACTAATAAAAAATATAAAATCACCTTTTAAATAATTAATTAATGAAAATGATACAAAAAATGGTTATTTTACTAGAATAAAACATCATCTAGATTTTAAAATTTCAAACATAGATTTCTAAATTCAAAATTTCATTTTAAATGTTTTATTTTAATAAATAAACATATATTTGGTCTAGAAAAAGGGTTTTATAAAATATTATTTGATGATGATTTCAAAAAAAATTATTGTATTTGTAAAACTGTATTTTATACTATTCACGAAAAAACCTACCATTTTAGAAGAAGCCAAAATATTTACCCAAATCTAATTTTTATATGATAAATTCAAAAATTATGTTCATTTAATTAAATTAAAAGTTTAAAATTTTGGAATATATTTTTTATATAAAAGCATATTGAATTTTTTTATATAGAAAAAGTCTTTTTAAATATTAATTGTTCCTAACCATATTTTATATTAATTAATTTAGTGTTTTGAATTACATTATTTTTAATTTATTGTTGACAATTATATACCAATTTGATTTAAATATACTAGAAACATATATATATATATAATGTTTATATATCTGAATATTATGTATAAAATGACCATAAGTCCAATGAACTTATGTCCATCGACCATATTCCATTCCTATCTATAGCCTTAAATTTTTCACTAAAATTTATTTATCTTATTAATTTACTTTGATCTCAAGATGTCTATTATATTTATAATTATTTTCCTTATTTCCATAATTGCAGTCAGGGTTATGATCTTCATGGATAACCATGAGGATAAATATTTTATATTCATGGTATTTTTATATACATATGCATTTACACCACTTATACTTTTCAAAATGTTATTTCACATTTAATCCACATAATGTATCAGTATTCATCTTTCATTGTAATATTTTAACTAAATAAAATGTATCATTATTTTTTTTAATTAATTGTTATGTGTAACAAAAACTATTCAACACAATGTTTATTTAATGAATAATTTTATATTGAAATCTCGACGTGTTACATTCTTCGCCTTGTACAAAAATTGAAACCTTTAAATTTCAATTTGTTATTAACTAAATGAGTGTATCTTGACATAAGTACAATCATGATATTTAATTTATAATTTATTATGATTAAACTTAATATTTATTAAATAAATATTCCTAAAGCCTTGTACGTATCATTTTATGACACATAATTTTGAATGAGTTTCCAAAATAATACCTTGATATCTTATCTATATTTCCCACATAAGACATAGTAGATTTATATTACACTTGATTGTATGGGGAAATTATTTTATACTCAAGATAAAGAATATGAGAAAATATACTTACTTAATTTATTTCCATTTAATAATAACAATTTACCCCCTAAGTTTTATTTTTATCAGTTTTACATTTCTTCATCATCTCATATTCTATATGATAAATAACCATGATGATTTATTTTTCATTATTGAAGTAGAAAAATATAATTTTAATGGACTAAATGATACAAAAAATAATGATAAGTAATTCTTCCTATCTTTATCCACTTAATGAAACAAATATTGTTAGCATAAGTTAAGATAATACTCAGTTTGAATAAACCTTCATGTGAATGAGTAATACATAAATCTCCAGAACCTCAATAATTACACCCAAAGTTCAACATAAATCATTCCAATATAAATAAATTCTAAAAATATTTAAATAATTCTAAACTAAACTCAAATACCAAAAATCATAAATATTTGGTCACATTTTATTCCAAAATTAAGATAAATTTTATATTAAATATTATTTAACCTTATATATAACCAAACCACTTCTCTACAATATTCTATACCCAAAGTATTTTAATATTATCCAAATATAACTTGAATAATAATGACATAAAACCATAATAAAACCATAATAAAACCATATATTCTTCTAAAAAACAATTAAATATTTATTCCTCAAATAATTTCAATCTATTTGATATAAAATCCCATACTATTAAGTAAATTTTATTCACCTTAATCATATTATGTTCCCAAAAATAATACATCCCTTTATCCCAATTGACCATAATGACCTCTACATCAAAGAATATATTAAAACTAAATTTTATCTATACCTTTTGACTTATGTACTCAATAAAATTATTCCAAAATAACCTTCACACTAAATCACATGTTAAAACTAAGGGTTATATATACCTAAAATCTCCCAAAATATCATTAATCCCTTTAAAATATATTCACATAAGACTTCAAAAGGGCGTCTATACCTTTAAAATTATGATCAAAATTAATCTTATTAACTCATTATAGTATGTATAACATATAATTTATTCTCATTTGATAATATCATAATATATAATGTTATCTAAACCCACCTTTGATACCAACTAAGGCTTTCCAGACCCATACTCTAAGATTTGGTTCTAAATACACATTATTTACATTCTTTCTTTGATACTAACTAAAGTGACCCAAACCCAAGCTTTAATAATTACAATTTCAATAACAAACAATGAGTTACTTATATAACTAAGTCATTTAAGATTTATATATTTAAATAATTAAGGATAAAATTCACTTAAAAACCATATATTTTTATCCATTGGATAGTTTTTCTAGTATACCAAGTTTTTCTTATTGAATAATAAGTATTTAATATTTCCAAAAATATTCTACACATATAATAACCTTATTTTAATAACATTTGTAATAAAATTATTCATAACCTAAGGAAAAGGTAACACATGAAGGGTTATCTCTAACACTCAGTAATAGAAAACATATAATGGAAGCTGTCATGAATAAATATGAAATAAAAAATATATTATAATAAATAATTGATAATTGTTACATATGATAAATAACTTGAGGATGAAATATATTAATTTAAAAAAAAATCATATGGAATATAATAACTAATTTCATAATTATTGAATTCATAATGTTGGACATATTAATCATACCCTCAAGACCTCTTAACCAAGATATCTAGAATACCATCAAGGCCTCTTAAATAAGACATCTTACATACCATCAAGGCCTCTTAACATAGAAAATTTTCATTTCATCAAGGCCTCTATTCCAAGAAATTATTATTACATGGGAAGACATACAACAAGAAATACCCATTTTTTTTGTCTTATGAGATCTTACCTGATGCATCGAGGGGATATATATATTGTCAAACACCACCCATAACTTCCACATTTTCAATTCATTCCTAATATATTGAATGAAAATAAAAAACACAATCAATTTGTCTTAGTAATCATTAAATATCCATATTGAATTAAATTTAAAAAATTTCAATATTTCTCCAATACACATTCAACCTACCTTAGTTTTAAATAATCATCCATTTAGATCTAAAATTATACATATTTTCAATATTTAATCACTAAAAAATGAGTTACATTTCTTGGTAAATTCTACAAATTTTATTTATGTAAAATAAGGTGTTGAAAATTATATATTAAAGATTATGGATATAAGTCAATAATAAAATGATTTAGAATACATCCCTAATAATAAATAATAAATAAATCAAGTATACCATAAATTAATTATAAATTAAGTAATTTTAGTAAAGATATGTATTTTACAAATTAAAGTGGAAAATGGGAGAAAAACATTTAAAAGTTATTTCTTAATGATTTTGTAACTTTGTTGTAAAAATAAAGTTATAAATCATTTCCAAAACTCTATTCATGAGATTTTAAGAATAAATTTAAAACATAATTAATAAAATAATTTTCAAAAATGAAATCTTAAAAATAGAATATACTTAAATAAGTACATGTAGAGTGAAAGACAAAAATATACATAAGTTGAATGAAATGCATTTTCAAAATATTGAATAAAATAATATCCTTTTTCTAATGAATATTTTATTGAAGAAAGAAAATGATATTTTATTTGAAAAAACTTGAAAACTTCTAAATAATGTTTGAAAATGAATGAAAATAATGATAGTGGAAAGTCCATTCAAAACATATAAGATAAAAAAAATATTTTTTTCACACTTATGTAAAGAAAGTCAAAAGAGACTCATTAGAAAAATGTTTATAAATATTCATTAAATAATTTTTAAAGAAATTAAAGGTTGGTAGAAAATAAATTTATATCAAATTCAATTATAAATAAATTTTTTTCTTAAAATAACTTGAAGAACATGGACATAGAAGAAAAAGACTCCCGAACAAAAATGAGAAATATCTTCTATATTCTTCAAAACATTCTTTTGGTATTTTGGATTAAAAATGAGAGGTAAAATTCCAATAATACATTAAATACACCCAAAAAAACCATATTAGGAGAAAATATATTTGGTTTATTATATAAAGAACATAAAACTAACCTAATTTGAATTTAAACATAAATAATCCTAAATAAAAATGAGGATGTAAAATAAAACCTTATAACTTTGTTAATTTTTGAATAAAAACACTTTGAATAAAATAACTTGAAATGGAGCATTAAATACCATTAATATAAATATATTCATGATATAATATGTAAAAAGAGAAGTATATACACCTTATAAAAGAACATAGGTTCATAATATAAACATGCCTCATAGAATTGATACTGAGATGAAACCCGTACCTAATGTACCGAATCATTTGGTTTGATCATTTAACTTCCTGAATAAAAAAATAAAGTTTAATAAATACTTTATTAAGAACCTTTTTCATGTGTATTTAAATTTTTAGGGTTTATTTAATATAAAATTTTAATCATTTATTATATTGTTTTTTCCTATGTTGACCACTTGAAGCTGTTCATTAAATTCTACTAAAACTGCTTCGGTGCACTAACCATGGTCATCAACATTATAGAATAGTTTTATTATATATATAATATTAATAATTAAATAAATATATTATTTATTTTTATATACAATTTTTATACCATACATTTAATTTTGTGATAAAAAATAGAATGCATCGCTTTGTGGAGATGATAGTCTACACGTACAGACAGGTGATGTTTTCTTTTTTAAATGGATGAAAAAAAGGATGATAAATAATAATTTTTATTTATAGAATAATTATTTTGTTATAAATATAATATATATTAATTATTTCCATTATTATAACTATCTATGTGAGGTGGTGGTAAAAAATGTAGTCAGTCGTTCATTGTGGCGGTAATTTGCACATACACATGATGGAACGTTCATTTTCCAACAGAATGAGTGTTCAGTAGATAAGGTTTATTCGATTTATATAATAAAATTTAAGAATAATAATGAAAGTAATGTACTATTATTATGTTTAAATAATTTTTGGATGTGGTTGGAGAAGAATGAAACAAGAAGAACCTAGTTAATACAATTAACTCTTCTCTTGATTTCCCCCATTGGATATATTCTTAAGGCTTTATAGGTTGGTATTTTGGGAATAATAGAACCTAAAATACATGGATAAGGTTTTCAATAGGTGATTTTGGTAGATCATAGTTGATATTAGTGTGGATAAGTGAGGAGTGGATGTGCCCTTTTATAAGTGAGAGGAGTGGAAATCTTTTAAATAATATTAACTTTTAAAACATAATAAAGTCATTTTCAAGTAAAATAGTTCCAATTCATTTAAATTTATAATATATTATAGTTTAAGGTTTAAATACACTAATAAAATCAAATATATATATGTATTATAGATATTTAAATCCTTATATATTATATTAACCCCTTTATTAACCCTTTTAACTCTTACCATGGAGACTAAGTTCTACTATGGTAATTATTTATTATGATTAAAAATGAAATGATACATACTAAATAATTTTAATATTATAATTACAAATATGGAATAAAAATTTAAATATTCATTTTATATAAACTCAAAAAATTAATTTTAATATTTGTACCCAAAACTCAAAGAAAAATATTTTTTAAGAATAATTTCTTTTTAAGCCTAAAAATGATTTTACACAAACATCATGTGTAAAATTGATTTCAATGAAATTTATTGGTTTATAATTATATAAAGAAGTTTTTTTTTGAATTTAAAAATAATCAAAAAACCTTATTTAACCTTTTAAATACTTATTTATAGAGAAATATAAAAAATAGTTCTTTTATTAGAATAAAACATCACATAGGTTTTAAAAAATAAAACATAGATTTATAAATTCAAAATAACATTTTTTAATGTTTTATTTTAATCCTAAAACATATATTTGGTCTAGGAAAAAGGTTTTATAAACTTTTAATTCAATATTATTTCATAAAAAATGTAGTATTTCTAAAAATTTCATATTTCTTTATTCACCAAAAAATAAACAATTTTAAAAAAATCCAAAAAATTTACAATAAGCTAATTTTGATACAATGAATTCAAAATTTAAGTTAATTTCATCAAATTAAAATATTAAAATTTTGGAATTCATAATTTAAATAAAAATATAAAATATAATGGAAAACTATTTTTACATAGATAAAGACTTTTAATTATAAATTGTACTTAACTCAATTTTATAATAATTTCATGAATGTTATGAATTATATTATTTTTAATTTATTACAAGTAAATATATACCAGATGGATTTTAATATACCTAATATATATATATATCTGAAAACTATATATATAATGGCTATAACTCTAATGACCATATATCCAATGACCATATTCCATTCCTATATACAACTTTACATGTTTCTATTAAATTTAACCATATTATTCATTTAATTCCCCCTCAATATATCTATTATATTTAAAATTATTTCCCTCGTTTTCATACTTGTAGTAATGTTTATGATATTTATGGAGAAACATGAGGATACATATTTTATATTTGTGTTATTTTTATATACATGTGAATTTACTCAACTTTTACTTCTCTTAATGTTGTTTCATATTACAACCACATAATATAATAGTGTTTATTTTTTAATTATAATATTTTATCTCAATAAAATATATCATGGGTTTTTATGATATATGTATTATAAAATAAAAAACATAATGTTTATTTAAATAATAATTATATATATAAATCTTGAGGTGTTACAATCTCTACTCTCGGACAACCAGTGGAACCTAAAATAGCTCAAAATTCACATTTTGGATACTATAAACCAATTTCTATAGCTATAGAGAGTTATGTTATCCTCATTTAATTGAATTAGTGTTATAAGGGTATAAATGGGCTAATTATCTAGTGAAATCCCCATCCTTTCTCCTACTATTTCACAAAACCCATGAATTAAGTCATATTTCCCTTTGGGATTGTTACCAAAAAATAGGAGAAGAATAAAAATGGTCCACCAAACTAGTGTAAGACCTAACCTAGTTTTTCAGGACTCATATTTTACATTAAACTATAAATATCCACTCATGTTTAATTCCCAAACCAAACCATTTCTAGGTAGATGTGCCGAGTGGTCCATTCCACACGACATTAAACTATTTAGTAGCATTCTTAGTCATATAAACTTAAACTATAATACATAATTGGTACTATATGAATGACCTTAAAATGAACCTCATTAGTTATAGATACATAGAATCAAAAGGAACTGAAATGGTACATCAACATTAACTCGAAAGGTAAGAAATGTATTATTAAATGGAACTGACCAATGTGGATTTCGATTCCCTTCATAGGGATATGTAGGAATTCCTTCTCATGGGAATAATCTTGAGCTCATGACACCAAAATCATTCAATGATGGTGATAAATTATAGTGGGTCCAGAAATATGTCTTTATATTCTAGTATAATTAATAAACTAATGAGGAAAAAGATGGAGAACCTCTCATATATAAATTTTCTCAATTAATTAATTCTTTCAATCAATATTTTTAATAGTAAGGGATATTTATATTATTACCAAGAAATATTTGATGAACATGTATCAAAATTATAAGAGAGTTACAAACTACAAAACAAGCTCCTTCATTGGATGAGTTGACCTCCTATCCTATCAATTCTAATGCACAACACCCTCAGTGTCTTTAAATCATCTTAGCAGTCATCCACTTATGGAAAGAAGATCAATAATAAAACAAATGAAGAAAACATTTAAAAAATTATCTTAAAATCAAATCTTAATTAATATAAAAATTCATTTATTTTATAGAGAACATTTTAGACCAAATCCCATGGATTTAAAATCCTAAATTTCATTATTTTCATTAGTTTTGAAAAATTTCCCATTTTTCAAAAAACTATAAAACCACCATTAAATAAAATCAATTTTATAATTTTTTTTCATAAAAATTAATTATTAATAAATATATCAAAAATAAAATTAATAATATGTCAAGGAATCAAAATCAACATATGAAGGAATTGGAGGCACCTGCCTTAAAGGTTCTTATTATTAAATTCCACAAGTTTCTAAAGTGATGATATTAATTGGGTGATCCACCTAGCCTTATCATTTGAATTTTATAATATTACATAGTTTAAAAAAAATTAATTTTTTTATTTAAAGGATATTTTAATTGAATTTCTATATTCAGTATAACCCCTATATAAATTTAGCATTAAATTTTCATATTTTATATTTCCCCTCAATAAATTTATCATAACCTATGCCATTTTTTCACAACCATTTTGTAAGGTTTTAGATTTTATTACATGATCTCCAGTGAGTGGAATGAACCCTATGGAACTTGACATAGACCCCATGTAACTCACTATTTCATATTTATCCATGAGAAGGTTTAGAGGAGTATAACTGAATAAGTGATGTGTCCTCATGATTTTTTTAAAATCATAGATGAATTCCCTTTAGAGATTTGATGATAAAAGTGGGAGTTTTAGAAAATTAGATGAATTATCTCACAAAAAAAAATAATAAATAACAATATTTATTTAACATAAATTGATAATCTATACAAACCAATAATTTCTAATCACCATCCTTCATAATTTCCTTCACCACCAAATAAAAAATATATATATTGTTAGAGATAAAAATAAATGTGAGATAAGAGACATTCCCTCTATACATTACAAATTAATCTATTTCACCATTAATATATCTTATGAAACTCCCCTTATAAATTATTTAAATATATTCTATCACTTAATTTTTGAAAAACCTTGAAAATCTAGTTTTAAAGAATAATAATCTCGACAAATTGTTTAACTCACAACACAGATCATTAAGAAAATTGAGATATATTAGAAAAATATTATTATTTAAATGTAACATAGACATTGAATTAATGGATATAAATATGAGTAATAATATTATAAAATATATGTATAATTTTCATACTCAATATAAATGTATTTATTAATTAGTAGGGAATGAAAACTCTATTTTTAGTGAAGTCATTTTATACTCCAAAAATGCATTTTTCATCAAAATGATTTTGTTTAATTTTGTGTGTAGAAATTATAATAAATTTATATCAATTATATAATTAGTAATTTATAAAATTAACATTATTTTTTAAATTAGTTTTCCAAAATTTACTTAGGAAGAAATTTTTGGATTTTTCAAAAATAGTTGATCTTTCAGTGAATAGTGAAAAATACCACCTTTTCAAATACTACCATCTCTTTTCGTTGAAATAATGTAATTTAATATTCACATTATAGTTTGGATTTAGTTAAAGATGATCCATTTGATTTATAATTGTCTTATTAATTACATTTTATTCAAAAATATTCATGATTTTAATATAAGTTAATTTTATTCTTAAAAATGTATTTGTTCTAAAAATAGGTTTTCATCACCTTCTACACATTTATATTAAAATAAATATATAACACTTATATAAATTTAATCCTAAATAATGTATACCATATATTTAATTATTAGATTAAAATTTTGTCAAATTTGGTAAATAGGTCCCTTTTATTTTTGGTCATTATGAATAGAAACCATGGTAAAAAATAGTCACCTTAGTTAGGGTAAAATGGGTAAAACAAGGTTAAAACCATGAAATAAGGTCTTGAAATAAACCTAAAACTTACATTAATTTCATTTTATTGGAAAAATTTAACTATTTTCATCCAAATTCTTATATATGGCATTTTGGCGCCATTTTCCTTTGATGATGAAATTTATATTATTTTAAGTAAATAAAATTTAAAAATGTCACTATATTGAATTTAATATCTATAATTTTTTTATATAAGGATAAAAATAGGATAATTTAGGTTATAAATATTTATTTTAAATATTAATTAATTACTTTTATTGTATCAATTTAGTTTTAACATTTCGTGATGAAATAATTAACATAAATTCTTATAAAAAGCCAACCCAGTTCTTGTGCATGGTGTAGAAAAACCATCTAAATTATTTTTAACACTAAAAAAGTACCATTTTTTTGAGTTAATTATAGTTCCCCATAAAATTTATAGATGAATATTTCATATTATGAATTTTTGAATGGTTTAGATTCAAATTTCATACTTTTTTTGACATATTTAATGTCAAATTAAAATAATAGTTTCAAAAATTATATTAATGATATTTTTTATTAAAAAATATTTTATAAAATTATTTAAAAATAATTAAAATATTTTAGTAGTATAATTAAGAAGAGAAATGGTAAAAAAATGTCATCTACTGGCTATTTATGATTAAACTATCACCTTATATATAACATTATAATATTTTAATATTGAAAAATTCATTACCACATTTAAGGTAAAAATTGGATAACCAATGGGTTAAACCATGATTACATATAATTTTATAACCATTTTATAGGAATTTTACAAATATTATTTTATAATAGTTTATGTATTTCCAAAAATGACATTAATAATATTTTATAATAAAAAATATTTTATTAAATTATTTAAAATTAATAAAAATACAATCTTTTTCCAAATGAAGGGGATATAGTTGAAAATGTAAACCATGGTCTATTTATGGTATATTCTTCCTTTTATAGCAACTTTTTTACCCCTAATAAGTATAAAACATTAATATCATTGCAATTGTCAAAAAGGGTTAATGAGTGTTAAAATTAAGAGATAAGGGTGAAAACATAACCAAAACTTGACAAAATTTTATTTTGGGAGATTATTTAAACCAATAATCATATTATATTAAATTTATAGCAATTTTATTCTATTTTAAATTTAAATTAATTTGTATTAATTTAATTCTTTTTGTAATTCCAAGATTTCCCCTACCATCACTTATAAAAGGACACCCTTCTCTCTTTTATCTACACCTTCTTGAGAAAATTATCTCAACAAAAACATACCCAATTATCTTATAAGATTATGTATAAATGAATTATAATTTATGAAAATTTTAAAATACCATTACAAGGATTATTAAGAAGTGATCTAAAGTAAATCTTCAAAATAAGATGTAATTGTCATTACCGAGTCTTTCAAGTTTATTTCTCATTCTTGTTCCTCTAATTCTATTTTTCCCACCCTAAAATAAATTAAATATTATATATATACTTATGTGTTATTATGATTTTGATACAATCATTTTCCACCACTTTTCCATCCTATAGAAAGTGAAAACATTACTTGTGCGTATGTTCGACTTACTATCTCCACATAGCCGTGTAATTTATTTTTCATCACCATTTTAATTATATGACTATAAAGATGGAAATAATTATTTTATATTATATTTATAAAAGAATTATTTTGTTTAAATATATGATATCATATATATTCTTACCTTTCCATCCATTGGAAAATGATAACATCGCTCATGCGTTTGTGTAGACTACCCCCTCCATGATGTGTTGTGATTCATTTTTCATTTCTTCCATACATGGATGATAATTAGGATATATTTAAAGAAAATATATGATATTTATTTCATTATTATCATTTTGTATAATATGTAACCATGATCAAAATAAAACTACAATAACTTCCGAATCAAAACTTTTATGAAAAATGAAGCTACTTACACCCTAAAACGATGATTTTAAAGGAATTATTAATACATGGGCATTGAAATGTTATAAATGTATCATATATGAAGTTATAAATATTAATATGGTTCTAAAATAAATTAATTAAAATTTTAATACCATTATAAAATTGGTAAAATCATGTTAAAAAAAGTGAAAGAGTGAGGTAAGGGGTTTCATAACTCAATTTATTTTCATTGGGTTATATTACTTATTTATTGTCTATGTTTTTCTGATTTTTTTGTTTAATAACGTATTATTATTTTATGTTTTATTTATAATTTTTTACGTGGATTTAAATTTTTTCAAACAATCACTTCATTGGTTAATTATCACTCCAATGATATGATCTTTGTAAGAGATTTCATCTCAATTTCCACTCTATTGAGACATATTTTTTATTATGAACCTATTTAATTTTATGTGATTTATATACTACCCATTTGAAATATTTAACTTGAATATGTATTTATAAATTATGATTAAATTTTCAATTCATGTTTACACTTTCAAGGTGTTATAATTTAAAAGTTATCAAGGAGGTAAGAATTAATTTTAGAATATCATTTTTCTAGCATTGCTTATATTTTTCATTAAAGGAATATTATAATATTTAATTCAAAAAAATCTTATATTTTATTATCATATGGATATTTTATTATTTCCTTGTTTTATTCCAACTTTTCTTATCTTTTTTACTTTAATCAAGTAAAGAAATGTTTAAAAGAAAATCCGATCTTATTTATCTTTTTGATCGGCTATATTTTTCTTCCACGTCCATATTTTTAAAACATTTATCACAAAAGTCCATTTTATTTAATAAAATTATTTATTAATGAAAATTTACATTATCATTTACCTTTTAAAAGTTTTTAATGGAATATTTATAATGTTTTCTTAAATATTCATTTTTACATTTATTTAAAAAAAGTTAAAAGGAAGGTTTCTTTTTAACATATACATCATTAAAATATTTTCCCACCACCAAAAACATTTTATGATATTAGGTTTATTCTACAAGTTTTCAATAGATTTATAAATAAAATTATCTAATCAAAATTTAATTTATGTGTTTTTATTTCATTTTATTCTATCATAAAAAATACTTGATTTTACTATAACATATACTCTTCTAATGAATGAACGACCATCACTCATATCTTGATTAATTTTGTGGTAATTAACATTATCCTAAAACATTAAATTTATTGTGATCATTTTTCATTAGACATATCCATATCATTTAGTATTATTTCTTAAATTGTATATTATTTATTCATATGGTGTTTTTCTACATGATTGACTGTGGAAATTCTGATATTCCATATTCTTTACTCAATATGCATATTTATTGATGAGGCATATTATTTATGAATTAAATTTTTCATTAAATATATGATGAATTAATTGTACTTAGTAAGTTATGGTTGGGGGCTATTATATCCCCTCGATGCATTAATAGTTCTCATGAGACAATCTAGTTTTGTTATTTGGCATACACCTTACCTGTTTACATATATTGTCTTAGAACAAGGTCTTGATAGTAAAATTTTGTTGTATGAAATTATGTATTAGATCATAATGAAATTATTTATTTAAGTCCATGTGATTATTTTAAAGGTTATGATATCAAAGGATATATTTAAATTTATGTGATTATTCACATGTAATTATTTTATCATCATTTATTCTTTCCATATTATTCTTAATGATCAAGTTATTAATTAAATGGAAAGTGTTTTAAGTTATTTAACTTACCATATTGATAGTACATTATATAATTTTTATAACTTCTGATGTATGTAACCCTTACTGAGCATCTGATCACACCCTCATTTTTTCCTTTCTCTAGGATATGAATAAAGAATCTTTTAATGAGTTCAAGGATCCATAATTTTCAATTTCACTATTTTTTTATATTTTATTACAAATATATAATGAGAATCATGTTTGTATATAGTTCTTTAAGACTATTAAACTATTTGTTCCTTTGGTATGTGATCACTTGTATCTAGTTCCACTATAATAATGTAACAACCTACTCTAGGTAACTAGGGTCGAGGTATTTATATTTGGTATGAGAAAAAGTTTAGAAGAAACCTTTGGAACCAAATTTTTAAAACATAGATTAGTGAACATAACCCTATGATAGACATTGAGGATATGTATAATTATAGAATAAAATTCTAAAGTTTAGGTAAGGTAGAAATTATGTGGTTTTCTGAGCTACAAATCCCTATTTGGATACTGTAAGTGGAAATGGTTTTATAACAAATACACCTAGGGTTATAAACCCCAAAATGACTTTATCAAAATTTTCTCATCCAATCATTCTAGTGCATGGGGAGTGTACCCTTACTATGCACTAGGTTTGACACTCCTAGGGTCTATTCTTGGGTTAATTGACATCTTTATTATGAACTATTATGAAGGGTTTGAATAAATGAGGATTATGAATGACCTAGGTTAAACATAATATTTCATATATTGAAAATAAGGTTTCATGATTTTGAAATCTTATAAATTATTTTTATAATTATGTGGTTTCCCCATTTGATTTTTTTGATCATACTATGATTTTTGGTATCATTTAATATATATAAATAGAAGTAACTATTTTAAAACTAAATGTGATGGAAAATGTAATGATTGTCCTCATGAGAAACCAAATTAAATGAGAGATGGAATAAAGAATCTTATTATTATTCCTAATTAGCTATCTCATTATATGATTAGAAATCTCAACATGGGTGAGTTTCGTAGAACACAAAATAATATAAATATAGATATTTATAGAATTTTAGGTGATACAAATTGTGGGATGAAAAGTATTCAACATCCTAAAAGTCAAGAATGTCATAAGAGGAAATTAGAGAAATTTATTAAATGAATTGTAAGATATTTTACATGTGAAGAAACTAGGCATTGTGTAATAAAATTCCCATTGAAAAGTTCAAAGGTTGAAATATAAGGATAATGATTAAAAAGGTCTTGTGAATAAATGATTAGAAATTTTATATGATATAGTTATAGATATGAAGAAAACCTAAGTAACATATAAAAGGTTTAAATTATTTTAGAAGTTAACCTTAAAATAAAAAATGATTAGATTTATTAAATTTGAGACTTGATTTATATTTATAATCATAAAAGGATGTATTATGGAATGAAACATAAAATATTAGTTAAAATTTTATGCATAAATTTTAATGATTGTTGTACCTATGTATTAAGTTTTGAAATTATGAGGCATTTATATTTATTGATGGTATTTTGAAATCCAAAGATTATTATACTGATATTTAATGTAACAAAGTTTGATAAAGGGGTTATAAAATGTGAAATATGGGGATTTTTTCTGAATAATATTTATAACCTTAAGGTTTAATATGATCATTGATGTTTAAGTAATTATGTGTTATATCCTAACCCACCTGGACCTTTCTTGGGAAGGAAATGGGTCAAGGGTGACACCCCAATCCTACATACACTAGGACAGGGGATGTAAATAAGCACAGAGTAAGAAAAACTCTAAAATGGGAGACTTTATCCTAATATACTTGTACTCACACAAATAAAAAACTCCATGTGACCATGTATTGATATAATAAAATATTGAAACTTCTAGATTGTAATTAATGCATTTAATAACCTCTAGGAAATACATCAATGTGAAGTAAGATAATGTAAAATATATAAAAGGTAAAAATAAATTTCTAACAAGAAAAGAGGTCCCAACTTGACTATAATTGGAAAAAGTAAATGTTGAAGGGAGCTTGGCTCAAATATCCAAGGATGAGCATCAAACATGGCCAACACCTCCACTTATCACTATTCTCTACTAATAATAGGTCCACTGAAGTCACCAACCATCCATTTTTCTTCTAATTAAGTAACAAAACTTCTGGGAATATACCATATAAGGGTGAGTATATACATAACCAGTAAAAAACCATGAAAAAAATGAGGTAAGTAATAAACTAAGATAGTTAGCTCAACCCCTAATGAAAGAGGGTATATGAACCTAAAAAATATACTAAAAAAGAAACCTAAGTGAAGAGGGAAAGGGTATCTACATATTCATAGCTATATAATAATGATTATGAGTCTACATATGTCTCCAATGGTACCATATTTGATGCCAAGAACCTTGTGTAACCTCATAAGAATCCATGTGGAGGGAATGATTTTCCCTACTACACTCCACAATCAACAGAGCACTATCTCCCATGGTGGAACCACTCCCCACTGTATCTCGATGGAGGGAGAGTACCAATATTATATATAAGTCATAAAAACTATATATTATGGGAGATTACTAACCCTACTAATATTAAGAGTATGGGGGACTTGTGTCCTGGTTCGATGAGGGAGTAATGACCCCGACATCTCTCTAATTACCAAACCCGATCACTATCATCAGCCATGTGTCACTAAAAGAATAATATATCTTGTAACACCTCAATTTGTATCATATATTCCAAATATAAATCAATAATATCCTCCTATATAGAGATCTACTCAAGGTAGGCTACTCACAAGTCCAAATCTGTGTCCTGAAAGAGTAGATACACAATGTAAAAGGTTATGAGGGGACTACATGAATTTTTTTACAGAGGTACACAACATGTCTCATGAAACTAAACCCTAGTCATGTAAAATCACTACACTCAATATATAAAAGGAAATTACATGATGTGTACATAGGGTAACATAGCCTGCGACCTCACCCAAATTCCTAGGCATGTCTCCCCCTTGACATATCTTGCCTATCCTTGTGGCTCTACATAAAATTTCCTAACATGGGAATGATGTGTTTGTCCACCAATATTCTTGGGAATGTGCTCTTGAAAAAAGAATCATCTATACATGTTTTTCCACACAACATATTCCTATGGTAATATGGAATTTTTGTTCACCTAGGGTCTTGGGTGCATTCCCTCATCACAGGGCTTGGCTACTTGGGTAGGGTCACGTGACATGTGGTCCTAACTACATAGCATGTGATACTTATCTCAGGTGAAACCCTAGCCACCACAAGATTTCAAGGAACATGACGTGTGTTCCTCCTGAGTATATTGACTATAATATATTCACGTCATGTACTAGAGTCACGATGTTTACTAGAGTCAGATGACATATTTTATTGTTGGTTTCCATCTTCCAATAGTCGTTCATTGGAACAACGATCTCTCGAGAAGTAGCCACCACACCTCCCTTAACCATTTGGGAGTCCCGATCTATGACACCATCACCCATAACCTATCTCGATCCATCTACGAAACATAGACCCATATTTTTTTCATGTATCCATCATTAATTTAGGGGTTTTATCACACTTGATTCCGACATGACAATATTGAATCATGACCCCATGGTCTATTGTTGAAGAATACAAAGAACTATAGATGGAGTAGGAATAATATTGAGGTAATATCATTATTGGATGATGAAATATTGGAAAATGATAAAAAATCATATAAACCAATGGGATGAGAAACAATCTCAAAAAATAAAAAAATTATGGCATAAGAATAATAATTAAATACAGGATCATGTGAAGAACAAGAATCACATAAATAAAGAAGATATGCAATACATTCTTGAAAATTAAATAAAAATATTAAATACAAAAAAATAATGAGCGATACCTCAAGAATAAATTGATCATTTGTGAAGATTGTTTCATTTAGAAAATAAGGTGATGATCCCACCATGTTCATCGTTCATCTCACAAGTCTCCTTGATCATTGTTTTTAATCAACATTATTGGGTCATCAATGCCAACATAGCTCTCCCCTCATCTTCCCTAATATATTAGAGTTATGTGGATAACCTTAGAGATTGATCATAAGGTTATATATTGGAAATTATGTTTTTTTACATTAAGGAAACTAAATAAATAAATAATTTAATTTACTTAATGCACCATCCGATGTTCATATTCCATAGAAGATCATATGCAGACTAACCTTATGTCATTCCTAGGGTAAACCCTTCACTCTGGAAACAACCATGGTCTCAAATTTCCCATCTAAAGTTCCAATCAATGGGGAAAATATTTATTATTAAAATATTCTCACACATTATTTAATAAATATTAATATATTTAATATATTAAATCTAGGCTCCAATGACACCCAAAAAACACAAAATTCAAAGGGAAAAATAGATATATATATATATAAATATTTAATTAATAAAAATTTAGAAACTAGATTTATTATATTCTCCACTTATTCAAGGATATTCACCCTAAAAATAACAAGATACACAAAAAGGATGGGGTACTGATCCCAAATATAGATCTCATGCTCATAGAAGATCTCTTGTATGCTCTCATTCCACCAATGAACATGAACCATAGGAATGGTCAATCGATGTAGGATCCTTTGATTTTAATCATCGATCACCACTGGGTACTATGAGAAATTGGATCTTCCAAGATTTCTAACTCAACCCATTCAATGAAATACATGGATATATTTTCCCATCCATGAAACATGAATGTTTTATATACTCAGTCTAATTGTGAGGGTATTTTTATGTGGTAAGAAACCTTTGAAACCCTCTCAAGGATATGGAATATCCCAATGAACCTTAGGGATATCTTGATTCACTGGAAAAATATATACAATCCTTATCATGGGAAGACTCTCAAGAAAACATGTTCTTCCTACTTGAACTCCGAAGTAATATGATTTTGGTCGACATAAGATTTATGTCATATTTGGGATGTCCTTATATTCTTGTAGACAACCTAAACCTTCTCCATCATTGCATGTGCTAGCCCTATCCCAGTATGAGTTGTTTCTTTAATCTCAATACAGTTCCAGTGTGATCTTAAGGGTTTCTAATATAGGGCATTGAAAGGTTCCATACCAATAGTGGAGGGTTAACTATTATTATTAGAAAACTATACTTATGGTAAGTTATTCTTCTATATTCATAAGAAGTAAAACACATAGGCTCTCATTATATCCTCTAATACGTGGATGAAATTCTCGATTTAGAGATATTTTAGTTGGTTAAACACCATTATCATCTATAACTGGGACCTTTAATCCTCATATGGACCCCTCCAAAACCATTATGTGAACCAAATTTCATGTTTGGAGAAACTTTTCCGGGGTAACCCATGGATATGGATGATCTCATTCATGTAAAAATTCCCCAAACTCTCAACCAATCTCTACTCCTTGATGGAAAGTAAGTGTGATGACTTGGTAAATCAGTAAAAAATTAACCATATAACATCATGGACTCTCACTATCCATAGAATCACCGCCACAAAATACCTTGATATGTGATTCCACTTCCATTCTGGAATCTCAAGGGGGTTGATTCAACTATACTGGAACCTAATGTTTAGTCTTTACCTATTAACATGTGAGGCATAAAATGAAAAACTCAAAAACTATGTTCCTCATGTATTCCCACCAAAAATACCACCAAAGTCCCTTGTACATATTTTCCACTTCTGGATGTACAACCAAGGGGGAGGTATGAAACTCTCTCAACACATGCTCATGCAATGTGACTAGAACTTCTATCTATCTCTTAAAAAGGATTATTTTTTCCCAAATTTAGAATATCCATATGGTGCATATCCTTAGGATATCTGGTTACAAAAAAATTCATAGTAAATATCTCCCAACTGAGCTTCTATAACATGATTACAAAGTGGTGGAGTCACCACCTCAAATGATGGTAATATGAACCCCTCTCTTCCACTAGAGTTAGATGCAATAATGCCAATTAGTCAGATGCCTTCTATGCTATGTGAGAATGAGATTTACTATGAAGGGAATCTACCACAATGTTTTTCATCCCTAGAGTATAGACTATCATGAATTCATACTCCTACCAAAAATACAACCTACACCTCTATCTCAGGTTAATATCTCTTTGGGTGAATATCTATATGAGAGTTTAGTGGTATGAGTAAATAATAAAATTCTATCCCAGAAGATAATTCCTACACATCTTTAGGGTGAAGGATTACACTACTAACTCTAAGTCTTAGGTCACATAGTTATGTTCATGGGGTCTCAACTACCTTGAACCATAAGTGATCACTTCTTATATCTTCATCAAATTTTTTTTGATCCCTACTCTGTGGGCATCACAAAACACCACGTACTTATCACCCTCCTCCAATAGTCTCAAAACTGAATCACCTATCAACCTTTACCTCAAATATTTAATGGATCCTTTAAACTTGTTAGTAAAAGAAAATTACTAACATTTCTACATCAAGGAAGTCAAAGGGGATATAATCCTGTAAAAGTCTTCAAAAAACCTCTAATATTACATTTCCAAACTGAGGAAACTTTTCACTTGAATCATTATCTTGGGTGGTTCCTAGGAGAGCACTGTGTCAAACGTTTCTAGATCCATAGTAACACCATTCTTAGAGATGAAATTCCCTATAAAATGAACCTATCAAATCCAAAACTGACACTTCGATAGATTACTATAAAGTTGTTTCTATTGAAGTAAGTCTAAGACCATCCTCAAATGCTTTATATGATTATCCTAATATACATAGTGAATGATAATGTCATCAATAAGGAAACTATTGAACTGGTCTAAATATTAATAGAATATTCAATTCATACGTTCCATAAACATGGTGGGGTTATAAGTCACACCACATGACATCACCAAAAAATCATAAGTCCCATAGTGACATATGAATGCCTTATTAGGAATTTCAACCTCATAAACCCTCAAAATATGGAAGGAAAATATAATATCAATCATTTAAAACCAACTCACACCTTTCAGTTGGTCGAAAAGGTCATCAATTCTCATAAATGTGTACTTTTTCTTGATTATTACTTGGTTTAGGTGACAGTAATCAATGAAAATCCTCAATATACTATCCGACTTTTTCATGAACAAAACTAGAGTTTCCTAGGGGGACACACTGGTTCTAATAAAACATTTCACTTAAAGGTATTCCAACAATACCCTCATCTATAGAATCTCTGTAGGGGACATCAGACATTCCTTATAATATATTTTTGTGGACCTAGGGTGAAATTAGATGAAAAAGTGAATCTACTACCTCAGAGGTTGGCCCATAACATCTTTGTTAAATATTTTCATATAATCCTCCAATACTTCTAAAATCTAGATACCTAAATATTTTCATGCACCAATGGATAAACTCACCAACTTATGGGTGATAGGTGGAAACATACTGATTATGAGCCCCAATTTCTCATCCATAAGATTCCACTCATCCATGAAATAGAATATCATTCCATCTATACAGAGGCATCTAAATCTTCTAGAATGATAGTCAATCTAGGCATGCACCATGGAAAACTGGTCCATGTCCACAAAGACATTATAAGGTTTCATCACAACAACTAGGAGGTCACTTTAGAAACTCTCTCCACTGAGTGCTAAGTCTTATTACTAAAAAATGTTAGATATAAAATAATCACTACCTATAAGAACCTCTAGAAATAGACGATGGGCCAAAGACTCAACTATAATATCTAAATCTCCCTCAAGGGATATAGCGATAAAGGAAAAATCAAAACCATATTTACAAGTACTATATCTAATGTAGATAATACAAAAATTTTACACCGAAACATATTATGAGTAGCTTAGTCATATTCCTCCATAGACTGCAACTACCCACACCCTCAACCGCCATCCCTCTAAGCCTAGAATTGTACACCTAGTGGTGATGGTGGGAGTAGTTTATAGCATCATCCAATACCTACATATTATGCCTATAGAGATCCTTCCACTCCTCTATCAGCTATGCCTTCCAGGGGGATTCCTTGAACACAATTGGGAGATCCTTGGTCATGATGTTTCCCTTGAGGTGGAGGTACATTCACTATCTGACCACCATCAACAGCACGATGAGTCAAGAAATCATGATCCATTTTTCCTCACTCGTCACAAGTATTACATGCCCATATCCATGATAAATGGAACCTTTACGTGAACCTTATACTAAAGATCCACGTGTTTGATTATGTTCATGAGTATGCCTTCTATGTGGAGAACCTGATGTCTGACGACTGCTTACCATTGAAGATGACTCAACCCCACTATTCACACTACCAAATCTAGTCACCAACCAACACTCAGCTAGAATTTTTTCTATAACTAAGGCCCACTCTAACATTGTAGTGTATGTGGGATACATAAGGATACCACACTATTCAGATGTATCCGATAATTCCGTACTCAAACTTCCATACATGAAAGTTTCCATCCCACACCATATTGATATAATAATGTGTGAGGTTATTAAACATTGAGTCATAATCAATAACATTCACATCACCATGATTCATCTTAAGAGTCTTCTATATCTATATAGAGTTCAAGCTCAAAGATTAATACTTTTAATGAAACAAATATTGATATTTTGACCATGGGAGAATCATTTCATCATGACTATGAGTAATCAAACCCCATTATCACACTATTAATCTATTAATAATACTAGTTTCCAGAATGTCCATATGATCTTATGGGGTTTTACCAACGTGGAAGACTCATACCACTTCCTTAAGCCAATCCCCCAATTTCTAAGGGTCTGGATCTCCATGAAACCTAAGTGGTCCTTGTAACTAAAACTCTTGTAATGCAGTAATCTGGTGTGTATCACTGTCGACACTCCATTCTGTCAAAGAGTCTAAAAAATGACAAAGGGAATCCCCTTATAAATAAAATGAAAAAATACATGAAGAAAATCAAGTTTTACAAAGGCATGGATTTTGGATCTCTTTAGTCAAACCAAAAGAGCTTTGGGGCGTAGCCTACTTGCGCGCCCCAAAATGTCACACAACTTACTTGAGCACCCAAATTACATTCACCCAAGGTCCCATATATGCCTATAAATAGAGCCCTAGGGTCCTCATTTGTATGGATTAATTTCCTTGAAGCCTAATTGCTGCTCTAGTCGCCCTAGTACTTCTACCAAGTCTCCCAAAACTTTCAAGGTAGTTCTTCAACACCTTGAGTAGAGGATTTAAGGGGGCATCATTGGAATTAAGTCTTTTTAGTGTTTGAAAACCACAACACTTGCGTGCCTACAGCAACCAACCTCCCCAAGTCAGAAATACTTGCGTGATTCCTATTCCTTTTATAGGAACTTGAGCACCCCACTTCTGGGACAACCTATGAATACTCTTGAAGGATCGATAAAGGTCTCTCCCAATTATTAAGAAATAGGTTGTTCATCTCTTAAGTGAACATCAAGTCGCCCAAGCCTACTTGCGTGCCCATACTTGCACACCCTTAGCTACTTGGTTGCCCATCTTTGATTCACTTAATCTCTTCAGTCTATAAGACATCAATCCTTCATCAAATCCATTCATGGAAAGGCTTCTTCTTCCTTGGATCCCTTGTGTAAAAGGGATTCTATTGAGACCTCCACCAAAACCTCCTGACTTATCAAGACTTTGGGAAAGGCACATCAGCATGTCTCCTATTTGGGTTTATATTTACACAATTAGAGGTTTCCCAAATTTGTTTTATAAGGGAGTTAGGATACACAGAATATATGTGGGTTTGTATATCCATAATCACATGGACTTTTCTCTCAGAAACAATGTTGGGAAGTTCTCGGTTTGGAGGAGGGTTGGGTCCTGACCTCTCCCTTCTCGAAGAGATGACCCATAACCTCAGGTCCTTTCAGTAGTAAAGGTACATTTCACACTTAATTCATCATTTTGAATAAAGGAGGAGTCTCCCTCCCCTACCAAGATCAATTTTAGGGCAACCATCCCGGTGTAAGAACCTAGCTTTTCTTGCAAGAGGTACCACCATTCCTCCTCCTCTCTTCTTTGGTGCCAAATACTAGAGGGGAGATGGAAACAAGACTTTTGTTACCCTTTACCTCTCACATTGGGATTTGTCACAACGGGAAACCATCCTAGTGTAAGCCCCTAACCTTGACCCCTTCTTCCTTTCATTAGACCTTTGTCCAATGTAAAGTGAATAGAGGGAAGGCTCGTCACCTCCCCCTCTTCCACGGTCAACACACTCTCTTCCACTAGCGGAGGAGAATTTTTTTGAAAGGGCCATTTTTGAATATTCTACATCCTCTTGTTTCTCACACCAAGAAATAATCAAGTGGGTTTAGATATTTTTAGTGATTACAACATGTTCACAAACACCCATGGTGAATGAACTATGAGAACTATGATTCCAGTTCAAACCAGGATACGTAGGAAGCCTTCTCAGGGCCTGAGATCATTGGATATCCTCTTCATGAATCCAACCCCAATTCCCTTAATCTAGGAATCTTCCTTAGGAACAAGCCCCAAATTAAATTCCTAAGTCATAAAGGCATCCTTTTCTGGAAGTAATCCCAAACTCATTTCCCTCAAATGACTATAATCTCCTAGGAAACTTATCAAACTATGTGGACTTAGATTCTCATCTATATGGGATACGTAGGAAGGCTCCTTGAGGTTAAAAACCAATACCTTAAACCAACCATGTTCTCCTTGGTCCATATTCCTAATAGGGTCTGATCTTATTTGGAAACCCATATCCTTTCCAAGTTCCTTGGGATGCTTCAGTATAAGTCCCACATTATGTTTTGACTATGCACCTTCCTCTTAGATGTCCATATCACATGACATTAAACTGTACGGCTAGGTCCTTATCAAATGACCTTAAAAGGTATTATGTGTCCCATTTAGTGAAACCCAACTATGAGGGTTCTGATTCCATTCACAAGGATACGTAGTTAGTCTATTTTATGGGCACGATCTCAAGATCAAACAAAACCTTCGTCTCCCTAGATGAAAATAAATTCTAGAGTGCCCCACTGAGTGGATTAAAAACTAGTATCATCATAATGATTATTAAAAGAATCTATAAGTAGTATATAAGAGTATACCATTGATGGAGAACCTCTAATACAAACAGATATCTCCATTAATGAAGAACCTCATATACATACATATGATTTTAAACATTTAACATTCTAAATAAGTGATTGAAAATTCCAAGGGATACTTATGATATACTTGGTGAATTAATAAGGATTCATGAAAATATCTTAAATTATAAAGAGATTCCCAGAGTAGACAATAATCCCCCCCAAAAGGGTGTGATGAGTCCAACCTTCCATCCTCTTGACCAATGCATGTTATTAAGTATCGTGAAGTTCAAACTTAATGAACGACTGCCTTTGGAAAGCAGGTCCCCTTTGGATAAAGAACTTTTGGACATTTTAGGTTTCATAAATAAATCCAATGGAAACCCCCTGGAAGCAGTGATTCTTAAAACTAGAATACACATTTCAAGGAACAAAAAAACAAAAATGGTGAACCCAATACAAACCCTTAACTAAGTTAATAATGTTACCCACCTGTTAGGACCCTATCAATTAATAAAGGAAGGCCAAACAAAGGAATCAATCATGCATGTATCAGACTTAAAAGTTGTTGCTTTAATGAAGTTTATTGTTGTTTCAAGTTTTTTTAGAATTCCCTTTACTCCAAAAATGGGTTTCTTCAAGACAAAATCTGTGAAATTATGACCACTGATGAAGATGGATACCCATCCATGGGAATGATGTCATCACCAACCCATCATCTTCAACACTGAGTCTCTAATGTGTTTGTAAAGGAATATCGCCAGCATGGTATAATCTCAACATTGGAGGCTGCTCAGTAGGCCCTCTAGGTCAATAAAAATCATCGATCATTCAGCCAATGATGAACGATGATCAAGAAGTAGACAATTACAACCACCGTCTTCAACCATTTCAGGTCCTTATCCCCAGAATGCAACAACCAATCCCTCCCATACTACAGGTAAGTGGATCAAGAGGCCACTTAAGGCCTCAATCCTAGAATGTAGGAGTCCTTCCAGAGGACTCCAACAAGCAATCACCACCAGCAGAATCACACGGTAGTAAACCCCCTACATGATAGGGGTGTTTCCTTTGGATGTTTAGTCTAGGTCTCTCAGACCTGGGCACACAAGACAAACCACCGAGGATAACTTCCGGTCAACATGAATTAGGTTCTTACCTCTACCCCTTCCGGAGAATCCCATCAACCTGACTTGATGGAAAACAAAGAACATGCACATACACCCTTAGGTCAAAATTTTGTTGTCCAGAAGACTCGTCTAGAAGCAACCCACCAATCCCACCAGATAAATCTAGTGAAGTACCATAAATAGGTAGATACACCTACTTACAAGTTATTAGCCAGTCAGTAGGCTTGTCTGACTGCATTTAAAGAAGCCTCTCAATCTAATGTGGTGGAAACTGGTAAACAAGAACATACTCTTATTTACAATCACCAATTCATCTAGAAATCTTGTTTACCAGCATTGAAGGAAGTTCGTGAACCATGCTTGATGGGAATAAGCCAGCAAGCACATACACCTACCAATGTTCGTCAATTCTTCCAACAGTCTCATTTTTTATCACCTAAAGAAGTCATTCAGAAAGCTCTGACAACAAATTTGGGGAAAAACCAACTCTCTACCCCACACATGAGTACTATCAATACCCATTGATAGGAAAAGGAGGAAAGGAGTAGGAACATACACTACAATGTACCGGATTTTTTCATGTATAATTTTGATATTATATGGAATCTAATTCGAGACCAGGATCTGAGACGGCGTGCAGTTCCGAGGCCCGGTGAGCTCGGAACAAATGTTTGAATTTAATTTAATAATTAAATTACGCGCACGTGCGGTTTTCCTGAAAAAGTGGAATAACTCCTAAATGGGTGCTCAGATCAGAAATCTGAGGTCACCGTTGCGTTTAGAATAGAAATTTTACCTTAGGCAAGGCCTAAAATCAGCCGGCGCAGGTCGATGGTGAAATCTAGTTTTTGGACGTAAGAGTAATAAAATATTTAATAAAAATATTTTATTATGTAGCGAGATTTTATTAAAACTGTTGCAGCGGATATCTTCATTTTAAATAAATGATTGCGCAGGGTTCAGGGTTAGAAACCTAATAACCCTAAAACCCTTGGAAACTCTGGAGGCTCTGGAGAAAACCTCACAACGTGGTGATGACGACGCGACAACCATATCTTCGCCAACGAAATCCGCAGAATCCAGGTAGGATGTTTGTTGTGATTTTTCTTCCCCGTTTTTGATTTCCACGACGAACGCGGATTGATCCACGAACATATTAGCCCGTGGATCGATCTTTCTTACAGGATGGGATATTTTTGGGAATCATTAGATTTGATTCTTGAGATTGTTTTGATTTTTGTTCAAACTTCTAATGATGAAGAACCAAGATCGACACAAACATCGATCGAGGTTCGTCCCTCTCGATTGTTGTGTTTTTCTCTCCCAATTCCTACGCATTCTTCATGTGTGTTCTACATGTTCTTGGGGAAAATCGATCGTTCCACATTCTTTTGTTGGAGCAATGGTCTGAAATTAAATATACAACATTGAGGTGACCTGGCGGAGGTGTGACGACAACGATAGCGGATAAATCGATGTGGTTCATAAATTCCCGTTCTTCGAGCGTTTTCGTGCGGACGGATCGGGATGCGCTTTCAAGGCCGATCAGAATCCCAAAACCGACGGAATCGGTTTCGTAGGGGCGGGATGACCCCAAATCCGGAGTTTCGTAATGATCGGATGGTTGGATCAAGATCTGGAGGATCAACCTAGGCGCACGGAGGAAGACGACGTTTCTGGAGAAATCCCGACTACACACCGTGTAGTATGGGATACATGGCGTGTGTTCGTCGGCAAGATTACATGACGTGTACTCCAGAATTACAAAGACAAGGGAAAGGTACACAGATAAGGACACGCCGTGAATACCCCTCCCCGGCTAGACCCGACCAGATACACGGGATACCCCGTGTACTGGTATACAGGCAGGTGACACGGACACGGGCAGGTGACACGGACACGGGAAGAGGCTGTGTATGGCCGCATGGCCAGCGTACACAGAGTGAGCCCAGGTGCTCGGACACGGCGTGTGACTCTTTTAAATGCTGTGTAGTTACTTTATATCTGACAAGCCTTGTGACATGGGCCGGTTACATGGGCAGTACCCGGGGTCAAGGAACACGGTGTGTACTTTTTTCAACATGCTGTGTAGTTTGGTTTTACACAGCTTGAAGGGAGGACACGGGACGTTTACACGGGCAGTACCCGAGGTCAAGTAACACGGCGTGTAACCATACTACATGCCATGTAACCTATCTTAAATCACTTGAGCCACTTTTCTTCTATGACTTGGACTAGTTTCCTTAGGGTTCGTACCCTTGGTGTTTTCCCTGATGGTTTTGGAATCATTTCCTTTACACAAGAATATGATCCCTTCAGCAGAACTTCCTGAATAGAGTTATTGGAATCCCCTCTGTGAGACTTAGATCCGGATCCTCTATTCATTCCTGGAACCCTAGGTAGAGTTCTTGGTATCGATGTGACCAACTTTACCTGGGCGCCGATCCTCTGCTTAGCAGATTAGCTCAGACTGAGTTTTTGGAATCACCACATGACTTGGTTGTGATCCTCCTCTGGTCATCATGTTCTCAAGGTACTTGTGGAGTGTGTTCTCTCAGAACGAGTACTTCATATCTCCCTCTTCAGACCTAGGAGTGTGTTCTCCCAGTTGCATGTTTAGCGGAATCTTCGAGCTGGATCCTAATGGTGGTATTCGCGATAGATGGTCATGCATGAGTATATCTGGATGTTCTTGTTACATGTTCGGTAGACATATAATGTGTAGAGTTGACTGTACCTTTCTGTTGTGGTATTTCCCTTGTTGTATTCCTATGTGTTTTCGGGGTGTCCTACTGGGTATTGTTATACTCACCCCAGCATGGGCTTTGCCCACATGTGTTGTGTCTTGTGCAGATGGGTGAGCCTTTGACAGGATTCTAGACGGACCAGGACCAGACGGTACTCAGTGAGATCAGACAGGCTGAGGTGTGTTCCTACGACTACAGACTGCGGTCCCAACACCTTTCTTTATAGGTAGTACTTTGTTACAGACTTTATTTTTGGTGGGCTTGTACTTTTGGACCATGGTTTAATTTCTTGAACTTTACTTTCCTGTCGTACTCTGTGGTTGGGATTTAGTGTATGCATGCATCTTTTCCTTTTAGGAGTTTTTACTTTTCAGCTTTGCGGGCTTGGAGATGTGTGTGTGTGTGTGTATAGGTTTATAGGCAATGCCTCCCATGTTAGTAGTATGCCTACTCAGTTCTAGTCACCAGCCCCTGGCCTATTGAAGGCGGGATTGGGTAGTTGCGGCTCGGGTCCCACTGGGACGGGTCATGACATACACCTACTCCAGATACGGAATAGACATATATTCCCATTCTAGTTACTGATGTCACCAAACATATTCTATCAATGGTGAAAGGGTAGGAACAAATCCCTCCCAATATTTTGGAAGCATGACAAGATATTATAACAACCACTTCAGTAGTACCATGGAAATAGACACATAAATTTGTCCCCACACATGGGATGACACATCAGCATGCCATCCTAGAACAGATACATACATCTGTTTCAGTCCATGAGGGCCATGGGGAATACTCCCCCTATCACACAGAAAATAAGATCAGGAACATACATCCTTCCAATTGGAGGTAATCAGTCCATTTCGGTAACCACTCCAAGGCAAGCACATACACTTTCCCATGATAACCACTTTTCCCAGAAACTGGCCCCAACTAAGTATAAGAGAACATCCAAAAAGAATCCTCACCAAGAACTGTTGGAAAACCAAGATTCAAGCTTTGATTTGGATCCTCTTAATGATGGAGTTCTTGAAGACCTCATACATTTTTCTATTGTAGCTCAAGATCCTATCCTCTCATTACCAAATTATGGTAGTGGTAATAGTAATTCTGAAGTTCTTTATCAGACACTTCATCATGAAGGATTTATTCATAGAAATTCTGTCAATCTAGAGTTCCTATCTCTTGATTAGAGCCACAAAAACCCTCCATGTGGACAGAAGGCCAAGGAGCAAGAAGATTTATCCCTTTTTTTAATCCACCATGGTGATCCTCCCCATGATGGAATTCGATGTGAAAGTACTATCCGTATTTGTATTTCGTATTGTCAATAAAATTCTATAATTGAAAATTTAGCGATGAGAAATCCCTCCTATCTCGTGGCACTTGCATGAATATGGCCAGTCATGTATGATTCCTTGTCATTGATAGGTGTAACAATTTCTGAACCAAAAGACATCTTAATGGAACAATATTTCTACGGACCTCCCTTAGGTCACTTGTCTTTTAATACAGAGCATCCACTTTGGTCATACCAAGTGAAGAATCCTCTAGTGAAAGATGATTAAGAAACATGAAGAAACAATTGATTGTAAAAATACTAGTCATGTTCTGGAGTTTGGAAAATTCTTAGTATAACATTCCAGAATTGATTGTAGAAGATTGAATTCATGATATTAGCCTCAACCTATGAAATAATCTTCTTCATTTTAAAACCAAAGTATTACTATATGATGAATATCAAAATCTTGTAAAGGTAATATAATTGTTACAATGCCAAATTGACTTGAAATCTCTCTCAGTTTTTCAACATCCAAAGTTGAAAAACAACAGGGAACCCTTTATCATGCATGCCTCAATGCTCTAAAGAGGATACACCAGTTAATTTCTGATTCCCCATCTAGTGTTCATATTAGAGGATGAGGTGCAAATGGAGCATTGTATTAAAATGCACTCCAAAATCAGAAAAGTCCTCCAAAAGTGTTCTCATGAAATGTTATTTCCCACAGTTGACAAAAATCAATATATTTTGTATGTAATCAATTGTACGCTCAAGAATAGGCCTCAACCAGATCTCATCAGAATCAGGCCCAAAGAAAAGAAGTTGTTGAGTTATTTTTACATCAAGAATATGAGAATCTTTAGCAGGCATCCCACTTAAAGGATGCTAGCCGTCAGAAAATGAAATTGTCTAAAATATCAAATTAATCTTTTGAAACAGGTGATTTGAGTGGTTGTCAGATAATGCACCCAGTGAATGTCCGAACCAAAATTCAAAAAATTAGAAGAGTAGTGGCACGAATTTCATCCATAGTAGTTCATGAATCACCCTACATTGCAAGGTTGGGGGATCATTTAATTCAACCTTCAAATTCATTAAATATAGTTCAAATATTTGAAGAATAAGAATAAGAACAGCGCCATCTTATAGGGCTGGGGGCTTTTTCACATCTTAAATTTCCTCCTCAATGAAATTAAGATTTCTACCGATTAGGGAAGAAGCCATAAGGAAATAATACAACTGAATTATCCAAGGATTACCTCCGGGTTACTATCTGCCAAATAGTTCTTGGGAATTCATCATATAAGATATTAGAGTCTCATGGAAGATACAGAGGGAGAAAATCTTACCAAAATACTGATAGAATGCCATTGATGCATTATGTATCAGTGAATGTCATTAGAACCACTACAGAATATCCTCTAGAAAATGATTCCAGTTTAGGGGAATTAGAAGATTAAGTTCTTGTCCATAATATGATACACACTGAGGCAAATGAAGAAGGTGTGCATACCCAAAATCAGAAGCTTACCAAGAATCTTGGTATGCCTTCAAATAACCAACTCCCACCCATAAAAAAGGAATATAACAAGGGGAAAGGTAAAAGTCAGATTTCATCTCACTTTTCCACTGGAGAAGGTCAATATTTTTTGATTGAAGAAATATTTTCATGGCAAGAAGATGAAATGAAGAAGTTAAAAACACTCAATACAGAGTTACTTCAAAGCAACATTTTTGCTAAGTGTACTCCCCAGGCAAGACCTCAACTTAAACATCCTGTAGGATCTCCTTAGTAAAGAGAATTTGTAGTAACTATAGATGCAGATAATGAATTCTATACACTGGGTACACAATCAAGGTAGGATCAGACACATCCTGATAGGCCTGTGCCTGTGGGTTATCTAAGGAAAATATCAGCACCACTATCAGTGGTTTTGTCAGTCACTGAACCAGCTCAAGCTCCAGTTACTATACCGACATAGGTTCTAGCTTATCTGAATATTCCCCAAATTCTTATGAACACAATTGAGTCATTAACGAAATTATTGGAAGATATGAACAAATGACGTGCACCAGTTCTGCAAAAAAAATAGAGCTTACCTCGAATGGGTGGATGCAATTCCTCCCCCACCAAATTTTGTGAATACCACATTCCCAATTTTTAATGGTTCGGGAGATCTAGAACAAAAATTAACACATTTTTTTTCTCATTGTGATCCCATGATGGGAACTCCTCATCAACAAGAAGTAGTAAAGCTTAGGTGTTTTGTGTAGTCATTACAGGGACCCGATTTTGTCTAGTATACTAGTTTACAATCTCGATCAATTACTGGATGGGAAGATCTCCATTAGAAATTCCTTTTTCAATTTATCTCAATGATACCAAAGATGATAGTTTTTGATCTTACAAATTTTAAACAAAGGGAGAATGAAAGAGTTTCAGATTTCATTATGCGATGGAAAGGATTAACATATTCCTTAAGTCTAGCACTCCCTTAAGAAGATTTACTGCCATTTTTTATGGAAAATCTACATGATGAGTTACACACACCATTGATACTTGTGAAATACACAAGATGGTTTCGAGACCTTAATTGAATCACTCAAAAAATAGAAGACTATATTATAGAAACTAAGGCTAAAACTCATGTAATTCCATCAGCTCCGAGGAGGAGGATAGGAAAGGCATAAGCTGCTACAGTTACACTCAAGCAGGCACCTGTACCTACTTTTACTTCAAGACCTTCATCATACTATAGGGATCCATATCCTAAGCATAAATAGAAATGACCACCTCGTCAATATGATCAAATATATCAAAGGAGGAAACAATTTTAGGAATTAATGAATAAAGTTTGTTCTTTCTGGAATGAACAAGTTCCTAGTTACTTCATCTAATCACTGGAAAACAATTTGGTTCAGTTTCAAAGGCTGAAAAAAATAAAATAAAGAAGAAGATAAATATATTCCAAATTATTGTCCCTTTACCCAGATGTTAGAGAATCCCATCTAGGAATGTTTTTTTTCAAGGACCTCTTATAAAAGATGGTAGATTTTGGACAAGTGAAACTGAAAACTTCATCAGCTCAAGTAGCATGTGTTACCGCTACTGATCCAGAGGAAGAAGGTGAATGACAAGAAGTCAAAAATAAAAATGTGTAGAAATATGATTATTGGATGATCCAGAAAATGATCCACCAGACACATTCCATTTTATGAACATAGTTGAAACAACCAATTTTTTCTTCTACCACTCTTTTCATAAAAAAAACACCTTCATCAAAAGGTCATTCCTCAAAGAATAAAAGTAATTATAAGGATAAAGGGTAGTCAGAAGTAGATGAGATCACATTAAGGACAAATTTTTCCTTGACCCTGGCAGATTTCATGCCATCTGTTTCAAAAGCACGGGAACCGCCACACCAAATGACACAATAAGAATTAACCTGTCATGAAAAATCTGCATCAGATGAAGAGTTGATCTTTGGTTTCATCAATGTTATCCCCTTAACAGATCCTTATTCCAATGGTGATTCTGATTATAATGATTCATAATTCCTTGTACTTAATTGGGGAACCATAGGAAGAGGCAAGGATTGAGAATACAAGGGAAGACGTGGGAATTCTAAAATCCACCATTTTAACTCTACCCCTGGTTGAACCATATATGCAGTAGAAAATCATGGAAGATCCCTTCAACAGGATCAATAGGAACAAAGAGTTTCTTCCATAAAAGACATGTTTGGTTCTGACAAATTTATTTTGGAGGAAATATTAGAAGTCACACCGTCTTCCTCTTATCAAATTAATAGACCTAGTAAGTTGAATATATCAAATCCAGGAGTATTTCTAGCTTTTTCTCTGAAATAGTGTACGTCTAGATCAGAATCATAAACTTCCAAAACACATGAAAAACTATATTTTCATGACAGAAAACACAGACCTTTAGACCAAAACTATGATGTCATGAAACAATTTGACCTTGTACCATACAATTTATCAATTTTGGATGATTTGAATCTGTCAAAATATCTTCAGGAAGCACTTATTGATGCTTTGTCAAGTCCTCCAGAGTTTGAAACCGAAGTTGTTACTGCTGATGTTTACCTTATAGAAAATTATTCTATATAATGTCATGAAGTCATATCTTTTACAGATGAAAATGAAGATGCCGTTGTACATTGAAATATTAAACCCTTATATTTTTCTAGAAAAATCAATGATATATACATCTGACGAGCCTTCATTGATAATGGATCTAGAGTCAACCTCATTCCCGTTTGTACACATCGTCGATTTGTCCTGAATAAATCTGTCTTATCTTCTTCCACTTTAATGTTACAAGATTTTGATAAGAACGGGAAAGAACCTCTAGGAAAAATAACACTCAGAACCCAGTTTAGAGATCTTGTGCCTAATTCAGATTTCATGGTTGTTCTTCAGGACACAACCTTTAATATTCTTCTTGGAAGGCCTTGGCTTCATCAACATGCATCCATACCTTCATCATACCACCAATATCTTAAGTACTGCTTCAATGGTCAAATCGGGACATTGTATGGTGACAAGGATCCATTAAAGAAGTGTGAATATCATTACATTGAAGAAGAGTTTTATCACACAAAAGGAACGAATTCTATAACAAAGGAGATAACCAGAGTTAATGCTCTAAATGGACTGGAAAATATCCCAAGAAATCCATTTATACATTAGAGTAAAAATTATGTGTTACCTATTAATCAAATTGAGAAGGTAAAACCAAACCTAGGAACTCATCTAGTAACTTCCATAATGTCAATTATGACAACTTTGTCTGATAACATGGGAGAAACTATTGATCCTCCAAGCAGTAATGGAATATTTAATAGAGATGTCTTCATTTCATCCACTGAACTACAACAAGCCTCTACTTCTTCAATCAAAGTAGAAGAAATTTAGAAATTCTACAAATAGGAAAAGATGTTGATTCTCAATCCATCATCTCCTCTTTATTTCCATAGGAAGAACCTTCATCATCAGTAGGGTCAGATATGGTGGCCTCTTCTTCAGGATGTTTAAATACTAACTCCCCTTCTAACTCTAGGAGTTTTTCCTTTTCATCTACTATTCATGTGGAAACAGAAGAGGTAACACATAATGAAGAAGAAAAGGAAGATCTTGGGGATGATCCTATAACATTTGAGTAAGGTTTCTCTACCACCGTGGATGAGCTCAGAGAAATAAATTTGGGTATAGAATAAGATCCATGCCCCACTCTAATTAGTGCAGAAATGACCTCTAAAGAGTAAGAGGTTTATACTTAATTTCTAAAGAAACATCGAGATATATTTTCTAGGAATTATATAGAAATTCCACGTCTTAATCTTGATGTATCCACCCATCATTTGGGTCTACCAGAAGAACATCATGGATTCAAGCAAGCAGCAAGATGAACGCACCCAACTCATGCCTCTAAAATTGAAGCTGAAGTTGATAAGATTATAAAAGATAACTTTTTCAGAGAAGTGAAATATCCCAAATGGATGTCCAACCTTGTCCTAGTGAAAAAGGAGAATTGGAAAATTAGAGTATACAATGATTTCATAGATCTTAACCAGTATTGTCCTAAAGATGATTTTATAGTTCTGATTACAGAGCTTTGAATTGATGCGACAACTGGATATGAAGCTCTTTCCTTCATGGATGGATGCTCTGGGTATAATAAAATCCGTATAAACCTATATGATGAAGAATTTACAGCCTTTAGAGACCCTCAAGGTGTGTTTGTCTATCAGCTAATGAACTTAGGCTTAAAGAATGCAGGCACAACATACCAATGTGCCATGAACCATATCTTCAAACCCCTCTTAGGGGATTTTTTTGAATGTTTTGTGGATGATTTGGTGGTCAAATCTAGACAAAGTTCAAATAACTTGGTTGATCTAGAAATTATATTCAATAAAATTCAACAATATAGTTTGAAGATGAAACCCTTGAAATGTGCTTTCGATATAACCTCAGGAAAGTTCCTTGGATTCATTGTACGCCATCATGGTATCAAAGTTGATCCTGAGAAAAAATATCAACCCCTGGTATGAAACCTCCTCAAAATTTGAATGAATTAAGAGGGATACAAGGAAACTTGTCCTATATTCATCACTTTATCGCCAATTTGGCAGGTAAGTGTTTTCCTTTCACCAAATTAATAAAGAAAGGGGTCACCTATCAATGGACTGAAGACTTCTAAGAAGCATTTGATACCATCAAGAAATATCTCTTGAGTCCACTGGTATTAATGCCACCTGTTGAAGGAAGATAAATTAGCCTATATATGACAGCTTTAGAATGATCAATGGGTGCCTTCCTCTTCCAAAAGAATGATAATGGGAATGAAAACATCCTTTACTATCTCATTTGAACTATTCTTGATGCGGAAACTTGGTATTCAAGTATTGAAAAGTGCTACATAGAATTAATCTTTGTAGTTCAGAAATTGAGGCACTACCTGCAACATCATGGGGTCCAATTAGTATCTCACAATAATCCACTCAAATTTATCCTTATTCATCCTATGCTTACAAGGCATCTGGCATGGTGGGAAGGTATTTTGAAACAGTTTGATAACTAGTTTGTGCCTCAAAATGCAATAAAAGGCCAAGCTCTGGCAGACTTCCTTGCTGAGCATCCATCTACCGAAGATACATAATCAAATACTGAACTTCCTGATGAAGAAGTATTCTATATTCAGGATAATTTCCAAACATGGGAAAAGTATTTTGATAGTGCCTCCAAAAGACCCACAAGGAAGAGAATGGAAAACCATAAACTCAACAAAGTTGGGTTAGGAATTTTTCTTATTTCCCCAGAAAAGGTAGTGTTTCCTTATTCATTTATGTAGTTAGAAGGTAGTACTAACAATGAGGTAGAATATCAATCTCTCACCATAGGTTTGGAATTGTCCCTTCAAGTTCAAGTGAATCATTTGAAAGTAAAAGGTGATTCGGAATTGGTAATCAAGCAAATAAATGGCGGAAAATTCTATTAGAAAATAATAGTTAATCCATTTGTGTGATTATGTCAGAAGGTTAATGGATGAATTTCCCTTAGAGCCAACACTATCTAATGTCCCACGATCAAAAAATGCTCAAGATGATGCACTGGATAATGTAGCTACAACCTTGGATGTTCCAAATCAGGATGAGAAAGTCATCAGCATATCCCATCGTCATGTGGTCTTACCTTTTGTTCAAACTAGAATGGGGGAAATTAATGAAATTAGAACTATTTCTGATCCATATGGCCATACCACGGGATGGAGAACATCCATCATATAATATCTTCAAAATGGAGTACTTCCATCGAATAGGGATGAAAAAGAACAGATCTGGCGGCAAACAACCAATTTTTCTCTTTATAATAGTCCATACCACCAAAAGATCCTCTAAAAATGAGGCTTTGATGGAATTTTTCTCAGATGTATTGATAGAGAAGAGACTACAACTTCATTAAATAAGTACATTTAGGAGCTTGTGGTGCCCACCAGTCTGGGAACATGCTCTTTGATCAGATCTGAAGGCTTAGATTCTTTTGGACTTCAATGACACAGAAGTGCACAAATTTCACTAAGAAATATCATCCATTACAAGTTCATGAAAACTTCATTAATGATACCCCAGAGTTGCTACATATAGCTAAATACTCCTATCCATTTTCAACACAGGGACTGGATTTAATAGGGCCTTATCTTCCCTCCATAGCTAAGTAGTTCAAATATATTCTTACTGATACTGACTTATTTTCTAAATGGGCTGAGAAAATACCTCTCAAATAAGTCAGTGCCAAAAGCTTTGTTATTTTTTTCAAAAATAACATTATCACCCGATTTGGTGTCCCTCATACTATTTTGACAGACAATGGCACCAATTTTTGTTTTGCTAAGGTAAAAAAGTTATATCAGGTACATAATATCAAATCAAACCATTCATCTCACTATCATGCAGTGGAAAATGGATAGATAGAGGCCTTTAACAAGTCCCTATCAAATATAATCCAAAAGATGGTGGATAAAGATAAGAAAGCATGACCTAATAATCTTTTGAATGCTTTATGGGATTATCATACAACTATTCATACTGCCACCCAAACAACTCCTTATTCACTGGTATATGGAACCAAAGTAGTTTTTCTAATTGAAATTCAATTTCCTTCACCAGAGTTGAAATTTGTGATCCGTTGTCTATAGATGAGAGGTCTCAGAAACAGTTTAATGAGTTGTAATGATTATATGAGAAAAAATTTCATACTTTTCATCATTTATAATTCTATCAAAAAGATAATAGCGTGAGATTTTAACAATAAACTTAACCTCTGTTCATCTCTTCAAGGAGAATTGGTATTGGTCCTTAGGACACCAATAATACCAGGGAAGAAACCTCCAAAACATGATCCAAAGTGGGAGGGAACTTATTCCATACATAAGGTCTATTCAAATGGATCTTGTGACTTAATCTCAATAGATGTAGAGCTTATTAAAACTCTAACCAATGCAATATTCTTAAAGAAATACTTTGTGTAGTTGTACATATCATCCTCACTTTAAGACTTAAACCTACACAGTACAATGTCCTTACTGAAAGACTAAAAACTGCATAACCCCCAATGTCCTTGCTGTAATACTAAAAACTGCATATCCCCCAATGTCCTTAATATAAGACTAAAAACTGTACAACCCCCATGTCCTCACTGCAAGACTAAAAACTGCACAGTCCTCACGTCCTAGCTGCAAGAATGAAAACTTCATAGTACAATGTCCTAGTTGCAAGACATTAAACTGTATAACAACCATTTGCGTCCATACTACGTGAAGTTAAAATGCGTAGCATCTTTGTCCTAGTTGCATGACGTTAAACTACATGACTCTATTTGTCCTCATTGTATGACATTAAACTCTACGACTAACGTTTTCTCTATTTTATATTAGAATATTCCATAAGAAAACATCCTTGACATCATAACTACACCTTAGTGGCACATGATTCCCTCTCTTCATTATGCCTTATTCAGATCTGCATAGGGACCTTGAGTCAAGATCTACATGTTGCTTGATTCTCATTTTCAATGAGATATGTAGAGATGCCTAAATCTCTAATTTTGGGCCCAACAACAATCACAAAATATTCTTATTTTATTTTCTCCTTTTGTATATGAATCAGATCTTTATAGAGTGTTTCCTTAAGATATATGATTTGGTCCTTATACCATTTTATGTCTTAAGATTTACCATTCTCTTAGAACATGTCAAAATCCCCCAATATTCATGTCAAACTCGATTGGAGTGAGGAATGATTCTTTAAGTAACTACAAACGACTTGATTCTCATCTATTTGAGATATGTAGAGATGCCTAGATCTCCAATCTTGGGCCCACCCACGATAAAAAAACCCTTTATTCTTTGTATAAGAATCAAAACATCATAGGTAATGTTTAAAGAACTATGTATGTCTGGATTATTTACCTCAACAAGACACGTAGAGACACTTGGGTTTTATCCCTTAGTCCAGCTAAAAAGTCATTATTTTCACATCAGTTCATATTTGTCCTTACCACATGACGTTAAACTACATGGAAATATAATACCCATATTTTTCACTTGTGTCACCTTTTTGTTATAAAAGAAGCCCTTACTGCTCATTGTTTCTCACACCAAGCATAGATAACGCGGGCTTAAGAATTGGGTAAAAGGATTTTTTATATAAATAAGGTGTCTCAAATTCTTATAGGGTTATTAATGTCCTCACTGAATGAATTAAAAATGCACAATATAATGTCCACACTGCATGACTTAAAACTGCACAATATAATGTCCTCATTTCATGACTTTAAAATGCACATCATAATGTCAATTCAAAAGAAAACAAAAAAAGGTCCCCATTTTACCTACGAATCAGAACTATGTAAGGGATTCCAAATTCATGGTCAATAATGCTTCAAATATTCCTCGTATACATTGAGCATTACCACCCATTTTTCATACTCCTAATCTTGAATATTTTCATATCTTCATAATCTTTCTTACAGTTTCTGGTGACAAAGTTTCCAATACCTAAGAACTCTTTTGCCTGACTATGCAGCATGTGCCCTTAGGTGGCCTCACATAAGTTTCCTACATAACAGGCCTTTCAGTCAAAAGATGTTATTATTTGTCTATAGAACATATGCTCTTGTTGTCCCTTCATAATACAACCCTCATAACAAGTTTTTCAAATGATGGTAATTTCTTTCATGGTTATAACATCTTTGTTCCCTTCAAACTTTGATGGAAATATACATGAATCTATATTAAAATAGTCATTCAGGTATATTTGTCCCATTATCTTTCTCTTGATATAAAAGTCTTTAAGACTATGGTTTACACATTTTTTCTCTCCATTTTCTCAATGCAATATGAAATAACCTTGGAACCACTTGGCCACATATCACATACTATTTCCATTTATAGTATTATTTATATGACCTAAAACTACTTAACACCATTACTCCTACATTCAGGTCAGACTTTCATAGGATTCATATTCCTCAGTTTCTTTCGAAATATTGGTTGGAAATACCCTCTCAATATTTAGGTACCTTTCCCCATAAACTAAACTCCGTATTTTAAATTTTTTTAATCTTTATAATCTTTATTCATCTTTAAGAAATAGAATGTCAAAATTCAAAGAGCTCTTTTGCTTGACTATGCAGTACGCGCCCTTTGGTGGGCTTGGATAAGTTGACTACATAACGGGCCTGTCAGTCGAAAGATGCCACTATTTGGCTATGCAGTATATTCCCCAGTTGGCCTTGCATAATACAGCCCCTATAACGGGTTTTTCAAATAATGGTAACTTCGTTCTTGTAAAAGACTTCCTCTAATAATTTTATCCCTTTTCCCATATCATCCTTTGGATTTAGAAATTCTTAAGTTATAGTTTACAGTTTTCCATTTCATACCTGGATATGGTAGTATATTTCTAAAAAAATTATCAAGAATTTGAGATAGTCTCATACCTTTGGTCAAAGATAAATACCTTAAATTAAATCCACCTGATGTCCTCACTGCATGAATTAAAACTGAAAATTACCCATGTCCTCACTACATGACTTAAAACTGCACAATATGATATTAGAAATTCCCATTTTTGATAAATTTCAACCATTCCTCATACAGAAAATTTGTATATAAATAGTTTTCCTATTCATGACATATGTCGATATAAAATATCCCTTTAATTCTTAAAATTTCATTCCTTGGAAAAACCACCCACTGTGGTCTTGATTCACCCAAATCTTATTTTCGTCTATCTGTAAACAACAAAATGTTAAATTTATAAAGATATATTTTTCTTGACTATGCAGTACATGCCTTTAGGTGGACTTGCATAAGTTGCCTATATAATAGGGCTGTCATCCAAAATATTCAACTATTTGGATATGCAGCATATGCCCTAGTTGAAACTGAAAAATATGACCGCCATAACAGGTTTTCCAAAATAATGGTAACTTTTTTCTTGGAAGAGACTCCCCTTATGTTGATACAAGTTTTAAATTTAGTGGCCATAAAAATCATGGATCAATATTCCCCTTGGAAATATTTAAATAATATTAATGTAATTCTTATCCACAGAGTCTTATTTAGGAACTGATTTAAAAATTTATGGTCAAAGCTATTCGACCTTAAATATTATCCCTTCATAGTCCAACATGCATGACTCTAAATAGACAATAACATGAGACGTGGTACTCACCAGATTGGGATCCTATAAAGGCCACTCTGGAAAAAAGTTGAGTCCCATCTCACTAAACGTACATTTTTGTATGATTTAGGTAATATTGAGAAATAAAAAATTTAAAAGATACAAAGTTTGTGGGGTTGTACATATACTAGTAGAAAAAATAAAACTATGCTTACTAGGCCCAATAGACTAAGTAAAACAAAATCAGTTAGCGAAAGTTAAAACACAAATGGTAAAAGAAAAAATACTTTTCATTTATAATTTTTTTTACAGAGGATCATCCACAAATTGGAGTCTATCTCTTGTCAAAAATAAGAAATTATAAAAGGATTTATACGTAATTCCTCATTTGTTTGATAGCCTCTTCAGCCCCATTAGCTGCCTATTGAAGCTTGTTTATTTGATCAGCCTCACTCTCTTCAGCATGATGAAGAGATTTTCTAGCATCTGCAATAGATTTTTCACTATCCTTCTGGAATTATCTTAATGAGTTATGAAGCTGGTCAAGTTACCTTGTAATGCTATCTAACTCTTGTTGAAGGCACAACTGGTGAACAATATTTTCTTTAATTTTCTTCTTCAATCCCTTCAACTTTGCAGTATGATTAGTCTCATCCTGGGACAATGCTGCTTGGAATTCTTCAATATTGAAAGACTTTTTGGATTTTATCAAGTCTTGTCGAAGCTTTTTCTCTTGCTCCCCCCTCTGAATAATCTCTTTCACCATAGTATGAATTTTATGGTATTTGAAACTTCCAAATCCTATCATGATAAACAGAGATGAAAGTTGTGATATTCTTGAAGGAAGTTCCTCAAGGGGCATCTCAGATATTATCTTCAAGATGTTTTCCATGCCTTGAAACATGCAAGATGAAGAGCCTTCTCCAGTTCTGGATCCGATTTAGAATCACCGTCATAAGGAGGGATATATTCTGGGACTAATGAACTTAAATAAGACCCATGTTCTGTTCCTTCCGGAACAATGGCTGCTCTACCTTCCAATGTTGTTTAGGCTGATGCAGAGGCTTCACCTTCAGATCTAGCCATTGAAGTTGATATACCTATATGGTAAATCAATAAGTATGGTTATGTTTATATTTAAGAGATAACAAAAGTGAAGGCAATCACAATATCAGTATCTCTTACCTAATAGTAGATCAACATCTTGAGAAGAATCCTCCCCAATATTCTCAGTTTTAGCAATTTTTTTGTTGTCTCTAGATGAGGAGTGATATATTTAATATGTTCAGGATCTTCATAGTGAATCTCATGATGATCTAATATCTCAAGATCCACCTGATCCAATGTCTCTGTAATGGTGAGGTGGATGTTAATATCAATACTTCCTTCAAATATCGTTACGAAAAAAATTTATTTATATAGAACTACATATTTTTACCAAACATGGTTAGAAGGTTAATAATAAGAATATTAACATGACGAATAATGAGAAATCACATCCAGTTGATTCTATACAAGGAACTCCAAAATGTTCTAAAGCATTTGATATATTAACATGTTCTAATATTTATTCAAAAGACGTGCCGAGGTTCACCATTTCATCCAATTATATCTCAGATCCCAGGTTAGTCTCACCCATGGGAGCACTTGGCATGTTTTCTTTGCAACCTTCCTCCAGTAACCGTCGGCCCCGAATAGATTCCTCAGCAACAATTGTGGGGTCAATGTCAGTTGTTTCCATATGTTCTGGTTCATGTGATGAACCTAAAAGTATCACATAGTAAAAGTTAGTAGTTGTTACATTTGATGCCTTATGAAGTATTTTTGATTTACAAGAAGCCTCCTCTCCTATGATAGTAGGAACGGGAGTAGTGCTGGGACCAGATGATGGTTATTTTGGCTTAAATTCCCCTTTAGAAACCATTATATTTGCAATAATTTGTGTCTATTCAGAATAACCCTATATGGTTCCTTGAACCTTATCAGTATTTTCTTTCAAATAATAAACAAAATAATCCCCTGTAATCCTAATAAGTTTAATCACTTTTTCATGAATAATGACTAAAATTTGTGATTATCAGGGAGACTCACCACTACTAAAAAAGCACATAACCATGGATCTCTTTCTTCAGTTTTTTTTATTATTTTTCCTTCTTAGGAGGGATTACATCATCATTTATAAAGATAGGTATTAGAGATTCCAATACCGTATCTATTTCCTTCTCCATGGCCTGTTAGCCTGAAGATATTTCTCCCGATTTACAGGGTGATCCGGTAGCTCCAAGAGTAGTGCCTCCAGAGCTATATCGTGGTGAATGTACTTTAGTTGTCTTTATTTTACCCAAATGTATGTTAAGATGATATTTATCCTAAGTAACAATGTTTTGACTAAATTTCAAGTTGAAAAATGGAAGAGAATGTGAGATAATGGAAACATACATCCTTAGGATCTAAAAATTCATGCCACTCTTCATCTAATGAAGGATTAATCCCTTAAGTGGTACCATGATCTATCATTTCCTTCAGCTCCTTTTTTGTAGGAATTGATTCATCAATGGAATTTATGAGAATTTCTAGCTCTCAAATGTAGGTCCTCACCTCATTTGCATTATCCTTAAAAATAATTTCAGAAGAATCCCGCAAATCCCCTACTCCTAGAATATGAATTCTTTCACACATATCCATACACATGGTTTCAGCATCACAGTACAGACTCTATCATGTTTGAATAGAATCTGGCCATATATATTCAGAATTTATGTCGGAGGGTTTTGAAGAGGATCCTTCAACCTTGGATTTTAGTTTCTTCCCAACACCCATAGTAAGGGATGAAGGATTAAAAAATGAAACTTTCCACTCTTCAAAATGATGGCGACCAGATCACCTTGAAATGACTTCGGTAGGGATTGATGGAGTGGATTTCATAATTCTGGCAGGAGGGTTATATCTAGCATGATGTCTCTTCGGTGAATTTGGAGCATCATCAACTCCAACATATGATTCTTGCAAGTCGGACCCTGATAATGAAGAAATATCTTCCAAATGAATGGGTTACCTCTTACTACTTCTCTTCACCCTCACTCGAGGGATGACATGATTTAATACCCCTTCAGGGTAAGATGAAACCTAGTTTTCTGCATACTAGATAGTCAATCTACTTACTACATTAGCAACAGGTAAATTAAATACTACCCTAGTCTTCTCTACAGATGTCAACAACAATAGTTTTTGGGAAACCATTGGGTGTTTCTCTAATATGACATGCACATGAGGGAAGATAGTATTCTGTTGTAGAAATTTGAATTTACTCACAAATCTATAAGGATCATAGGCCTCACATATGATTTCTACGTCGATTCTGGTGGCCAAAACTCCATCTCTTCAAGCTAGTATATATGTTATCAATTCCAAACTATCCATACCATCATCAATAAAACACCCCATAAGAAGATTCCCACAAGGAAAAAATGTAATTCCTTATGCATGCTCAATCTAGCCTTGATGTCCTAAGCATTCAAGGACAAGGGTGAAATACCAAAAAAATACTGTACAGATGGTTGGAAAGAACTTCAAAAAACCTATACTCTAATTTTTATAGCATAAGTTCTGAAGTGAGTAGCGATCTATCCCCAAAACACTTGGAATGGTTTTTCTATTCTAAAGAGAAACTTCCCCTTTTAAATGTGCAGTAAACTCCTATGAATCTTGGCCAAAACAGGAGTGGCTAACCCTAAAATCCTTTTCTCCGCTAGCTTAGCTGCAATAACAAAGGTTCCTGGCCTCACACCTTCTTTACAGTCTCATATTGGTAATAAATACATGCTGAGCCACATGTCCAAGAGACATACCAAATGTGTCTTTTCATGAATTTTTGGGTTGACTTCATATCCCCATTTATCAAATTCTCATTTCTACAATGTTGGACAAAAAGTATTAGGGGTACCTCTATTATCTTCCTTGGGATATCTAGTTAGATGGGTGTAAGTGGGATCAATTTCCATCTTCTTTATCAAAATTATTTCCATCCATTCCTACAGATGAATATCCATCCTGGTGAGAGATTTCATGGTAGTTGTTTTATTGAGTTTATTAAATATTTTCATCAACTCACGAACCAAAGCTAGTGTCTTCTCTGAGTCATTCTATGTCACCTTGGGAGGAATAAAATCATCATACATGTATCCAAGGATTAGAGCTCTAGAAATATTGTAAATGTCCCACAAGATGATTCCTAACTCTCCATGTGTTAAATGTAAGGAATTAGTCTTTAGACTCTATAGGCTTAATAATTCCGGCATGAAATCATCATTAATGTACACATAAGTTTGTCCTACCCAGACTGTCTCATAAATCCCGACACCATTAAAGTCATCTATAAATTCTGCATAGGTCTTACGAACCCAGTATGCCCACATACACATGGTTTTTACACCTTCTCCTGGGAAGATGTCCCAACATTTCTTCCAACCCTTGGACTAGTCTATCTGATAATCTCGAAAGATGGATGAATAACAGTGTGGCTGTAGCTTGGGTGTGTGTGCCTTCAAATCTGGAGCACACGGGCTATGATGCATAATATAATCTCTCTATATTATCCCAGAATTAGAAAATGATCCCTAATAGAAATGTTGACCGATGAAAAGTTGGTATAATCTTGAAACCAATAATGTGGGACATAGTTCTTTGATTTCAGAACATTAACATCTTGCAAATGGCCATATCTATACAAAGGAAGATAGGTGCTTCAGGGAAAGTTGAAATGATACTTCTTCAAATATTTTTCCAAGTCTGAAAGGGTGGTATCGAAAACATCAAAGTAATCATGACCAAAAACATTCATCATGTCTTCAATCCTCTTGCTGACAAGCTCATCAGTAGTTCCAATTCTTTTGGGATCCATTTAAATGTAGAAAAGACAGAAATCATCTCTTAAATTAAGTTCCTTTTTTGTGTTTGATGAAAAATTGGTAAAGGCATTAAGGAATGAAAGTATAAACTTGGTGCACAAGTATAAGTTGACACGCAAGTATGGTGCCCCACTTATAGCGTGCAACTAAAAAACATATAGAAGAAGCGTGGAAAAACAGAAGCGTCTGAGTCAAAGAAGACTTTCACACAAAGAGATTAAATTTCAGAAGTCTCGAAGGTTTTCATGGAAGTGAATACATTATATATAGGTGATGAATTTCACCCTGAACATCATATTCCTATGTGCTAAAATCTTGTGCAACCAGTTGCTCAACTCTCATAACACTTGCGCGCCCTAGAACTCTTTTCTTTATCCTTCATTACTTTACCTCAGTATAGGATCCTCTTTTCATTTTAGATTCAATTCTGAGGAGTGACTTTTTCTGAAAATCCATTCCATAAAAGAGTCTAAAAAATGAAAAAGGGAACCCCCTTAGAAAGAAAAAGAGAAAATACATGAAGAAAATAAAGATTTTAAAAGGCATGAATTTTGGATCACCTTAGTTAAACCAAAAGGGCGTCGGTGCGCAACCTACTTGTATGCCCCAAAATGCCGTGCAACCTACTTATGAACTCAAATTACTTTCTCCCAAGGTACCATATTTTCCTATAAATAGACCCTTGGGGTCCTCATTTGTATGAAATTTTTTTTTTGAATCCCAATTGATGCTCTGATCACCCTAGTAATTATCCCCAATATTCCGAAACTTTCAAGGTAGTTATTCAACACCTTGAGTGGAGGATTTAAGGGATGATCATTGGACTTAAGTCTTTTTAGTGTTTGTAAATCATAAAAATTGCGTTCCAAAATCTCCCAACCCTCACAAGTCAGAAATACTTGCACGCCGCATATTCATTTTTCAGGAACTTGAGCACCCCACTTCCGGGACCACCTGTGAATACTCTTGAAGGCTTAAGAAAGGTCTTGCCCAATTATTAACATATAGGTTGTTCATAGCTTAAGTGAACATCAGGTCACCAAAGCCTACTTGTACACTAATACTTGCATGCCCTTACCTACTTGGGTGCCCCTATTTGATTCACTTACTCTATTCAGTCTACAAGCCATCAAGCCTTCCTTAAAGCATTTCATGGCAAAGATTCTTCTTCATTGGATCCATTTTCTAAAAGGGATTTTGTTGAGACCTCCACCAAAACCTCCTGACTTATCAAACCATTGGGAAAGGCACATCAACGTGTCTCCTATTTGGGTTTGTATTTCAACAGTCAGAGGTTTCCCACATTTTTTTATAAGAGAGTTAGGATACATGGAATGTTTATGGGTTTGTATATCCATAGTCACCTGGACCTTTCTCCCAGAAACAGTGTTGGGAAGTTCTCGGTTTGGAGGAGGGTTGGGTCCTGGCCTCTCCCTTCTTGAAGATATGACCTAGAACCTCATGAAATTTTGGTAGGGAAGGTATGATTTACACCTACTTCATCCTTTTGAATAAAGGAGGAGTCTCCCTCCTCTACCAGGATCAATTTTAGGGAAACCATCCTGGTGTAATCCCCTAGATTTTCTTGTAGGAGGTAGTATCATTTCTTCTCCTCTCTTCTTCAGTGCCAAAGACTATAGGGTAGATGGACACATGAACTTTTGTTACCCTTTCCCTCTCCCGTTGGGATTTTTCACCATGGGAAGCCATCCTGGTGTAATCCTCTAAACTTCACACCTTCCTCTATTCATTGGACCCTTGTCCAATGTAAAGTGAATAAAGGGAAGGATCATTGCCTCACCCTCTTCCACGGTCGACGCACCCTCTTCCACTAGAAGAGGAGGAAAATTTTGAAAGTTCATTTGTTGAATCTTCTACATCCTCTTGTTACTCACACCGAGCATGACTCATGTGGTCTTAGAGATTTATAGTGATTACAACATGTGCATAAACACCCATGGTGAATAAACTATGAGAAATATGATTTCTATTCAAACCAGGATACATAGGAATCCTTCTAAGGCCTAAGATCACTAGACATCCTCTTCAAGAATCCAACCCTAATTCCCTTAAGCTGAGCATCCTCATTAGGCACAAGCCCCAAATTAAATGCCTAAGTCATCAAGGAATCCTTTTCAGAAAGTAAGCCAAAAATAATTTCCCTCAAAGTACTATACTCTCCTTTGAGACTTATCGAACTACATGAACTTAGATTCCCAACTATATGGGATTTGTAGGAAGCCTCCTTGAGGTTCAAACCCAACAGCTTAAATCAAACTTTTCTCCTTGGGCCATATTCCCAACAGGGTCTGATCCTACTTGGAAACCCATATCCTTTCCATGTTACTTGGGAGGATTCAGTGTAAGTCCAACATTATGTTTTGACTAAGCATATTTTTCTTAGATGTCCATAATACTTGACATTAAATAGTATGGCTAGGTCCTTATCACATGAACTTAAAAGGTATTATGTGTCCCATTCATTGGCACCAAACTACAAGTGTTTTGATTCCTTTCACAAGAATATGTAGATAGTCCATTTTATGGGAACGATCCCAAGATCAAACCAAACCTTCATCTCCCTAGATGATAATAAATTCTAGAGTGCCCCTTTGAGTGGCTTAAAAACTAGTATCATCATAAGAATGATTAAAAGAATGTATAAGTAGTATATGAGAGGATACAATTGAAGGAGAACTTCGAATACATATGGATATATCTATTAATGAAGAAACTATAATACATATGGATGATTTTAAGATTTTCATATGCTAAATAAGTGATTGTAAATTCAAAGGGATACTTATGATATACTTAGTGAATTAATAATGTTTCATGAAAATATATTAAATTATAAGGAGAGTCCCGAAGTAGACAATAATTCCACCAAAAGTGTGTGATGAGTCTGACCTCCCATCCTCTCGACTAATGCACATTCTTAAGTATCATGAACTTCAAACATAACAAACACCTGCCTTTGGAAATCAGGTCCCCTTTGGATAAAGAATTGTTGGATGTTTTTGGTTCCATAAATAAATCTAATAGAAACCACTTGGAAGCAGTGATTCTTAAAACCAGAATACACGTTTCAAGAAACAATGAAAAAATCACCATCCCGAGTTACCAGAATTATCAGCTGCCCTGCACATAGCCAATCATCCATCTTGACCACTAGAGGTGGACCAATGCATTTCCTATCAGTTGGAATAATTAATCTATTCTCTCCTAGATGAAATTCCCCTAGAATAGTTCCCTAAATTGACTCCCCATATTTCAACTAGTCATCTTCATGAAACTTTATCGATATCTAAGATGGTTATCATAATTATGGAATCCTAGAAATTTAAATAGGTGTACTATGGTAAGATAAGTATATCTGGGGAGTTGACACAATAAAGACATGAAAGTAAAAGAACCCAATACTATATGATACATATACCATTGGTTTCTCTACAACCGATTTATCAATATACCAATTCAAAAAATAGTTAGTCAGAGTCCTAGTGTATGGATATAATGACTATTGCACCATAAATATGCTCCCAAGACAAAAATTCATAATCAATACACTCTGAAACCATTATCCTAAATTCCTAAACCAATCCTCATGAAAAATCTAACTCTAAAAACTAAACAATGGACACATATCCTCTTATACTTCTCTGTCATGAACCGACCCATCAGGACCCCACCTAGGTCGACATTGGGTTAAGGGTTTCACCCCAATACCACGTTCAATAGGTCAAGGGATGGTGAAAAACACCATGTAAGAAAAACAATAAAATTAAAGGCCTTATCTTAATATAATTTTTCTCATGCACAAACAAAACTATTTTCAACTGTGCAGAGATATAACAAAATTCTGAAACATCTAGAGTGTAATAATTACATGAATCAACCTCTAGAAAATATATCAAAGTTAAAGAAGGTAAAATAAAATATATAAGCCGAAAAAATACATTCCCAACTAGAAAATTGGTCTCACCCTAACTACAACTTGAAAAAGAAAAAAACTAAAGGGGGCCCATCTCACAATCTACTAGGATAACCAATGAACATGGCCAACACCTCCAAGTATTACTATACTCAATTGATATCTATTTCACTAAAGTCACCACTAATCTATATATCATCTATACGAGGAACTACACATGTAGTCATATCCCATGTAGCAGTGAGTATATAAATACCTAGTGATATTATCTAAAAACCAAGAGGGAAGAGATAAAATAAGACATTCAGATCAACCCATAAGGCAAGTGGTTAGAGAAACCTAATAATAGATATGATCTAAAAGAAATACAAGTAAAGATAGAAAGGGTATATCTATATTCATAGCCAGCTATGAATGATGATGAGTATCCCTATTTTTCCAATGGTCCCATATCAGATGCTAAGAACCATGAAAACCCTCATTGGGATCTATGTGGAGATCCCTCTCTTCGCTACCATGCTTCGTAGTCAAGGGAACACTATATCTAGTAGAGGGTCTACTCCCCTCCAAATCTTGATGATGGGGGAGTAACAATCCATATATACAGGACCCACATGGTGTGGCTACCCATGTAGGGTCACATGGCATGGAACCCTGAGTTGGGTCACATGAAATGTGGGCCCGATCACACGATGTGTGATACCTAACTTAAGAGAAACCCTATTCACCATGAGCATATATGGAACCCAACATGTGATTCTATAGAGTACACAGTGTATAATCATGTTTTTTCATAGAAAGTGACTCAGGTCTTCACCTGAATTCCAGATCCATGATTTCTTCCACAACCCTCACATGTTGACTCACCCAAAATGGATGAATTCAATGTTGAAGGGATCTTATTATTTATTTCTATCCTCCAATAGCCATAAATTGGATCTCCAATATACTAATATGTAGATACTCTACCTCCTATAAAAATTTAGGTTTATCGATCCCTGAATCCATCACTCATATCCTGAAACCCATCTTGATCAATTAAAATGATTGATCTCTATTTTATTTATGCGACCGTCATAAATCTGTGGGTTTTATCATGCTCAAATATAGCCTGAAAAAGTCAAATCCTGAGTCGATAGGCTAATAATGAATAATGATGAGAAAAATGGTGGTAAAAGGAACAAGTAAGTAGTAAAATTATCATTGGAAATTTCATCTTGGAAAATAATAATAATTCATGGAAGCCAAGGGGTTAAAAAAATCACAACATATATAAATAATTATGTTCTATAACACTAATTAAATCTGGGCTCATGTGAAGAATCAGAATCATAGAAATAATGAAAATACATAGTCCATGCTTGAAAATTAAATAAAAGGGTATTAATCCATAAAATATTAATTCATAACTCAAAAATGAATCAATAATTGGTAATAAAAGAATATTTTAGAGAGGAAGGTGAAGATCTTTCTGCATTCTTTATTCATATCAAGATTATCCTCAATCATTATCATTGATTCATATTCCCAGATCATCAACACCAAAAAATATCTCCCTTCCTCCTCCCTAATTTCCTAGGGTTATGTGGATAACCCTGGATATTCATCCTAATGACATATATATAGAGGGAATTGGTTTTTTGGGAATTAAAGAAATTAGAAAAACTAATTATATAATTTAATTAACACACCTTTTAACGTCCACCTTTAATGGAATATCTGCTTTTGACTATCCTTATATCATACCTAGGGTAAGCCTCATGTTTTAGAAACAACCTAAGTCTCATATTTCCCTTACAAGGTCCCAATCAATGAGAAATCCATTTATTCTGAAAATATATGCATGTGTTATTCAATATATATTAATATATTAATTTTGGGGTCTCATGACACCCAAAATCAAAGTTCCAAATCAAAGGAAATATATATATATATAAATATTCAGAGGATCAAACTATAAAAACTAAATTATTTACATTATAGGTTATTACAACTTGGGAATATATGTTTTATCCTATAGATAACCATGAGATTAAAAATTGATTTAGTAATTAAGTGATTAAATATATATTTAGGGAATATTATTTTCTAGGATGAGATTTCATTTGAGAGATAAATATTAGGTTAACTTGGGGAATTATATATTTTTTTTGTAGTGGTTTTATGGTGATTCCAGTTATTTTGGAAAATGATTTGTATATTCTAGAGAATTTATGATCAAGGTATTCAGATTTTTTGTATATGACATTATGAGTTAAATTATTTTTTTCTAGGGAGAAATGTTTGATAAAATATTTCATATTTTTGGTTTTTGAATTTGGATAGAAATATTTTAGAGTATTCTTAAGGTTAAATATTTATGGAATGGATTAAGTTGAACTTTGAGAGTTTTTGTTTATGATTTAGAGATTAATTTATTATATGCATCCATATTGGGTTACTTATGCTAATATTTTTTGTTTTGATAAGTATTTAGAGAAATAATGTATAAATTTTCATTCATTTAAGGACTTTATGTTCTATTAAAATTTATTTTTTGTGATTTAGTGATGAAAAATTCATTTTTAATATTCACTTCTTAGAATAAGTGATGAAATAGAAATTCATTGAAGCACAAATAGAGGATAACATTATCCTTATGAAATAGAAATAAATCATGTAAGTAAATTTTATTAAGTTCACTATCTTATCAATAATATAATCCCCCAACTCAAGGAAAATGATATTGAAATAAAATTTTATCCTTTTACTTTTATTAGTGATGGATTGATATTCTTTTCACCCCTTATTGGTTTATAGTTACTGTTTAACTTTCACATGACCATATTATCTATAAATATAAATTATTCATTGGAGGATATTTCTCTCCTCCGGTTCTGTATTTTAACTTCCCACCAATGTTCTCTTTATTTGGTAAACTGACTATGTGTTATGCCAGGTAATCTTTATCCTTACCACTCAACCTTTTTAAAAGATGTTTTATTATCCCTCTGTACAATATAGGTTTCCAATAAATTTATTTTTAAATATTGAACCTTTTATGACTGATATAAAATTGTGAGGGAGTGATAAATTTTTGGGGGTGAATATAACACACTAAAAAATTTGCTTAAATGAACAAAAACCTTAAAAATTTTCTTAACACCCAACACCGAGATTTAAGATAATTGAGATATATTATAAAAATATTATTATTTAAATGTCACTTAGATATTCAATTGGTGGTTAAAAATATTAGTAACTATATTATGAAATACATGTATAATGTAACTACACAATAAAAATGTATTTATTAATGATTTGTAAATTAATGCTCAATTTTTAGTGATAATATTTTCTATGTCAAAAAAAAGAATAATTTTTCAAAAATTATTTTATTGCATTTTTTCTATGGAAATTATAATTAATTTATATTAATTTTTGGAATTGTATTTTAAAAAATGAAAATCATCTTTGAAATTATTATATCAAAATTTACTTAGTTTGTAATTTGGGGATTTTTCTAAAATGATTGATTTTTCAGTGAATAGTGAAAGATTTCGAGTTTTCAAATACTCTCATTTCTTTTCATTAAAATATAGTAATTTAAAAGTCCCCTTCTATTTTTTATTTAGTCACATATTATCCATTTTATTTAGAACAATCTAATTATTTCCATTTTAATATAAATTATTCATGATTTTGACATAAGTTAATTTTTATGTCTAAAAAAATATTTTCTAAAAACTTATTTTATTGTATCTTACAAATTTATATTAAAATAAATTTCTACCACTTATTGAAATAAAATCAAAGAAAATGGATAACATATTTTAAATCTTAAGGTTCAAATATTATAAATAGTTTCCTTTTATTTCTGGTCATAATGGATAGTAATTATGGTAAATATTTTCCACCTCAGTTAGGGTAAAATGGATAACACAAGGTTAAAACCAAAAAATAGGTCTCATAACCAACCTAAAACTTTTCCTAATTTCATTATATATTATTTATATAAATTAAAAATTCTAATATTTACAATTTTTATTCTATTTTCACTTGATATTGATATTTATATTATTTTAAGTAAAGAAATTTCCAAAATATCACTCTCTTGAATTTAATATATATAAATTTTTTACATAAGGAATAATAAAGGATAAGTTAAGTTATAAGTGTTTATTTGAATTATTAATTAATCTTTTGATCATATATTTTTTTTAAAAAATTTAGTTGTGAAATAACTACCTTAAATGATTACACAATGCTGGCATAAAGCATGTGCATGTAGTAGAAAAATCATGTAAATGATTTTAAAAACTCTAAAAGTATTATTTATCAGGTGAATTATAGTTGAAAATGAATATTTATATTAATATTACATATTAATTATTTTTTCAACGTTTATATTGAAAATCCATATTGTTATTGATGTCTTTAAAGTCAAATTAAATGAATAGTGTTAAAAATGATAATAATGATATTTTTTGTTAAATAATATTTTATAAAATTATTTATAAATAAAAATACCTTTAAATAGGAAAATTGGGACTAAAAATGTTCTAAAATTTCATCCCTTTTCCATTTATGATACAAATTTCACCTTATATGTAAATATATTACCCTTTAGCATTGAAAAATTCATTACTACTATTATGGTTAAAATTGGTCAACTAATGGGTTAAAACAAAAAATAAGGTTAGAAATAATGTGTAAACATATATAAATTTGGTTCGATAATTAAATTAAGACCATATATTCATTTTATTCAAATAATTTTCTTTTTGGAACCATTTTACACGAGTTAGAGACATATTATATTATAATATTTCTTGTATTTGTAAAAGTGACATTCATTATATTTTATAAAAAAACAATATTTTATTAAATGATTAAAAATTCATGAAAATACTATATTTATCAAAATTAATGGTATATGATTTAAAATATCAACCATTTTCCATTTATGGGTTACTTTTCTATTTATAATAACATTATTAAATCCTAAAAAGTAAAAAACATTGATATCATGATAATTGTCAAAAGGGTCCACTAGGGTTAATACTAAGAGATAAGGGTGAAAGAAAATTGTTCAAATTTTATTAAAGATGATTATTTATACTAATATTCATTTTCATATTTATATTATATCAATTTTGTGTCATTTTCCCATGAAAAATAATGTATATTAATTTAACACTTTAAGTAATTCCAGTAGTGTGCATTTCCTCACTTATAAAAGGACACCCTTTATCTATTTTATTTACACCATCATGAGAAAAATATATTGATAAAATCCTACCCAATTATATTAAAAAATTTAATATCCATGAATTAGATGTTCTGGTCTTCTTAAAATATCATTCTAATGGTTTTTAAGAAGGGATCTAATGGAAGTATATTGAAGAAGAATTAATCGTCTTTACCGACTGTTTCAAGTTTATTTCTTCTTATACTTCCTATACATATATTGTACACATAATAAAATAATAAATATAGTATCATAAATATAAAAATATTTTATTATTATTATGATAAAACTATTTTCTAACTATTTTCCATCCTATTGAAAGAGAAAGCATCACACGAGCATACACACAACTTACCATCTCCACGTAGTGGTGTAATTCGTTTTTCATCAGACTTTTACATGGATCGTTATAAATATATAAATAATTATAATATATAATATTTATTTCATAATTATGTTTATTTAAATATAATAAACCATCTACCTTTTTACCTTTCCATGTGTTGGAAAATGATAACGTCACTCGTGCCTATGTGTGGAATACCACCTCCACAAAGGGATGTGATTCATTTTTCATTTTTTATTTACATGGATGGTAATAAGGATAGATTTTATGAATATATATTATATTTATATCATTATTATAATTCTAGATAATATTGAACCATAATAAAAATATAATGAACAAAACTGCAGAACTGAAACATCCATGAAAAATGAAATTATTAACCCCCGTAAAAGATGATTTTAAAGGAATTATTAATAAATGGGTTAAGAAATGTTATAAGAGGATCATATATGATATTATAAATATGAAATGGTTCTGGTTTAAATCAATAAAAAGTTTAAAACCATTATTCATGAGAAAATGGATTCATGTTGTGGCTGATTGTGGTGGTTTTTTATAGAAAAGGTATAAAAATGGATATATGTATATTCAAAGTGGAAAAACATGGAATGTTGGATGAGGTAGATCCATATTACATGATATGGATTATAGGAGTATAGATAAAAGTCCTAGTATAGGTTGATTATATGTGATAGAATAGGATAAAGGACTATAGTGTTGGGTGGACCCATAGGAGAACACCATAGTGAGGTTGTTTCACCCCAATATATCAACTTTCCATAATTCAAAGTGAAACTTTGATATGGGATTCAAAATGTGTTGGAAATTTTTAATGTTAAATGTAATTTGTGTAAAATAATAAAATAAATCCACATTATCTAGACCATCTTTCTCATGAGATAGATATATTCTCCCGAAACAATGAATGTGAAGCACTATGGGTGTCAAGGCCAGACATCAAGGCTCACTACCTGTGGAAAATGTGATTAGGGGAAAACCATGGAAACCAAGTGGGGAAATCAAAAATAGTTTTATTTCCCTTTTTTAGGATCAAAAGTTACAATAGTATTTAAAACATGCAGAAGAGACATTGGTACATAAGAGTAAAACACATCATGCATACTGATTTTGTATTGTGAATCCCTAGAACTATGGATCTTTTAGAAAATAATACACTAGGTTCAATGGATTTAGGTTTTAGATGATTTTATTATATTATATGGGAGTATTGGAGTTATATGAAGTTACCTCATTCCATGACCAAACATGTTTCCCTATAAAATATAATGCATGAAAATACCAAAAATTTTATTCTATTCATACATAATATTATGAAGTGAGAAACCATGGATGATTCATATATTTTTCCCTTTGAATTTTTTTGATTATGTTTGCTCACAACATTGTATGTTCTTTTACGTTGTTACATCTATGTTCATGGGAACACATCAGAGTATCATAAAACCTATTCACACTATAATATATTGTTCAAATAAAGGGCTCCCTAAATTATTTTTGTAAGAGTTACCACTATATACACATGAAGTAAAAGTTTACATGTAGGTGTGATACATAACACACTAAAGGGTTTAATGTATTACGGTCCTGAAGATATTTTTATAAAAGTTAGTGACAATTTTATAAGTATTTTCATACCTAGAGAAGATCAGTGTGTAAGGGTCTACACATCGAGTAAATTTGAAGAAGTAATATCAAATCATTGTTATTTTTTCATGAAATGGAGTGAATTAATTGTAATCATTCAGTATGCATGTGAATTATCACAGTTGGTTTGAAGAAGTTTTTTTTGAAAGCATGGCAGTGGAGGGAGGTTGGTGGATGTAGTGGTTGGTTCTGTGGGAGGATACTAAAGCTCAAAGACAATTTAGAGGTATAGGAGATGAGTTTTATGATATATCTCGAAGTAGATGTACACACTGTGACCTATACAGTCATGTCACATCCATGAAAGGGTAAATTATGAAGTTTTTTTTTCATTTAAAGACCTATATACTCACTTAATGGCATGTATATTCATATAGTATTTAAATATATTATTATTATATATTTGTGAGTGATAAAATATATTTTTTAAGGATATTTCATATGGGGCATGTAAGGATAATTACAAGAGAAAATGTGGCTGTTGGAAGGGGAATCAATCAACCCTAAGAGGAGTTTCTAGGGTTTCAACCCATAAAGTTTGTTATAGATGGGAATTTTTTACTATTTTTCTATATTTTTCATTATGTAAAAATGAATCTTATACATGTGGATTTATTCATCCAATTCAGGTAAGTATTCTATTATCATTAAATATTTTATTAGTTTTATTTATTTTCATTCTCTTTTTTATGTTCTGTAGTTTACTTGTTTTCATTGATCTCTCAATGATGAGTACCTAAACCCATGGGAAAGAGTGAAATCATTTAAATAAGGTTTTTAGGAAATGTTTATATTTATATTCATTCATAGGACAATATTATTCATTAATTATATATTTAAAATTAATATATTTATATTATTTATTATTAGATCATTGAAAAAATGTATTTAATAATGAATGAATCCCAGTGTCGTAAAGGAAATTAATTAATTATCAGTGAATTGTATTATTCTTTTTCACCTGTGATCTAAACTTAATAGAATTTAGCTATTTTATTCTTCTAATCAAGGATTCCTGATTTGAGGGATTTATACAGAGATATTTTCCCAGCTGACATCAATTATATTTTTGATTGAAAAACTAATATGTTTGGTCTTTTTGTGAGTAAAGTCGAGTTAATATTTTCAAGAAAACCACCCTTGGATATTGGTCCCCCTCTCCTTATCCTTTTGTATATATTTAATTCATTTGGTTCTTAGTAAATTTAGTTTATATTCAATTTCATAGTCTTGATGTAATAACCTGATTTTTTCCAGACTAGAAATTTGAGAAGAAATTTGAAATTTTGCTTTCAGTTGCTTATAAGGGGTAAAGTAGTCATTTTACCTAAGAATATTATCTCAGATAATTTTTTGCCCAATTTTTTATATTCAGAATATGTATTTTACCATTTTATAGGATTTTTTTGGAATTATGAACTGTTTGAATTTATGTGGAATAATTAATATTTAATATATTTTTAATTAAATATTAATTTATTCACACACGTTCATTTGAAAATATATTTTTAACGAAGCATTGGATTGAGATTCTATCTCCACTTTTGAGTTTGAAATGGGGAGTTTTTCCGAAGTGGGTATAAACTCATACTGGGCCCCAGGGCTAGGCCTCGCCCTTTTTTCTTTTTTTTTTCTTTCTATTCCTTTTCTTTTCCTCTTTTATATCCTTCTCCTTCCCCGGGATTCTTGCAAACACCCTTGTGGGATTCCCATTCACATTATTTAGAGTGAATATGAGAGAGGGATATAGGGGTAGAGGGTGGGGGGTGGGGGGAAAGGTATGTTCTTATATAGATCTCGGGAGGATCTAGATAGTCATGCAGCTGCTGTTGGCCATGAAAACAGGCGATGCATCGACAGATTCCACCTAAAGGTAGGCGATTTTTAATTTTTTCAATAAATCCATTTATATTTTACATTTTTAAGTTTTAAAAACTTTTTTTTATTTTTTAGGACCACTTGAGGCTCAATATATATAATTTGAGGAGAAAACATTGGTTTCAGGTGATTTGAGGGGTTTCCTATTTGGAAATCCCGACCACACGACATATAGTTTAGAAACACATGCCGTGTGTTATTACTCTTTGGGGAAGATGGTCTTTTGAATGTATATGCCATTTATAGTGTATACACACATTGTATTGGGACTCATCCATGTAGCCAAGTACCCTGCTAGATAGCCTGTGTAGGGGAACATTGTTGTGTAGAGTACACCTCCCGACCCCATGTGGGCTGCACACCATGTAGAAATACATAGCTAGGATAAATACATGGAAAGGCCATGTGAGATACATGGGAAGGTACCCCATATAAGGTAAACTCTATTAACATGATAACAAGTTGTGTACTTGGGTTTTTATATCCCCAGTCTAGCTAGAGTGCACTCTCAATTGGAGTTTCAAGGGTACACGCCCTATACCAGGGAACACACATTATGTACTCCTCCCTTTCCACCCTTTTGAGGGGTTTTCACATCTTTACACCCATGAGTCAGAATTTGAATCATGATCAGTCCATTTTGGGAATCATTCTAAGTATATCATGATGGTAAAATCCTTTAGGAGATATAAGGACTCATAAGTGTCATTTCAAGATATTTCCCAAATAGATGGGTTCTTCCTTTGGTAATCGAATCTAGTTGTCTATTGAGAATGAGACCTTGATCTGAGATGGGCCATGATACATCTCCCAAGACCAATGATTATAAAGATTTAACCTTGAGGATATCTCCCTTGCGAGATGTTTCCTTCTATCCCAGGTGGCCCTGAGGTTAGTTGTTTATGAGAATCCCCTGTAGAACACCTCTTCTTACTTAGACTACTATTGATGATCCAAAGTATGATGCCTTTTCTTATGTACTATTCCCAGGATCCAATATAGGATTCATCTTTTTTCTTATCATTATAGGATCTTTTATATTATTCCTCATTTTAGCTTCATTAATAAGGATCCTGAGTAGGATTCCCCTCTTATGTTAGGACTCGAGGGACCAAATGGGTTCCCTGGTGGTTGACCAAAGCTGAGATACTACATTGGGGGTTTGGGTAGTGATTGTAGAAGGTGCTACCTTAGAACCTACACCAAACTTGTAATCCTAAGAGGCTATGGAAGTGGTGGTGGGTTTAGGAATTTAGGAACCCTCTCTCTCTTATTTATAAATTGACCTATTTACTACTGATGTAGTGATGATTACCAAATGTGTTTCCTGGTTTGTGGATGATGATCCTGACATGATGTGAAATTTATCTTTCATATGCACATACATACTTCCTAGGATCCATCTTATTCATTTATTAGGTTGTCTAGATATACTTCTTGGTACCTGATTTCAGATCCCTTTTATTTATTTCTTTAAGATACCCATATTTACTTCCTAGGACCTGAATTTTGGGAATTATATGTTTGGATGTTTTTCGAAACCCTTTTTATGATGATGAGGATGATTCCACTCTCCTAGATTTATTATATTATGAGTGTGATTTTTTTATCCTTGATCAATTTTATGATGAAGATGATTCCTCTCTACTTGATCAATTTTATAATGAGGAGGAGTCTACTCTCCTTGACTTGTGGTTTAATGAGGATTATTATACTCTCTTTGATTCAGAATATTATGATCCTGCCCATATGTTCTTCATAAGAACTTTCCTATGAGCCTTACTTGATCTGGGTGGTTGGGCATGATGTCTAACACCCATTATTGATGTGGGTTATGAAATACTACACTAGATACCTCTAGGGGTGGTCATGGAATCTTACAAGTGAGATATCCTTATACATCGCCTAAGGGTTAGACACTTATGGATTATGTGAGTTGCAATGTCACAACCACTTATAGAATTGGACCTAGGGCTCAGACATAAAACTTTATTTATATGGAATAAGTGGAATGAAATCCAGCTTAGTGAACATTTATTGGATTGTCCATCAGAATATTATACCCTTAATAATGGTTATTGGACCCGAGTACGGGTGAACATAGGGTTAGGATGCGTACCCCCTACGGTGATGTAGCTAGCTTAGAGAAATTTCCAGTACTTTCTAAAGTAGGTATTTTTAATCAAGATTAATGACCTTGGTTTCAAATTAGTTATACATGGCTTGGGTGGTATGAAATCCATCTCAATTCCCTTTACATAGTATGTCTAGATGATCGGAATTATAGACCCAAGGACCGAATTCTATTGATTATGTTATATTTTACCTCACTCATGTATATGCATATTTATGTATATATATATATATATTTATGGGAAAATATATATACACATATAAATATGTAAATATATATATCTGACATCCCAGACTTGGATTCCACTTAATAGTTTCCCCAAGCATGGTGGGCCACATGGCACCAAGTACATCTCCCCGAATGCTAGAGGCTTCCAACTAGTAGAGAGGGACTAGGGTGTGTCTCTAGGGAGACTATGCACTCATTACCAGAGTGTATCATAAGGGATATTATTAAAAAAGGTAAATAGTGGTAGAAAGATAAGTAAACAGCAGTAGTAGATAATATGAATAGATAAATGGGTAATAAAAATAACTGTATAACAAATGGAATAACATTTAACAATAAAACAACTGATGAAGATATGTCATGTGAATAGAAAACTAGAAAACATTGATACAAGAAAACATACATAATATGTTCCACAATAGTATAAAGGAGATCAAAGACTATCCCAAGAATCGCGAGCTCTGTCTTGGTCATCTCATATCAAGCTCCATCCTAAACAGCAAACAATCAAGTGTTTGAAGTCATATAATTCCCCTTTTCAACACCTATAGTCATGTAATCTACTCCAGGTACCAAACAACTCTCAGAGAGGGTGTGAGATAAATCTTAGTGGGCCACCTCCAACAGTTTCAATAACATCTGACCCGTGTAATGGAATATAACAGTGTGAAAGAATGCATATATAAAGTAAATAAGTACAATGTAACTAAATACCCAAGTACCTACTTCATCCCTCAGCTAGTGCTGAACATGTAACCAATTCATCACTTTATTTTTTACCAATTTATCAATACGTCACCAGTTAATAATAGTAAAGTTTCTAAGATTTAACAAGGAAACCTGTGATGATATTTAATAATAAAGTTACAAGGTAGTAACCAAGGAAACATAAACCTCAAGGGACACTAAATTAGTATTATATGAGTCTAGATAAAGGGTAAGAGTGTAATACAAGGAGCATAGTCCAAGTAATTCCATAATGAGATGCCTACCGAGTCCAAAGAGTTCATCCAAGTTAAAACAATCCTATGTAAAGACTGGGACCGATGGGATTTAACCATGGCACCCACTTGTCAATGATGAATCCAAGGAGTGTATCCAAGGAATCCTAGATCAAAGGAATGTATCCGAGGAATCCTTTAGAAATACATAAATGATCCTACAGTGTCATACCAGGCATCCAAATATTAGAAAAGGATTGGATTATAGGTGGGTCTCAACCTAAGCAATCCATATCCTTGAATCAAAATAGAGTTCCTGAGTGCTCATGGTATTATCCGATCAAAATACAAGGAGATCTTGAGTTAGGAAATTCTTATTTGATAGTGAAGTCATATAATAATTCAAGTGGTTCAAGCCTTTCCTTTTATTAGTGTGTTAAGTTTATGTAGCATGAAACCATTTAATCAAGTCATTTGGTTCAAGCATTGCCTTTCATTAGTGTGACGAGGCCAAGTAGCATGAAACCATTCTTTTAACCCATTTAATCATATTCTATATTCAAGGTTCATTCCACTACCTTCCATTAATGTGGTGAGGGGTGCTATAGATATGCAATATGCTATTTATTTACATTTAAGGCCAAGTCATATACTTAGTATAATTACCAATTCACATTTCACATTTCATTATCAAATTGAAGCACATACCTTTGGCGGGTCAAGTGTTAAGCATAAATGGTACTTTCTATTATGAAATTCACATCATAAAAATGACATTTAATGTAGAAACACTTAACATTAGGAAGAGTAATCCAAGGCACGCTTGAAAGGTGGATCAAACATGTCAAGACACTAAAAACCCAAATATGGCATAACCTTCAACATGGGGAATATCTAGTTGTGGGTGTAACCGCTAACAACTAATCACATGTTTTTAATGAGAATAACCATATGGTTCTAACAGGTATAATCATGGAATATATATTTACAAAATGAAACCCAACGAAATTAGTGGGCCCCAAATGTATTTTCAAAAATTGATGAACTTTAGGGATGAGTTATACACTACACACCATAGGCTTATATGAATTTAATCATATAGTATTGTACCTTGAGTTTCATCAAATCAAAGTAGTATAAGAAAAGTTGAAAAATTTTCAAACCATGATAACTAGGTTGAGAGAAAAAAAGAGGAAGAATAGATCAAACAGACTCGAGTACATACTGTTGCACGTCCAAGGTGATGAATAGAAGCTCAATCAGTTTCTAGATGAAGGAGATATCTTGATAGCTTGATTAGGCCTAAAAAAGTTCTAAATGGTTTAAAACTGAGGTAAATCCTACTGGGTTATGATTTGGGGGAGAAGAGGTGGCTTAATAGACCATTAAAGGTAATTTGGAAATTTTTCCCAAAAAAATGGATGGTGCATGGTTTGAAAAACCGTGCACAAACTATAAAATATTTTTTGGGTAGAGGGACACTTTTCACTTTTAGGCAGCATCGACATCCGCCAACCATGCAGAGTGGTTCTATCTAGAAAAATAAAATCTGTACGGTTAGACAAATTGTGCACTAACTGTAGGAAAACCATGCGACTTGATTTGTTTTCCCAAGAAAAGGTGTTTTGAGCTCCAAAAAATCCCCGAACACCGTCATAAACATTCCTAACTGATTATTCATCCATAATAGGTCCAAAGTAAACATTTAGAATTCAATTTAAAGGATCCATACCTAAGTGAAAAATTAGGTTCTTACAGTCTTCCACCCTTAAAAGAACTCACCCCCAAGTTAACCTTCCAAGGGTGGTGAAACATTGTCTGAGAATATCTCTAGCCACTGGGCATGTACATCAGCCTCCCGCTCCCAAGTCTCATTCTGCATGTGGCCGTGCTATTATAGAACCCATACTAGGGAGACATAACGACCTCAAAGAGCCTTCATGATTTGGTCAATTACGCATACTAGGAACTCCTAAAAGGTAGCATTGACATCTAACTCAACTTCCCCGGAATCAAAGGTATGTGACTAGTCAGCATGATATTGTCGAAGTAGTGAGACATGAAATATGTCATGCATGGAACTATACCTCTAATTTAGTCTTAACCGATATGACATTGGGCTGAATCTACCTATAATTTAAAATGACCCTACACAACGAGGTGATGGCTTTCCCTATTTCCGTAACCATCTTTTCCCTAGACCGAGAGATACTCGAAGGAAAACATGATCCATGACCTCGAACTCAAGAGGTCATCGACAATGATCAACATAAGATTTTTTTCTAGAATGATTAGTAGTCATACACTTTATGATCAGCTAAACCTTATCCTATGTCTCTTGAATGAGACGAGGACCTAGTAGCGACGCTTCACATACATCTAGCCAACACAGGGGTGAAAGAAATGAACTACCATATATGGACTCAAGAGGATCCATCTGAATCATCTCCTGAAAGATGTTATTATAGGAAAACTCAACTAGAGGGATATGCTTATCCCATGAACCACCAGAATCAAGGAAACATGCTTAGAGAATATCCTATAGAACTTGTATTTTCTGTTCTGAATGTACATCAGTATAAGGGTTAAAATCAATGCTAAGAAGCACCAATGCTTCCATATCCTTTTGCAATATCTTCCAGAACTATGATGTGAAGCAAGTGTCCCCATCTGAAACAAAAGTATGTGGAAACCCATGTGGTCATATGATCTCATGGAAATACAGTCTTCTCAACTCATCAACTGAGAAAGTTTCCCAAATAGAAATGAAGTGGGATGATTTCATGATTTGATCAATGAATACCCTTGATAGAATTAATACTCCTCATAAACCTAGTTAAGACAACTAAAAAATCCATAACAATATCTTTACATTTCTATTATGGGACTGGAAGAATCTATAACATGCCTGGAGGTCTCTGGTGCTTTGCCATTACCTATTGACAGGTGGAACACCTAGTGATAAATCCTGATATCTGCTGTTTTATTCCAGGCCACCAATACTGGTGTCACATATCTAGATACATCATGGAGATTCCTGGATGAACTGCCCACTGAGAATTGTGAGACTCTATCATAAACTCCTCTATAATATCTATAGAAACCCAGATACGTCCACATAGACATAGGACATCATCTCTGTCCACAGAACATTCCAGACGTGGGTTATCTCCTGATATACTCTCATAGAGTACCAAGCCTTCAGGATCTGAAAACCGTCTACTCTTCACCTTCTCAAAGTGGGAAGAGGTAACTATCAAGGATGAGAGGTAATACTACTAATGACTATCATGAAACTCCAGATGCATCTCAGAAAATAGGTCCATCAATTTCCATTCATCATTGGCTTCCCATATAGTCTATTCTTGAGTTTTCTGACTCAATGCATCTGTAACCACATTAACCTTCCCATGCATATAAGAAATCTCAAAATCAAAGTATTTTAGATATTCAAACCATATCCTCTGTTTTAGGTTCATGTCATTCTGTGAATATATATTTGAGACTCTTGTGGTCAGTGTACAACACTAAGTGCTCACCCATCAGGTAATGTCTCTAGCAAAGCAAGGAATGGACAACTACTGCTAGTTCAAGGTCATGCATTAGGTAGTTTCTTTCATGAGGCCTCAACTATTGAAATCCATACATAATGATTTTTTCCTCGCAGAATAGAACTGCTCCTAGGCCAATTCTTGATGCATCACATAATATGGTATAACCTATGCCTAGCTCTGGAAGAGTTATAATAGGTCCTGATAAAAGCATGCCTTTTATATATTGAAAGGATTTATCACATGCTTATGAACATATGAACTTGAAAAACTTCTTTTTAAGACCCATAAGAGGAGTATAATGCTATGAAAAATCATGTATGAAACACCTGTAATATCCTTCAAGCCCTAAGAAATTTCTAATACCAAACACGTTCTTGGGATGCTACTAAGAAACTAGAGCACTAACCTTTTCTAGGTCAACATAGACTCTTTATTATGAGATAATATGAACTAAGAAGTAAACTTCATCGATCCAAAAGAGGCACTTATAAATCTTGAAGTAAAGATGATGCTCTATCAGTGTACTCTGAATGATCTCAAGATGTTTGGAATGGTCTCTATGATTGTGAGAATACATCAATATTTCATCCAAAAAGACCATAAAAAAGAATAAAAATAGGATGGGAAAACCCTATTCATAAAATCCTTGAAAATGGTAGGTGTGTTCGTAAGACTGAATGATATAAAAAGGTACTCATAATTGTTACAAAAAACAATATGAGGTATGTCTAATGGTCTGAATCTCACCTGATGATAACTAGATCTTAGGTAAATCTTGGAGAAGACCTTTTCTCCTCAGATATGATCAAAGATATCATCTAATAGAGGAAGTGGATATCGGTTCTTGACTGTAATATAGTTAAACCTTCTCCAATCTAGGCATATATGTAAGGTTTTGTCTGCCTTCATGGTGAAAATTATGGGCAAACCCTAATGGTAAACTCTACATCTCTCTCCAGAGGTAACCCAGAAAAATTGTCATGAAAAACATCCCTCAAAGGATCCACTATTAGAGGGAAATTAGTTTAGTAAAAAAACTAATCCTCCATGAAGATATTTTCAATTTGGGAGGTCACTCCCCCTAGGCCATGATGATCTGGTCCCACTATACTAGCCTAAACATCCCACTCACCCTCATGTAGATAACTGCTACCCTCCAGTGATGTAAAAGATACCCTGTGGTGATAGCAGTCTAAAATATCATGATAATGAACCAACCATTCCATTTTCATAATGACATAGAAGCCTGTCTTCTTGATGAGAAAGTGGTTTCATAAGAAAGGGTAACTACCTACATCAAAGGGACAATCCCTAAAATGGCATATACCCTCTGACTATATCCCCAACGGTGTGTCTAGGGTCCTTAAACCATAGTAACACTGTATCTCTAGTATGATACTCTCTAAAATAGATAAAGAAATAAAAGAGATTGAATAAACTATATGATACAAAGTAGATAAAATAGTGGAGGCTACTAGAATAGTACCTTGTACTGTAGATGGTATCGAAGCCTGATCCTCGGTTATTGACTATAGTGCATGAAACTGACAAGATACATGACCCTATAAAATAGATGGACTACCAAGATCAAAGTTTTTCTACTGGAGAAACTATGGATTAGGGGTCTGGCTACCTCGGCCACGATCTCCTCCTCTACCAGACCTTCCGATGCTATTTCAACTCGCTGCCTGACATGGAGAAAAAGAACTCACTCCTAAAGGTGGAGCTGGTTCTAATCCTTTACCACTTAAAGATGGTGGAAAGGTCATGTAGAAACACTAAATATACCGCATATAGCCACAAGCTCAACACTCTAGTGGGTCTCTATCACACTAAGTATTTTAATGACCCCATATTCAACATTGACAAAACACCAAAGAGATATCAAAATGGGTACTCTGGTTATTACTGCCCTGATGAGAAACCTTGAGTGAGAGATTCCTACCACTGAAGGAACTACTGGCCTACCACGAAATTGATCCTTTAAACTCGATACTATTTCGATCCCTCAGGTTGCACTCAGTGAGAAGAGCCTGATTAACTATCTCAGAAAAAGTAAGAAGGCAAAATACATTGACCTTAATACATATGGTGTACTAGATCCCATCCTCAAAATTTTCTAGCATGCAAAAGATCATCCCCCACTAGAAGTGGTGAAAATTTCTAAAAAACTGCGAAACACGCTAAATATTCTATAACTGACATAGAACCCTACTCAAGATGCATTAATATTCTGGCTCTATTAGCTCCAAACATCTGAGGAAAGAACTTATCATAGAATACAGTCATAAATTCAACCCATATCATGCCTTGATGGTTATCAGCCTGGGTAACCACATCCCACCAATGCTTGGGATAATCCCATAGCATGTATGTAGAAATCTTGACTCATTACTTTGGAGGTGTTTCCAGATGATCAAAGATAGTTAGTATAGACTACAGCCAAGAATCAACAGCCTATGGAGCTCCATCCCCTGAGAAAGTAGAAGGATGCTGTTGCTGGAACTCATGAGTTAGATCAGCCATCATAGGTGAAACTTGTGGAGAACCATGCATGGACTACAACAGACATAGAAAACTATCATGAACTTTGGCATCAGTTCCTAGATCAACTAAAATAGGTGGTTCCTCAAGTGGTTCTCATAGAGGTAAGACTGGTGGCTCAGGGCCCACTATGTCTAGAGAATGATTGTCACCACCCTCCTGGCGTATGATATGAGGACATTATGGTGGAATTGTTCTAAAATATCTAATCACACACCTCAGAATAAGCTTAACCGAAGGATAAAATCACTAATAGAAACTTGACATAAGAAAACTCACTACCCAAGGCATACTACCCCAACTACCTGCTTAGATGACCAGACATCTATAAGTGATCAATTATAAGTTTCATTTAATTTTAAATTTAATTACCAGGTTCACTCCTTTACTTTTCATAAACATGAAAAAATGGGATAAGGATGTGAACCATTTCATATTATATTTCATGTTTCACATTATAATGGATATCCATTCCTGATGAATTAGTTCCCAAATAACTATCACTAGAAACGACACCCATTTATTTATAGTATAATGGATAAACTTGGTAAATTACTCATCCCTACCCATTAGGGCCCATACACATCATGAATTCTCAAATGCAATCACTCAATTGTAATTGAGAGTCAAAAACACATAAGATAACTATCACATCATCAATCAATAGTCACAACCATATAAAGTAATTAAATTCAACAAAATGCACCTATATTTCATGACAATATGCATGAAATTTGAATTCTAGGTGCCTATAATTATGCATGTAACAATGATTTTTACCCTCATATCATCAGGCCAAGGATGAAGGAAATCCCCAATCAGAGTAATAATCGACAACACCACACAACATGTGCATCACCCAATGGTGAAATAATATCAACTGTAATAAGAAAAATAAGAACAACAATTATAATTTTGGAAACATGGTTTTTACACAAAACATGGGTTCATGACACCCAAGAATGGATTATGACCAATTCAAACATTCCTAATATCCAAAAAATTATCTCAAAATAGGAAATAAAGAAAAGAAACCATCTATGATACCACTTTGTGATGTCCCAAACCCGGATGCCACTTAATAGGTGCCCCAAACCCACTGGGGCACATGGCCTCAAGCGCATCTCCCTGAACTCTAGAGGATACCGACTACCAATTTGGGTCTAGGGTGTGTCTGTGGGGAGACTATACCCTATTTACTAGAGTTTAACACAATAGATACAATTAAAATTGGTAAATAACAGAAGCAAGACTGGTAAACAATGGATCAAGATAATAAAAATAGGTAAACAATGAATAACAATAACTGTATAACAACTAAAATAGTATTCAACAATATAGAAAATGATGACGATATGTCATGTCACATGAAAACTGGAAAACATGGATACAAGATAGTAGTAATAATATGTTCCGCAATAGTATAAAGAAAATAAAAGACTATCCTATGAATCTAGAGATCTTGCTCGGTTATTTGCTATGAATCTCCATCCTAAACAGCAAGTAATCATGTTTTTGAAGCCGTATACTTAACCTTTTCAGCAACTGTTGTCATGTAATCTACTCTGAGTACCAAATGGTGCCTCAAGAGGGTGTGAGGTAAATCTCAGTGGGCCACCACCAAAGATGTCTATAACATCCGTCCCATGTAATGGAATATAACATTGTGTAAGCATATATATATAAAGTAAATAAATACAATATAACTAAATACCTAAGTACCTACTTCATCCATCGTCTTATGTCCGAACATTTAACCAATTCAAACACTTGATTGCTTACTATTTAGGATGGATATTGATATTAGATGACTGAGCCAGGTCTTGGGATGCTATAGTCTTTGATTTCCTTTATACTGTTGTGGAACATATTATTCCTTCTGTATTGTATCCATGTTTTCTAATTTTCTAGTGACATGACATATCATCATCAGTTGTTGTATTATTGAATACTATTTCAATTATACGGTTATTGTTATTCCCCATTTATCTACTCCAATTATCTTCTTCCACTATTTACTTATCTTGATTCTGCTATTTACCTTTGTTATTTGTATTTGCTGTGATATACTCTGGTAATGAGGGTATAGTCTCCCCAATGACACACCCTAGGCCCTCACTGCTCGTAGGTATCCTTTGACATTCAGGGAGATACGCTTGACTCCATGTGTACCATTGGGATCAGGGAGCCGATTAAGTGGAATCCAAGTCTAGGATGTCACAATACATACATACATACATACATACATACATACATACATACATACATACATACATACATACATACATACATACATACATACATACATACATACATACATACATACATACATACATACACATTCTGGTACTTTTCCCAGTTGATAAGGATCACAAACCTAGGGATTGACTATGGTTTTACTTGATTTATTTGATTTATCATTTCAGTTGTGTCCCATTAATGTTTGCATATTCCATGTGCATGAACATATGACAATGTATTTATAGGTTCATCATTAATTGGACTACTTAAATTATTTTTCATCAATGTAAATTCATCTTGGTATGAGTGCAAACTTTATGTCGTCATTTTAGGTTAAGAAAAAATACATGATGGAGAGGGCTGAGGCCCATGGTTCATGATCAAGAGGAGCTGCTCATAGATTTTTGATCATGATGGAGTAGATCAAATGTTTCATGGAGACTAATTATGTGGTCTAGATCATAGTTATTAGTAGAGCCTTTTACATTTATTTTAGTATCCATTATATAATCCTACATGTTTGGTCAGCCCAGTGGGTGACCAGTGTTGTATGTATGACATGTCTGTTTAGGATTTTATAGCATTTCATTTATTATTACAACATGTTCTATTTTAATTTATTTATTTATTATACACTATTTATTATTTTTATGGATTATATCTTGTTATTTATAATATTTTTTACTCAAATATAAGGGAATATTCTATCCACTATGTTAGATTGAGATTATATCAAATATACACAAGAGGGGGGTGAATTGTGTCTTTTCAAAAATCTTTATGAGACTGTGTTCTGTCCTTTATCTTTAATCAGATATATCAATGCAACAAAAATATTAAATGTAGGGACACATGATATATATTGGTTCGGGGAACAGAAGGCCCCTAGTCCACTCCACCAACGCTCTACTCCACGAGCTTGACGATTTTCACTATTTGGTCCACATCTCAACAGACCTTTCAACAAATGAGTGTAGGCAGTTGACACCTTTACAGTCTAAGGCAAAACACAGCCTTCTGATTCTATCACAGAACCTATACAGCTTAAAACAAGAAGCTGGTCACTCAAGATAAAAAGTATTTGTTCTTTAAAAATACTCTCCCGATTGTTCTTCCCAATTGCAACAGAATGCAATTGATAGTAAATGGATTGTCGTCTTTAGAAAGAATGATCTTCAAGAAAGAGTAATTTTGATTTGATACCATTGCAGTAGATATAGAAATACAAATCATAACTTCAGCAGCAATAGATTCACAATTGATCTTTAATGTCGAATACGTGAATCTTCTGTCATGTATCTTTTTCTTTAACAAACAGAGATTTTATCACTCTTCGTAATCAACAGAAATGTAGATCATGATTGACTCTATTTTTTTCTAAAATATCATACAACAGATCTCATATTTTGATAGATGTATCTAATATTGTGTTCTTGATCACTATGTGCAGTTCAAACTTACACACACCTTAAAAAAAGATATAATGAATACTTCTTCTTCAAAAATAATATCCACAATCTTCGCCTTTTTACTCAGATAATTCAAAAATTTGAATTTACAGATTAGAAGTAACTCTCCTTGTAATTATCCATGAAAATATCATTTTAATTTGATCCTTAAATGGATATGATCTCATTAAAGACACGCTTTAAAATCAGATTTTAATCCGGATTAAAATCAACCTAATAATTCGCTTGCAGATCGTTGAATAATAATATCAACATTAAACTCTCCGACACCAAACGTAAGGATGAGTTATACAGTATTCATCCTCTGAACATAACGCATATCATAAATGTATGGTTGATGATGTATCCTTCAAACGTAAGGTTGTCAACGTATGGTTGATCTCAAATGTAGGGTTTCCCATCTATACTTTTATCTTAAACTTTCAAACGTATGATAAATGATCCATACTTTTATAAGCTTCCAAATGAGAGGTACATGATCCATAATTTTCTTAGAAACGTAAGGATGTTTAAAAAAGTAAGGTTGATGAACCATACTTTTGAGAAACAAACGTAACATTTAACACTTACGTACGGTTATTCTTCCATACTTGTCTAATATCCCAAATGTAGGGTTCTTTCCTAATGTAGGCTTCTCTTTCATATTTTGCCGATAATGTATGGTTTATTAACCATAATTTTCTAATAACTTGTAAAGTAAACAGCGGGTTCCATTCTTTACACTACGTTTCCACATGAAGGGTATGAATAGTGTTTCCAGAATACTTTGAATAAAATTCCTGAACTCCTTAACACATGTTCCACACTATATAAAAAATATTGAATACTCTTCCAAAAATAAGAAAATATAAAATATATAAATCCTGAAATATAATTAAAGTAAAATCATTAGAAAATAATTAAGGGTATTTGTGAGCATCAAAATCATCATAGAGATAGAGTATTTTTCTCAACAATCCCCCCCATTAAATAAAAACATTATGTATTTTTGAAAACAACACTTGATCAACAATATCCCCCTTTTTGATGATCACAAAACCCAAAAAATAATAAATGAAATTAATTTTCAAAATTAATTACATATAGTTTAGAATTTTTATTAGATAAAGAAATATTTAATTTTAACAAGATTATTTTCGAAATAAATAAACAGTGTGTCATCTATAATAATAAAAATAAATTTATCCCCCGTTTTCAAAAGTGAAAAATAAAAGTAAAGAAAAATATACCCCCTTAAATAAAAAAATCCTTTTTGTAAATAAAAAACATATTTATCCAAACTTTTGAAAGTAAAAATTTGTATTTCTCCTTTAATAAAAAGTGTTTTATTTTTAAAGAAAACTTTTCTTCAAATTTCTCCCTAAAATAAAATTTAAAAAAATGTAAATGAGTTAAAAGAAAATGTTGTGTTTATCCAAATTTCTCCCCCTTTTTGTGATATCATAAAGAATGACAAAATATGGAATATAACACATATTAATGTAGCACTGAAATTTAGTAAATCCTATATATAACTATTTATCAATTAGTGAATCTGGATTACTGGCATATCTAATCGAAGAAAGTAAAACAAACAATCAAAAAAAAAATATAATGAAACAGATTTTCATTGAAAATATTTAATAGTACAAAATTGATAAATACAGGAATCAAGGGTTGGTCAGGGTTTAGATAGGGTTTATCTTGTTTGAGCTACTTCTTTGATTTCTGATAGCTGCTCCCTTAGTCTCCTCATCATTCCATCACCAAACATAACAATAATATCACTATTATCATGAGTCATATGAATGTATTAAATTAAGTTGACTCTGAAAAACTCATGTAGTATTTCTTCCTTCTCCAAAAACAATGAATACTTATCTGTTAACTTATCCAAGATAGATCTGATTCCTGGTTCATTTGAGGTCAACTGTTTAACTAAAAACATTTGATTGTCCAGCAGCACTAAAAAAGGAGCACTTTTGCATTTAAAATCATGCAATATGTCATTCATATCAACTAAGACAGTGGTTATTTCCTTAAATATTCTGATCAAATTAGGTGAAGTACCCAAACCACTAGCGTCATCGATCTAGACAGATGCCAAATTTGTCTCCATAAATGATTTGAGATCTGAAAAATCTGACTTCATAACCATTTCAGACTTTAATTTTTCAACCTCATTCAGAATATCCATCTTAAAAATTTCAACGTCTTGATTTGAAACTATACTATTCTTTAGACTCTGGAATTTTAATTTTTCTTTTTCCAATGCTCTCCTCAGAGTAGCATTCTATTACTCCACTCTCTACAACTCCCTGTATATTTATTCAAATTACTCATTTTCTGAGTTAGAGGTACTTTGTGATTGATTCTAGTTTTCAGCATGAAAGTGATGTACTAACACTAGGGGTAAGGATTCAACATCTTCTTTCTCCTTATCTTCTCTAACTTTTTGGTCCACATATTTTTTCCTTTGAGTCTTTTACAGAATCTTCCACACAAAAAATCCTCTTGAAGAACTTCTAATTGTACATCTGAAGGTTTTTCATCCTGTACATCAGCAATCAATTCTTATTTTTTGATTCTCTTGAATAATTTCATCTTAAGATAATTTAGGACTTGACACATCTACTCCAGGCACTGACTCTTTTTCAATTTCAATTTTTGGTTCTGGTTCTATTCTTTCAACTTCAATTATTTCAGGTTCAAATTCTGTAACATCCACATCCTCTTCCTGAGTCTCTCCTTCAGCTTCTACTTGAATTATAGATTGAATCTGAGGTTCTTCCACTGTTTATGACCTATCAATAACAACTTCCATTTATTTTTCAACAAAAGCTTCTCTTACAAATCTTTAACTCTATAAATATTGTGTGGTTAAAACATTTGAAAATTAATCTTCATTAGAAGTAGAATCTCTTCTTAATTTTACTTGAAGTAGTTATTGACTTTCTTCCTCCGGCATATTCTCAACTTCAAAACATATTCTTCTGGAAACAGAGCTAACTCTAGGTGTAGCTTGATTTTCCTTTGACTTTTCAGGCTGAGACAGAGCTCTCTCTTCTTCTACTTCTTCATCAGCTCCTACTAGTAGGATTTTTACTTTTAATGTACTCTATAAATAACACAGTTTTCTTATAGTACCATCATTAAAAACAACACTGTGGTGACAACGAGTTCTAGCATCGACAAGTCTCACCATGTCTTTCTTGAACAAGAGTTTTAAATGAATCTACCAAAAGGGTAGAAATTCATTCTAGCTTCACTTTGACAACATTAACACAGGTATCTCACCATGTACCTAGGAAAATTTAATTTTACATCACTGAGCAGAAGATACATTATGTACATGTCTGGATACAATATTTTCTCCAACTCAGACATCCTTGGTGCAATCCCTGTTTGCACAAATTTCACAAGTATCTTCTGATCTGGTTCCAAATATTCAACTAAAATTTTCCTTATGTTAGTAGATCCAAACCAAAAGGACATAATGTATTCATATTTATTCACATAATATTCTATACTTTTCAAATTAAAATGAAACACTCCCTCATGAGGGCAGTTCAGTATCTAACTAATTTCAACTAAAGATATTGAAAAATATCTATCCTCTATCTTAGCCATCATGGTGTCATAATCATTTCCCAAACTAAATTGAACCGATTTAAAGAAATATCGAAGCTCTACTTCATAAAATAATTCTGTATTCTCACTATTTAAGGTCTGTTTGAGATTCTGAAAGGATATGGATTGTTTTAACAACATGTTTGCCTGAAATAGCCATTCTAAATCAATCACCTTTCCCTGTAAGATTTTCCTTCCTACGGAGCACTGTTTCTTGGCATTGCTGGTCTCGGCCTCATAAGCTCTCTTAGTATTTTCCATTTCTGTGAAAATATCTGAAGGTTTGAAGGTTAGGGTTTCATAGGTTCGAAGATTAGGGTTGACAAGAAGTGGTGCGGTTTCACGGGTTCGAAAGGGTTTTTGTGGAAATGAAACAGTTCAGAATTTGAATGGTTCTGACAACCTTGATTTCTATGTTATCAACAATTATTACGTAGATTAAATAAAATTTTACGCGACATATATAAAAATAAATCTTAATAAAAAAGTTTAAATAAATAACAAATTTATATTAAAATAGTAAAAAAAACGTAATTAAATGAGTAAAATTAAAATTTTATTTAAAATTAAATTAACATATATCCCACTTAATAAAATCAAACCTTGTAGTGGGAAGTGGTTTAGTAAAAATTTCTGCTAATTTAATTTCAGTACTTACAAATTACAAAGATATATCCTTTTTCAGAACATGATCTGTAGAGACCCGTATCTTGACGTACATGGACATTACATTACATTTGCGGAATACTTAGTACATAACAAAAACACACACACAAGGATCGTAATAGTTTAGTGTCTTTGGAAACTCGGAAAGTAATCTTCTAATCGTGGTGAAAGATCTTCAATATCTCCCATAAAGATCTTCCCTTTTTTTTACCTAAAACCTTTCTTTATATCCTTGGGAAAAGAAAACATAAAAGGGTGAGCTCAAATACTCAGTAAGGGTATATAAAAGAAAAATCAATCACATCATGTTCATAAGAACATAACTTTTGGAAATCTTAACCTGTAAAAAGAGAGCATAATTTCATAACATGGGATAAATCATAGTAGTGAAATGAAATCCCAATAATAATAACTTAAAACATGAAACTTTGCGGCATACACACATAATCATAGAGAATCATATCTTATTAGTCAAGACTCATTGCCAAGACTATCTTAGTGGACAAAGTCCATTTCTGAATCGAGTAACCCTCGTTTCAGTCCTGTTTCACTAAACCGGTATAACCTACCATTTCAGCCATGTCTATCTCATGAGATATAAAATATTTACCCAATTCATTGGAGGGAGATATAGTTCCCACCCATATTATAATGATACCATTATTATGTGTTCCACAAAATCATAAACCATACATCATTTCATAACCCATGTAATAAAAATGGGAATCTTAAAAATCATGACATCGTAAAACAATTCATAGAAGATAAAGGAATTCATAAAAATATTTCCATCACAACATAATAAAGTAAATGTAATAATAGGGATAGAAACAGAACCCTATATTATCTTAGATGCAATTTTTTTTTGATAAAACACTTGAACTCCATTCTTGAGGAAAATATCCTTTCTACTTCAAAAAACACTTTTCTTTTCTTAACAAGTCATACAATTATAAACTAAAATAAGTTGATTAAAAATAAACTTGAAAACTTGTAAAGGAAGCTTATTGGAAATAATGTTTTAAAAATCCATTCATGCCGTATAAGTTAAAAAAAACATTCTTCGTACTTTTGTCGGAAATGTCAAAAAGTACCTCGTACGAAAAACGACAAAAGATTCCTTTCATATCCTTTACTAAAAACTTATATAAGGGTAAAATTGGATTTAAAAATTTTTAGGTGGATGGAAATAATATTACATATTGAGAAAACATGGATGTGGATGATAAAATACACCCCAGTAAATTCCAAAGTATAAACAATCTCGGATAAAAATGAGATTGTGATATTTCCCTTACCTTAGGTCTGATTTGCTTCATAAGTGTCTGAACCTCCTGTATAATGATTTAAATAATGTCATTTACTTATTACAGAATCATATTCATTGTTATGATATCATATATGGTTCACTTATGACTTTATATTACCCGTTCTTTTGTAAATTCCATGTTAAAGAGCGTTTTGGGTAAAATTGTTTCATTTGTCGTCCGTGTTTTGACTTGTAATTATTCATATGATTACTTAGATCATGATTACTTAATTCCAGAACATAAAACATGATATATATATATATATATATATATATTCAGGATATACATATATATAATAAATCATTAAATGTAAATAAATACACCGTTCATGGAGACGGTAGTCCGTACGTACGCATGAACGCTGTTTTCGTTTCCTTATTGAATTGAATGGAATTAAGTAGATGACATACATATAAATATATAAATAAATCCAGTATCATTATTATGTCATATATTTCATTATTACATATTATATATACTTTATAATCATTCATGAATGGTTAATCATTGAGAATGAATCTCATCGCGTCGTGGAGACGGTAGTCCGTACGTACGCACGAGCGATGATATCGTTCCCATGGTCGTGGAATTGTGTTGAAATGTATGTATACTATTTCAGTATCAATATCACTATATAATAATCATATATAGTTACTCATTACACCATTATACTCATCCTTGTAAGGTGATGGTGGAAAATAGATTACACCACGGCATGGAGACGGTATTCCGTACGTACGCACGCGCGATGATTTCATTTTTCCGTAGGATGGATAGAAGGTGAATTAGGGTTGTTTCATATTTATAATAACATATCAGTATGTAAGTAATACTTATGTTATTACTTTATCATGAAACAAATAAATAAGAATAAGTTGAATAAGAATGAAATTGAAAAAGATCGGTAATGGATATTACCTCTTTTTGACGCGCCTTTTCTTAACCTCCACTTAAAGAACTAAGGATGGTCTTTGAAGAAGACAAGGACCTCTAGGATGATACTAGGGAAGTGGAGAAGAGATATTTTCAGGGGTTGGACGAGCTTGAAGGCTCAAAGTTGTGTGAGGAAGAGAGGGAGGAGGTGCCCTTTTATAAGGGAGGAGAGGGGCACCTTAGGAATATCTCAAAATATTATTTTATATTAAAGTCAAAATCGGTTTATAATGGTTCCAAAGGGTCTTATTTCGAAGGTAAAGTGGGTATGGGTCTAAATCCTATCAACCAATAGGATTTAGACAAGTTTAGGTTATTATTTTAACCTTATCAATTAGATTTAACTCTAAGTTAAATAATTTAACTTTTACCGTGTCTTTTTGTTTTCTTACACTATATGGTTAATAAACTTACTATATCAAGCCAAAATAACCCCAAGTTGTTTATTATTAATATATATAATCTTATCTAAGTCATTTGGACGAAACTTAGATTTTTAGGAATAAAATAACAATTAATAATATAATATTTTTTTTAAAAACTATTTTATGTCAATTTTGACACTATTTTTATGAAATTCATAACAGAATGATAAGTTCGAACCAAGTTACTTAAATCAACAATAACATGTCATATTAACCTAGAAAATTAGTGTAAGTCATAAAAAGTCTCAAATTACATTTATTTGGGCATTTATAACATCAATTATGTCAATATTTCATTAATAAGACAATTACTGCATCATCTTTGTGTCATAATAAATGATCCTTATTTAATCCCTAAAAATTATAAATAAATTACTATGATGTATATAATTGTATTATATTTCTTGATACTATTCATGTTCGAAGTTTCATGAAGTTTATCACTAGATTAAAATTATTATACTTATAAGATTTAAGAAAGTGACATGTTGTCACATTCTTTGGTTTTAATAATAATTAAATTATTTTCATTGAAAAAATTTAATTAAATTAATCTAATCCGACCCTTAGGTGATATGGGTCGTTTTTAGTCATCCAATAGGATTTTGAAATTTTTTAGGGTAATTTTAAAATATTATAATTACCCTTAATTACCCGATTTACCTTTAACTATGGTAAATAAAATTTACTGTAGTTACTATTCATAATTCCCCAAAATAAAAAGTATCCTATTAACATAATTTGGACCCAAGGATTCCAAATATGGAATCCATTTTTTAAAATTCAAAACAAAGAAGTTGCAGAAATTAAATTAAAATTAATCCCGTTGTCGAATAAAAACGGGTTTTTGTTTAAAACATTGCAAAAGATTGAATTGATTTAACCTACGAATTCAAGGTAAAATCAATGCTAATGACATAAATTATATTAAATGGTAAAAATATATTCTATTTATACTTTAAAACCATTCAATATTATAATTTAACCGCATAAGATATTACGATGAAAAAAGTTGTTTTTAATTAAAATATAGCGTGTTTTTACTATTCATTAAAATGTGAAAGTTACCAGAATAATATGAAAAATTTATCCAAAGTAAATTTTTATTTCTTGATTCCAAAGAAGAATTTTATTTTGTCAAATTGAACTTATAAACATGTCAAAAACTAGATTTAAAGTGGGTGCGCCATCAAAAGGTGGCAAAACTGCATTTTTTGAAAAATACTTATTTTACCCGAAAAATTTATTTTGTTCTTATACCATATTCTAGAAATGTGTAAGATGAATAATAATGTTATAAAATTCAAAATTTATTTAATACTATTCATAACGGCTAGTTCATGACAATATTATAATAATATAACATTGTTTATTAAAACCCGGTATTGCGTACAACACACGCTATCGAGGAAGGTCGCGATTGCGTGTAATGCAAGCCAAGTCAGGGTTGCGTGTTGTGAAAGAATCCTTCATTGTTTCGTATAACAGAATCCCACCATATTTCATTTATACATTTAATATATATATATATATACTCAATGTTGCGTAGAATAACTATTATCAAAATTGTGTGTAACACGGTCCAAGAATAGTGTTGCGTATACTGCAAGCTAATACGGTGTTGCGTATAGCGCAAGGTAATATTGGTGTAGAAGACAAAATAAGACATTAATGAAATTAAAATAATATTTTTCATAAAATCTCGAGGTGTTACATTCTACCCCCCTTAAAATGAATTTCGCCCTCGAAATTCGTCGGGGTTATAAATGATTTACTATTTGAAAGTTTCTTTGATAGAAACCCACATCATAAAAAGGAATACCAAAACTTATCTTTAAAAACAAAAGTATGAAACGTAACGGTTACCCAAATAAACTAATCACTGGGTTTCCACATAGGTGAAAATATGGATATGGAAGAGAAATCTAACCATCATGTTCTGATGAAGAGTGGTAGAGAACATGGCTATGGAAAAGCTAGCAATCACAAAGCCATAAATTTGGGATGATCTAAGGTACCATCTGATTCATCGGATATAAGAGCACTAAGACAACATTTTTGGTTTTCAAGATCATTTTCCTAAAGTTGATGAAATTGGAATTAGAAGAAATACTTTCGTGATTTTGGTATAGTCTCACCGTTTGTCATTCTTTGTACAATTTCCACTTCATCTCTTAAAGAAATGAAGTTGAATTTGTCATTCGTGATGTGTTAACAGATCATGTGATAGAATGATGGGTCATTCCATCTGTCTCAAACAAAAGGTTAGAAAAGTTATCAAAAAATACATAAGTCCATCTATAGTGAGATTAATCATATATGGTTCCTAAAATGAACTTATACTTCACATATCATACTGCTTAATATAATAAAACTAGTTTCTACTAAACAGGGACTTCCTGTAGGTCAGTGGTAGGAGATAAAGGCCAGTCGCACTTCAGTTGTGTGTTCGATTCCCACAGCCTTGTCAGAAGCGATGGGCTGTCGCCCGTCCTGCAGGTTGTCCTTTTTCTAAAACTACATTACTATAACATCACATAAATAATATCAAAAAAAAGTTCTATACTTAAACAATACTAACTTATGGTTAACATAATCCATTACAATCTTTAGGCTTATCTAAAATACTTCGGTCCAAGCTCATAGTATAAAGAAAATGATTACTTGAAATTTCGTCAACCAAGCATGTGAATACCATCATTTATCCTCCATATATCTTGTTGGTCACATTCCAATCATGTGAATACCTTAATGATGTATTCTCTTGAAAAAAATGAATACCCATTAAACCTTAGTAAAAACATGAATGCTGTCAAAAGTTAACTCTTTCCACATACCAAAATCCAAAAATTCTATATACTCAAACCATGATATAACCTTCTCTTTATATCAGTCATGAGCTCATGAATACTATCAAACATTTAATTTTCTCCTTATCCCTTCATTATGCGCATATCATCTACATTCCAAAAATATCTGAATAACCTTTCATGGATACTGGTAACATTAATCAGACAATAGTGTAACAATACTTACATGTCTCTTTATTCCATAGTACCATGAGATTACTTATACAACATTACACATGATAAACATGTAATCATTCCACTACATTCTTAAACCATTGACCGAGCTTCAACAATTCTTTCATCTCACATATCATTTGTAGTCTCTTCATCATCATCCACATAAATACTTCCCATACGACCATAATGATTATCTTCATGAGACTTTCCCTTAGGGAATTGGTTTGCATAATGCCCGTACATTCCACATTTAAAACATTTAACCATTGTTGATGTCGTAGCAATACCATTATCCCCATCCATGTTGTTAACTGAACCTTTTCCTTTGCATTTACTTGCTTTGTGTCCTTATTTTCCACACCCAAAGCATCTTCCAGTTCCTTTGAAACATTCACCTTGATGCCTCTTCCCACATGATTTACATAGGGGAAAATGAACTTTCTTTCCTCTATGATCATCATGAAACTCCATCTTTCTCTTATTAGCCGAGTCAGGAAACTTACCAAATTTTACTTTATTGATCATATTATGAGATTTCGGATTCGGCATAATAATGATGTTTGGACTTCCAAATCCCATTTCATTATGAAGAATATCATTCCATTGTCCATCATATCCTCTATTATCGTGAATCATCTTGTTTCCAGCCATATTCTAAAACCCAAAAAAGAATAGTGTGAGAGGAAAAAATCATGCTAGGGAAAACAACATAATAAAGGGGGAGTACCCTCAATATCTAATATCTTATGTTAAATTCTATGATCGTTACCGTAGTTCTATTACTATATCCTATACGTATACTTATCCTTAGGGACATCCCTAGACATACCTTATAAATATCTCTAGGGATCTCACTAAAGTTCTCACATCCTAGTTTCCAAAGGTTGACTAAACCTTTCCTCTGATACCAACTGTAGAGACCCATATCTTGATGTACATGGACATTACATTACATTTGCGGAATAATTAGTACATAACAAAAACACACACACAAGGATCGTAATAGTTTAGTGTCTTTGGAAACTCGGAACGTAATCTTCTAATCGTGGTGAAAGATCTTCAATATCTCCCATAAAGATCTTCCCTTTTTTTTACCTAAAACCTTTCTTTATATCCCGGGGAAAAGAAAACATAAAAGGGTGAGCTCAAATTCTTAGTAAGGGTATACAAAAGAAAAATCAATCACATCATATTCATAAGAACATAACTTTTGGAAATCTTAACCTGCAAAAGAGAGCATAATTTCATAACATGGGATAAATCATAGTAGTGAAATGAAATCCCAATAATCATAACTTAAAACATGAAACTTTGTGGAATACACAAATAATCATAGAAAATAATATCTTATTAGTCAAGACTCATTGCCAAGACTATCTTAGTGGACAAAGTCCATTTCTGAATCGAGTAACCCTCATTTCAGTCCTGTTTCACTGAACCGGTATAAGCTACCATTTTAGCCATGTCTATCTCATGAGATATAAAATCTTTACCCAATGCATTGGAGGGAGATATAGGTCCCACCCATATTATAATGATACCATTGTTATGTGTTCCACAAAATCATAAACCATACATCATTGCATAACCCATGTAATAAAAATGGGAATCTTAAAAATCATGACATTGTAAAACAATTCATAGAAGATAAAGGAATTAATAAAAATATTTCCATCACAACATAATCAAGTAAATGTAATAATAGGTATAGAAACAGAACCCTATATTATCTTATATGCAAAATAATTTTGATAAAACACTTGAACTCCATTCTTGAGGAAAATATCCTTTCTACTTCAAAAAACACTTTTCTTTTCTTAAAAGGTCATACAATTATAAAATAAAAGAATTTGATTAAAAATAAACTTGAAAACTTGTAAAGGAATCTTCTTGGAAATAATTTTTTAAAAATCCATTCATGCCGTATGAGTTAAAAAAACATTCTTCGTACTTTTGTCGGAAAAGTCAAAAAGTACCTCGTACGAAAAACGACAAAAGATTCCTTTCATATCCTTTACTAAAAACTCATCTAAGGGTAAAATTGGATTTAAACAATTTTAGGTGGATGGAAATAATATTACATATTGAGAAAACATGGATGTGGATGATAAAATACACCCCAGTAAATACCAAAGTATAAACAATCTCAGATAAAAATGAGATTGTGATATTTCCCTTACCTTAGGTTCGATTTGCTTCGTAAGTGTCTGAAACTCCTGTATAATGATTTAAATAATTCCATTTACTTATTACAGAATCATATTCATTTTTATGATATCATATATGGTTCACTTATGACTTTATATTACCCGTTCTTTTGTAAATTCCATGTTAAAGAGCGTTTTGGGTAAAATTGTTTCATTTGTCGTCCGTGTTTTGACTTGTAATTATTCATATGATTACTTAGATCATGATTACTTAATTCCAGAACATAAAACATGATATATATATATATATATTCCGGATATACATATATATAATAAATCATTAAATGGAAAGAAATACACCGTTCATGGAGACGGTAGTCCGTACGTACGCATGAATGCTGTTTTCGTTTCCTTATTGAATTGAATGGAATTAATTAGATGACATACATATAAATATATAAATAAATCCAGTATCATTATTATGTCATATATTTCATTATTACATATTATATATACTTTATAATCATTCATGAATGGTTAATCATTGAGAATTAATCTCATCGCGTCGTGGAGACGGTAGTCCGTACGTACGCACGAGCGATGATATCGTTCCCATGGTCGTGGAATTGTGTTGAAGTGTATGTATACTATTTAAGTATCAATATAACTCTATAATAATCATATATAGTTACTCATTACACCATTATACTCATCCTTGTAAGGTGATGGTGGAAAATAGATTACACCACGGCGTGGAGACGTTATTCCGTACGTACGCACGCGCGGTGATTTCATTTTTCCGTAGGATGGATAGAAGGTGAATTAGGGTTGTTTCATATTTATAATAACATATAATTATGTAAGTAATACTTATGTTATTACTTTATCATGAAAAAAATAAAGAAGAAGAAGTTGAAGAAGAATGAAATTGAAAAAGATCGGTAATGGATATTACCTCTTTTTGACGCGCCTTTTCTTAACCTCCACTTAAAGAACTAAGGATGGTCTTTGAAGAATACCAGGACCTCTAGGATGATACTAGGGAAGTGCAGAAGAGATTTTGGCAGGGGTTGGCCGAGCTTGAAGGCTCAAAGTTGTGTGAGGAAGAGAGGGAGGAGGTGCCCTTTTATAATGGAGGAGAGGGGCACCTTAGGAATATCTCAAAATATTATTTTATATTAAAGTCAAAATCGGTTTATAATGGTTCCAAAGGGTCTTATTTCGAAGTTAAAGTGGGTATGGGTCGAAATAATATCATCCAATAGGATTTAGACAAGTTTAGGTTATTATTTTAACCTTATCAATTAGATTTAACTCTAAGTTAAATAATTTAACTTTTACCGTGTCTTTTTGTTTTCTTACACTATATGGTTAATAAACTTACTATATCAAGACAAAAGAACCCCAAGTTGTTTATTATTAATATATACAATCTTATCTAAGTCATTTGGCCGAACCTTAGATTTTTAGGAATAAAATAACAATTAATAATATAATATTTGTTTTAAAAACTATTTTATGTCAATTTTGACACTATTTGGTACATGATTTTTATGAAATTCATAACAGAATCATAAGTTCGAAAAAAGTTACTTATATCAACAATAACATGTCATATTAACCTATAAAATTATTTTATGTCATAAAAAGACTCAAATTACATTTATTTGGGCATTTATAACATCAATTATGTCAATATTTCATTAATAAGACAATTACTGCATCATCTTGGTGTCATAATAAATGATAATTATTTAATCCCTAAAAATTCTAAATAAATTCCTATGATGTAGATAATTGTATTATCTTTCTGTATACTATTCATGTTCTAAGTTTCATGAAGTTTATCACTAGATTAAAATTATTATACTTATAAGATTTAAGAAAGTGACATGTTGTCACATTCTTTGGTTTTAATAATAATTAAATTATTTTCATTGAAAAATTTTAATTAAATTAATCTAATCTGACCCTTATGTGATATGGGTCGTTTTTAGTCATCCAATAGGATTTTGACATTTGTTAGGGTAATTTTAAAATATTATATTTACACTTAATTACCCGATTTACCTTTAACTATGGTAAATAAAATTTACCGTAGTTACTATTCATAATTCCAAAAAATAAAAAGTATCCTATTAACATAATTTGGACCCACTGATTCCAAATATGGAATCCATTTTTTAAAATTCAAAACACAGAAGTTGCAGAAATTAAATTAAAATTAATCCCGTTGTCGAATAAAAACGAGTTTTTGTTTAAAACATTGCAAAAGATTGAATTGATTTAACCTACGAATTCAAGGTAAAATAAATGATAATGACATACATTATATTAAATGGTAAAAATATATTCTATTTATACTTTAAAACCATTCAATATTATAATTTAACCACATAAGATATTACGATGAAAAAAGTTGTTTTTAATTAAAATATAGCGTGTTTTTACTATTCATTAAAATGTGAAAGTTACCAGAATAATATGAAAAATTTATCCAAAGTAAATTTTTATTTCTTGATTCCAAAGAAGAATTTTATTTTGTCAAATTGAACTTATAAACATGTCAAAAACTAGATTTAAAGTGGGTGCGCCATCAAAAGGCGGCAAAACTGCATTTTTTGAAAAATACTTATTTTACCCGAAAAATTTATTTTGTTCTTATACCATATTCTAGAAATGTGTAAGATGAATAATAATGTTATAAAATTCAAAATTTAGTCAATACTATTCATAACGGCTAGTTCATGACAATATTATAATAATATAACATTGTTTATTAAAACCCGGTATTGCGTACAACACACGCTATCGAGGAAGTTCGCGATTGCGTGTAATGCAAGCCAAGTCAGGGTTGCATGTTGTGAAAGAATCCTTCGTTGTTTCGTATAACCGAATCCAACTATATTTCATTTATACATTTAATATATATATATATATATATACTCAATGTTGCGTAGAATAACTATTATCAAAATTGTGTGTAACACGGTCCAAGAATAGTGTTGCGTATACTGCAAGCTAATACGGTGTTGCATATAGCGCAAGGTAATCTTGGTGTAGAATACAACATAAGACATTAATGAAATTAAAATAATATTTTTCATAAAATCTCGGGGTGTTAAATGATCTCTTAGAAAATGATGTCTGATATCAATATGATTAGTCCTAGAATGGTTAATAGGATTTTTTTGAAATATTTATAGCATTAGTATTATTACATAAAATAGGCGTACAATTAAAATTTTGTCCAAAATCTATAAGAGTGTTTTTCATCCTCAAAACTTGAGTACAACAACTTTCAACAGATACATATTCTTCCTCGGCTGTTGACCGGGCAACTGAGTGTTGTTTCTTACTTGACCATGACACTAAGGATTTCCCTAAAAAGTGACAAGTACTCGAAGTGCTTTTCCTATCTAATCTACAACTCCCAAAGTCTGAATCTGAAAATGAAATTAAATTAAAATCAGACATTTTAGGATAAAGAAGATATTGGAAAATAGTTCCTTTTAAATATCTAAAAATTCTTTTAACGACAGTTAAATGAGATTTTTTAGGATTTGATTGAAATCTTGCACAAAGACATACTGAATACATTATATATGGACTGCTAGCAGTAAGATATAATAAACTACCAATCATACCTCTATATAACTTGTTTTCAACTGATTTTCTAGTTTCAACCAAATCATGTTTTATATTAGTACACATAGGAGTTGTATATGTCTTGATATTTTCAAGTCCAAATTTCTTTAGTAAATCAGTAATGTATTTTCTTTGATTTAAAACATTTCCAAAACTTTTTCATAAATTTTGAAGTCCTAAAAAGAAATTTAATTCTCCCATCATGCTCATTTCAAATTCTTTTGGCACTAGATTTGAAAACTCATGACAAAGGGATTTATTAGTTGATCCAAAAATTACATCATCAACATAAATTTGAACAAATAAATTATTAGAATTTATAGTTTTCTTAAATAGTGTTGGATATTCCATTCCAACAGTAAAATCATTTTTCAAAATAAAAGAGCTTAATCTTTCATACCAAGATCTAGGTGCTTTTTTAAGACCATAAAGAGCTTTAGTAAGTTTAAAAAATAGAATCTGGTTTTTTTGAATTTTTAAAACCATGAGGTTTCTCAACATAAACTTTCTCCATTAAATAACCATTTCAAAAGGCATACTTAACATCCATCTGAAATAATTTAAAATTCATATGAGAAGAATATTATAAAGACCCATACTTTACATACATTGTTATTACTTCAGAATTGAAGCACACTTATTACAACATATAACAAAACCAGGAAAGGACCGTATAGGTATAGAGTCTTTAGAAATTGGGAAACATAAACAACTGGTTCATAAATCATCTACTTTGCCTCCCATTTATTTCATCATATCTAGAGTCCCTTTTGGAATATCCTACTTAATAACCTTCTTCCTAACCTGGGGAAATAAAACATACAAAAGGGTGAGCTCAAATTCTTAGTGAGGGTAAAAAAAAGAAATATAAATCACATCATATTCATAAGAACATAACTTATGGAAATATTAACCTGCAAAAGAGATCATAATTTCATAACATGGGATAAATCATAGTAGTGAAATGTAATCTCAATAATCATAACTTAAAACATGAAACTTTGTGGAATACACACAAAATCATATATAATCATTTCTTAGTAGTCAAGACTCATATCCAAGACTATCTTAGCGGACAAAGTCCATTTCTAAACCGAGTTTACTCCTCGTTTCAGTCCTGTTTCACTGAACCGGATTAACCTGCCATTCCAGCCATGTCTATCTCATGAGATATAAAATCTTTACCCAATGCATTAGAGGAAGATATATGTCCCATCCATCTCATAATTATACCATTCTTATGTGTGCCACAAAATCATAAACCATACATCATAGCATAACCCATGTAATAAAAATGAGATTCTTAAACATCGTGACATCGTAAAACAATTAATATAAGATAGGAATTCATAAAAATAATTCCATCACAACATAATCAAATCAATGTAATAATAGGGATAGAAACATAACCCTTTATTATCTTAGATGGAAAATAATTTTGATAAAACACTTGAACTCCATTCTTGAGGAAAATATACTTTCTACTTCAAAAAAACTTTCCTTTCTTAACATGTCATAAAATTATAAACTAAAAGAAGTTTATTAAATATTAAACATGAAAACTTGTAAAGGAAGATTCTTGGAAATAAGGTTTTAAAAATACATTCATGCTGTATAATTTTAAAAAAACATTCTTCTCGTACTTGTGTCGGAAAAATCAAAAAGTAACTCGTACAAAAAACGACAAAAGATTCCTTTCATATATTTTACTAAAAACTCACCGAAGGGTAAAATTGGATTTAAATAATTTTAGGTGGATGGAAATAATATTACATGTTGAGGAAACATGGATTTGGATGATAAAATACACCCTAGAAAATTCCAAAGTATAAACAATCTCGGATAAAAATGAGATTGTGATATTTCCCTTACTTAGGACCGATTTTCTTCATAAGTGTCCGAACCTCCTGTATAATGATTTAAATAATGTAATTGACTTATTCCAGAATCATACTCATTGTTATGATATCATATATGGTCATATTCTTAGATTATTATTAGTAATATTTCATTGCTACCTGTTATTAGGGTGTTTATTACTTTTTGTTCTTATGTGTGTTTTGTTGAATAAATTATTATTCTTCTTTTTAGGTTATAGATAACTCATTTACAGAATGGTATTAGTGTAATATATATCATATTTATTCACTCAATTCATTTATATAATCATTATGCAATGAAAATCATGTAGAACGAGTCGCATCACATCGTGGAGACAGTATTCCGTACGTACGCACGAGCGATGATATCGTTCCCATGATCGTGGAATTGTATTGGAGTGTATGTATACTATTTCAGAATCAATATCACTTTAAAATAATCATATATATTCATTATTTACACCATTATATCCATCCAAGAAAGGTGGTGGTGGAAAATAGATTACACCACGGCGTGGAGACGGTATTCCGTACGTACGCACGCGCGGTGATTTCGTTTTCCGTAGGATGGATAGATGGTGAAATATGGTTGTTTAATACTTATAATAACATATCAGTATATGAGTGATAATGATGTTAATAATTAATAATGAAACAACTAAATAATAAGAAGTGGAAGAAGAAATAAAGTTGAAAGAATCGGTAACGGACATTACCTCTTCTTTGAAGCGCTTCTTTGAGACCTCCTTTTAGGGTACTAAAATTGATCTTTGAAGAAGACCAGGACCTCTAGGATGTTTCTAGGGAAGTGGATAGGAGAAATTGTCAGGGGTTGGCCGATATTGAAAGCTCAAAGTTGTGTGAGGAAGAGAGGGAGGAGGTTCCCTTTTATAAGGGAGGAGAAGGGCACCTTTGGAAAAACTAAAAATATTATTTTATTATAAAGCCATATTCGGTTTTAAATAGCTCCAAATTGATTTATTTATACGATAAGGTGGGTATGGGTCTAAAAAATCTCATCCAATAGAATTTGGACAAGTTTATTTTACTATTTCAACCTTATCATTTAGATTTAACTTTAAGTTAGATAATTTTACTTTTACCGTGTCTTTTTGTGTTCTTACACTCTAAGGTTAATAAACTTACTATAACAAGCCAAACAAACCCCAAGTTGTTTATTATTAATATATATAACCGTATCTAAGTAATTTGGCCTAAACTTAGATTTTTAGGAATAAAATAACAATTAATAATATAATATTTTTTTAAAAAACTATTTTATGTCAATTTTGACACTATTTAGTAATTGATTTCTGTAAAAATTATAACAAAATGATTAGTTCAAAAAAAGTTAATTAAATCAATACTAACATGTCATTTTAACCTATAAAATTATTGTAATTCATAAAAAGTCTCAAATTACATTTATTTGGGTATTTATGACATCAATTATGTTAATATTTCATTAATAAGATAATTACTGCCTCATCATTGTGTCTTAAATAAATTAAATTATTTAATGTCTAAAAATTACAAATAAAATACCATTATGTAGAAAATCTGTTTTTATTTCTAATGAATATTTATAGTAGAATTTATCTTATGTATAACCCTATATTAAAAATTATTTACTTATTAAAATTTGATTTTAACTATTTTAACCCTTCTTTATATAAATTAATAATAAATGTCCTAATCTAATCCAAGTGGGTATAAATGGTCATATTTTATTCCTAAGGTTGTTTTTGGTCGAATTACACTTATCCAATAGAATTAGGCGATGTGTTAGGGTAATAATAATAACATTTTTACCCTTAATTACCCTATTTACTTTTAACCATGGTAAAAAAAAGTAAAAAGTTACTATTCACCAAAAAATATTTTCATCTCATTGAACCACATTTTAGTCTTTGATATTAACCATGTCTCTTAGATTTTCAAAATTCCACTCACAGAAGTGGTAAAATTAAGTTTTATGTAAATTTTCAAATTCTCCTAGGAGGTGGGTAAAAGACGGTGAAAAGTTCCACAAAATTTTTATATATCTAAAATTATTATAAAATTAATCCAATGAATTACATTGAACTTATATAGGTATTATGTTTCAATTTTTACCTAAAATAAATTTAAATAAAATAAATAATCATTTAAATAAAATGTCTGTTTTTAAATAGTAACCCAGTGTTTTCACTATTCATCCAAAATGGAAAGTTTCTAGAAAAATTCCAAAATTTCACCCTAGGCTAATTTCGATATTCCGAAACCAAAAATTAAGTCCATTTTGAAAAATAAAATTTATAAAATTTCTAAAAGTGGTTATTACTATTCATAATGGCTAGTTTTAATAATATTTTAATAGCATACCATTGTTTAGTGAAACTCGGTATTGCGTACGACGCAAGCTATCAAGGAAGGTCGCAATTGCATGTAAATCAAGCCAATATAGTGCTGTGTGTAGTGAAAGATTCCTTTGATGATTTATATAAAATAAAAACAATATATTTCTTATAAAAGTCTCGGGTGTTACATTCTACCCCCCTTAAAATGAATTTCACCCTCGAAATTCGTTACTTGTAACAGAAAGATGAGGATACCTCTCCCTCATCATATCCTCAAGCTCCCATGTAGCTTCTTATAATTGGTGGTTCCTCCATAAAACTTTCACCAGGAGAGTGGTCTTGTTCCGTAGGACTTTTTCACTACGATCGAGAATCTCTATCCGCTGTTCTTCATAAGAAAGATCTTGTTCCAGCGGTACAACTTCTGAGCTAAGTACATGTGAAGGATCAGGTATGTAATTTCTCAAGAGAGATACATGGAACACATCTTGAACTTGAGAGAGATTCGGTGGAAGCGCCAATCGGTAAGCTACCATCCCAACACGATCCAGAATTTCAAATGGACCGATATATCTAGGGCTCAACTTTCCCTTCTTTCCAAATCTCATGACCCTCTTCCAGGGAGATATTCGTAAGAACACTTTATCACCCACTTCAAACTCTAGGTATTTTCTTCGGTTTTCGGCATAAATTTATTGTCGACTCTGAGATTCTCTTATGTGTTATTGAATAGATCTAACCTTTTCTTCCATTTCATCAACAAGATTAGGTCCTAATAGCTTTCTTTCCCCAACTTCATCCCATCAAGTTGGAGTCCTATATTTCTTTCCATAAGGAGCCATCTGAATACTGGAGTGAAAGCTATTATTATAAGAAAATTCCACCAAAGGTAGGTGTTGATCCCAACCATCGTTGAAATCCATAGAGCAAGCTCTCAACATATCTTATAGAGTTTGAATTGTCCTCTCAGACTGAACGTCTGTCTAAGGATGATAAGCAGTGTTGAAACTCAACTCTGTATCCAGAGTATGCATGAAGACTTCGCCAGAACATTGAGGTAAACCACGGATCCCGATCAGATATAATAGAAAGTGGTACTTCATGAAATCTTACCACTTCCTTTACATATATCCTGGCAAGCTAATCTAGATAGAAATCCTCTCTAATAGCAATGAAGTGTACAGACTTTGTTAGACGATCAACTATGACCCAGATAGCATTATTGCCTTTGGATGTTTTAGCAAGTCCTGTGACAAAGTCTATAGTGATGTTTTCCCATTTCCATTCGGGTATGGGTAATGGTTGTAACATACCCTTAGAATTCTGTCTCTCAGCTTCAACTTGCTGACAAACCAAGCATCGAGAGACATATTCAACAACATCTCTTTTCATTCCATCCCACCAGAAGTACTCTCTCAGGTCCCTATACATCTTCGTGCTTCCAGGATGAATAGAGAATGAATAACTATGAGCCTCATCCAGCAACTCCTTCTTTAATTCAGGGATGGGAGGAACACAAACCCGATTCCTGAACTTTATTATCCCATCACAATCAAGTTTGAATTCAGGAACATTTCTCACCTTTTTTTGTAACTCTACATCTTCTTTCTGTGCCTCTTTAATCTTAACATATATAGATGTTTGAACATTCATTTGAGGGAGATAAAATTTTTCCCCTTTCATTATAATTACAAGATCCATCCTTTGTAAATCCATAAATATTAGATCTTTTGTGATCCTCATCATGGATAAACTGGCATGGTCTTGTCGACTAAATGCATCTACCACCTTGTTTGCTTTCCCAGGGTGGTAATGAATTGAGCAGTCGTAATCCTTAATCAGCTCCAACCATCTTCTTTGGCGCATATTCACCTCCTTTTATGTGAAAATATACTTTAAACTTTTATGATCAGTATAAATGTCACACCTTTCTCCACTACAAGGCAGTGTGAGAACAGGTGCACTGGATAACCTTCTTTTCAACTCCTTGAAATTTTCTTCACATTCCTCCATCCAAACAAACTTAACTCCTTTCCGAGTCAACCTGGTGAGTGGATCGTGAAAAATCTTTCACAAAACGTCGATAATATCCAGCCAAACCAAGAAAACTTCGGATCTCGGTTACTATTGTTGGTCTCGACCATCTTTCGATAACCTCTGTTTTTGTTGGATCCACAGATATCTCCTCTTTTGAGATTATGTGACCCAAAAATGAAACTTTTTGAAGCCAAAATTAACACTTGGTAAATTTGGCATAAAGCTTCTCCTTTCTCAAGGTCTTCAATATAATTCTCAAGTGATCTTCATGTTCTCCCTTGATCTTTGAATATAAAAGAATATCATCTATAAAGACTATGACAAACTGAGCAAGATAGTCTCTAAATACTCTATTTATTAGATCCATGAAGATAGTAGGGGAATTAGTAAGACCAAATGGAATCACTATAAATTCATAGTGTCCATACCTTGTATGGAAATCCCTCTTTGGTATATCCTCCCTTTTGACCCTTAATTGATGATACCCTGAACGAAGATCAATCATGGAAAAGTATTGAGCTCCGCGTAGTTGGTCAAATAAGTCATCAATGCGTGGGAGAGGATATTTTTTCTTGATAGTGATCTTGTTAAGTTCTCGATAATCAATGCAGAGTCTCATTGATCCTTCTTTTTTCTTAACAAACAGAACAGGTGCTACCCAAGGTGACGCACTAGGGCGTATGAATCCCTTATCAAGATTCTCTTGGTGTTGCTTCTTCAATTCATGTAACTCAATTGGGGCCATTCTATAAGGTGTCTTTGAAATAGGTAAAGCACCCAGTACGAGTTCTATTGAAAACTCACCTTCACGATTTGGTGGAAGACCCTACAATTCCTCCGGAAAGACACCATCAAACTCCCGTACAATGGGAATATTCTTAATCATGAGTTTCTCACCAACCGTTTGAGATAAATAACCTTCATTTAGTGGAATCAAGACCCATAAGATGGAAGAAATTTCCACTGGAAGGTTATGTTCATCCTTGCATCGATAGACGATCAAGGATTGATCTGGAATATGAAATGTGACTTCCCTTCTTTGGAAATTCATATGAGCTCCATATAGAGAAAGCCAATCCATGCCAAGAATCACATCAAATTCCAATATAGGGAGGATCACAAGATTTTCAGGAAGCACTTTCCCACAAACTTCAATCAGAGAAGAATTATAAACTTTTGATGTGACTGTTGTTCCATTAGGGGTTGTCACAGCTAACTCAACATCTAATTGTTGAGGTAATACGGTGATACCCTTAGAAAATTCTTCAGAAATAAAGGATTGGGTGGATCCAGAATCAAAAAAAACATTTGATACTTTAGAGTGGATTGTAAGTGTACCTTTCACCACTTCATTATCGTACTCCACATTGTTGATAGTAATTGCATGTGACTTTCCTTTTTCTTTAGCCTTAAGAGTTTTTTTAAGTCTATCATCATCAAAAACCCTTGGATTAGGGAATTTATTGGCATAATGCCCCATTTCCTTGCACTTGTAACATTGAAGTGTTGAAGGTGCACTCTGTTTAGCCTTTTCATTGTTCACATCACAAGACATCTTCTTCCCATCATTGCGGCATTCAAATTCCCGATGACCTTCCTTTCCATATTTGAAACATTTACTTGTCCCTTTAAGACAACTTCCTCCATGTTTCTTTCCACACTTTGAGAATAAGGGAAAACTCATCTTCTTTTCAGTGTTCTCTTAAGATTTTCCTTTGAATTCCATTTTCCTCTTCTTATCAAACCCATATGACTGATGGGTTACTCCAATCTCCATCTCAACTTTGAGAGCACATCAAACGATTTACTCATAGCTATTGAAGTCCCTTATGACTAACGCCCTTCGAAGACTTGGTTTTAAGACACTAAAGAATCGATCGATCTTACTCTCAGGTTGGATAATAATACTAGAAGCGTACCGTGAAAGTCTTGTAAAATTTTCTTCATAGGTACCAACAGATTCATCATCCTTTTTCTTTAGTTCAAGAAACACCTTCTTCATCTTTGTTCGGAGAATACGAGGGAAGTACTTATTGAAAAATAAGTTCTTGAACTCGTACCATTCCATGGACTCAATTTCATCTCCTGGACTCATATTCTTGATAAGATTCCACCATTGATAAACATCACCTTCCAAATGATACACTGCTAATATGACTTTATCATGTTCAGAACATTGAAGAACTGAAAATATCTTTTCAGTAGTACTGATCCATTGTTCAGCAACTAATGGATCAGTAGACCCACTGAATGAAGGTGGACGCTGTCTCATGAAGGATTCAACAGAATGTTGCTTCTTCCTTTTCTCATTTGGAATTCCTGCATGATTCATATCTTGAGAAAGTTGTGTGAGCATGGATACAAGATTTTTCATTCCAGCTCCCATAACGTTTGGTTGCTCAGGGGGACAATCATTGCACTTCCCTTCGCATTCCGCATTAACACGGTTCCTTCGGGTTCCAGCCATTGACTAAAACCAAGAAGCATAGTGTGAGTAACACTAATTATAATAGGAAAAACACATAATCAAGAATAAAATTTCACACTTAAGGTCTTATCATAGGTTATTCATGGACATTTCTAAAAAACTAAGATTGTGTTCTATGCTTAGACTTATCCTTAGTGTTCTTACTAAGGCATTCACATCCTAGTTTCCAAAGGTTGACTCTACCTTTCCTCTGATACCAACTATAATGGTCTGGAATTACATCCAGTGGAGTATAGTAGATACCTATCAGGGAAATCCATGGGCGGATACACCCCCTGGGTGGGACACACCACCATCCCCAGTGGCAGGAATATCCTCATGAAGCCCTTGGGTAGAGAGCCATGCTTCGTCCAACGCTCACATGTGAGAGTTCCCAAGGATCAGATACATTCCTACCTCCTTTGCCTCTGATACCAACTATAACGACCCATAATTTACATACATTGTTATTACTTCAGAATTGAAGCACACTTATTACAACATATAACAAAACCAGGAAAGGACTATATAGGTATAGAGTCTTTAGAAACTGGGAAACATAAATAACTAGTTTATAAAGCATCTACTTTGCCTCCCGTTTATTTCATCATATCTAGAGTCCCTTTTGGCATATCCTACTTAATAACCTTCTTCCTGACTTGGGGAAAGAAAACATACAAAAGGGTGAGCTCAAATGATCAGTAAGGGTAAACAAAATAAATATCAATCACATCATATTCATAAGAACATAACTTTTGGAAATTTTAACCTGCAAAAGAGATCATAATTTCATAACATGAGATAAATCATAGTAGTGAAATGTAATCCCAATAATCATAAAATAAAACATGAAACTTTGTGGAATACACACATAATCATAGATAATCACTTCTTAGTAGTCAAGACTCATAGACAAGACTATCTTAGCGGACAAAGTCCATTTCTGAACCGAGTTCACTCCTCGTTTCAGTCCTGTTTCACTGAACCAGATTAACCTGCCGTTCTAGCCATGTCTATCTCATGATATAAAAAATCTTTACCCAATGCATTGGAAGGAGATATAGGTCCCACCCATCTCATAATGATACCATTATTATGTGTGCCACCAAATCCTAAACCATACATCATAGCATAACCCATGTAATAAAAATGGGATTCTTAAACATCGTGACATCATAAAAAAATTAATATAAGATAAAGGAATTCATAAAAATAATTCCATCACAAAATAATCAAATCAATGTAATAATAGGGATAGAAACAGAACCCTTTATTATCTTAGATGGAAAATAATTTTGATAAAACACTTGAACTCCATTCTTGAGGAAAATATCCTTTTTACTTCAAAAAAACGTTTCCTTTCCTAACATGTCATACAATTCTAAACTAAAAGAAGTTGATTAAAAATAAACATTAAAAATTTTAAAGGAACCTTCTTGTAAATAATTTATTAAAAATCCATTCATGCTGTATAAGTTAAAAAAACATTCTTCTCGTACTTGTGTCGGAAAAGTCAAAAAGTACCTCGTACGAAAAACGACAAAAGATTCCTTTCATATATTTTACTAAAAACTCACCGAAGGGTAAAATTGGATTTAAAAAATTGTAGGTGGATGGAAATAATATTACATGTTTAGGAAACATGGATGTGGATGATAAAATACACCCCAGTAAATTCCAAAGTATAAACAATCTCGGATAAAAATGAGATTGTGAGATTTCCCTTACCTTAGGACCGATTTTCTTCGTAAGTGTCCGAACCTCCTGTATAATGATTTAAATAATGTCATTTACTTATTTTAGAATCATACTCATTGTTATGATATCATATATGGTCATATTATTAGCTTATTATTAGTAATATTTCATTGCTACTTGTTATTCGGGTGTTTATTACTTTTTGTTCTTATGCGTGTTTTGTCAAATAAATTATTATTCTTCTTTTTAGGTTATAGATACCTCATTTCCAGAATTTTATTAGTGTAATATATATCATATATATTCACTCAATTCATTTATGTAATCATTATTCAATGAAAATCATGTAGAACGAGTCGCATCACATCGTGGAGACGGTATTCCGTACGTACGCACGAGCGATGATATTGTTCCCATGATCGTGGAATTGTATTGGAGTGTATGTATACTATTTCAGAATCAATATCACTTTACAATAATCATATATATTCATTATTTACACCATTATACCCATCCAAGTAAGGTGGTGGTGGAAAATAGATTACACCACGGCGTAGAGACGGTATTCCGTACGTACGCACACGCGATGATTCCGTTTTCCGTAGGATGGATAGATGGTGAAATAGGGTTGTTTCATTCTTATAATAACATATAAGTATATGAGTGATACTGATGTTATTAATTCATAATGAAATAACTAAAGAAGAAGAAGTGGAAGAAGAAATAAAGTTGAAAGAATCGGTAACAGACATTACCTCTTCTTTGAAGTGCTTTTTTGAGACCTCCTTCCAGGGCACTAAAATTGGTCTTTGAAGAAGACCAGGACCTCTAAGATGTTTCTAGGGAAGTTTAGAGGAGAAATTGGAAGGGTTTGGCTGAGATTTAAGGCTCAAAGTGGTGTTAGGAAGAGAGGGAGGAGGTGCCCTTTTATAAGGGAGGAGAGGGGCACCTTTGGAAAAAATAAAACTATTATTTTATTATAAAGCCATATTCGGTTTTAAATAGCTCTAAATTGATTTATATAGAAGCTAAGGTGGGGATTGGTCGAAATCCTCTCATCCAATAGAATTTGGACAAGTTTAGTTTACTATTTTAACCTTGTCATTTAGATTTAACTTTAAGTTAGATAATTTTACTTTTACCGTGTCTTTTTGTGTTCTTACACTATAAGGTTAATAAACTTACTATAACAAGAAAAACGAAGCCCAAGTTGTTTATTATTAATATATATAACCTTATCTAAGACATTTGGCTGAACCTTATATTTTTAGGAATAAAATAACAATTAATAATATAATATTTTTTTAAAAAACTATTTTATGTCAATTTTGACACTATTTAGTAATTGATTTTTGTAAAAATCATAACAGAATGATTAGTTCGAAAAAAGTTAATCCAATAAATACTAACATGTCATATTAACCTAGAAAATTAGTGGAATTCATAAAAAGTCTCAAATTACATTTATTTTGGTATTTATAACATCAATTATGTCAATATTTCATTTATAAGATAATTACTGCATCGTCATTGTGTCATAAATAAATTAAATTATTTAATGTCTAAAAATTAAAAATAAAATACCATTATGTAGGAACATTTTTAGCTTTATAATTAATATTTATAGTTGAATTTATCTTATGTATAACCCTATAATTATTTACTTATTAAACTTTGATTTTAACTATTTTAACCCTTCTTTAAATAAATTAATAATAAATGTCCTAATCTAATCCAGGTGGGCCTAAATGGTCATATTTTATTCCTAAAGTTATTTTTGGTCGAATTACACTTATCCAATAGAATTAGAACATGTGTTAGGGTAATAATAATAACATTTTTACCCTTAATTACGCTATTTACTTTTAACCGTTGTAAAAAAAAGTAAAAAGTTACTATTCACCAAAAATTATTTTCATCTCATTGAACCACATTTTAGTCCTTGATATTAACCGTGTCTCTCGGATTTTAGAAATTCCACTCAGAGAAGTGGTAAAATTATGTTTTATGTAAATTTGAAAATTATCCTAGGAGGTGGGTAAAAGACGGTGAAAAGTTCCATAAAATTTTTATGTATCTAAAATTATTATAAAATTACTCCAATGAATTACATTGAACTTATATAGGTATTATGTATCAATTTTGACCTAAAATAAATTTAAATAAAATAAATAATTATTTAAATAAAATGTCTGTTTTAAATAGTAACCTAGTGTTTTCACTATTCATAAAAAATTGAAAGTTTCTAGAAAAATACCAAAATTTCACCCTAGGCTAATTTCGATATTCCAAAACCAAAAATGAAGTCCATTTTGAAAAATAAAATTTACAAAATTTAAAAAAGTGGTTATTACTATTCATAATGGCTAGTTTTAATAATATTTTAATAGCATACCGTTGTTTAGTGAAACTCGGTATTGCGTACGACACAAGCTATCAAGGAAGGTCGCAATTTCATGTAAAGCAAGCCAAGCTAGTGTTTTGTGTAGTGAATGATTCCTTTTATGATTTATATAAAATAAAAACAAAATATTTCTTATAAAAGTCTCGGGTGTTACACATATGCTAAGATAATTCTAATGGATTCTAATCTAGATACAGGTGCAAAGGTCTCATCATAATCTATACCTTCTTCTTGATTATATCATTTAGCTACTAGTCTTAATTTATTTATAGTTATTATTCCTGGATAATCTTGTTTATTTCTAAAGACTAATTTGGTTCCAATAACCGGATAATTCTGTGGCCTTTCAACTAATTTCTAGACTTCATTTCTTTTGAACTGGTTTAGTTCTTCTTGTATTGATATCATCCAGCTTTCATTATCTAAAGATTCTTCTATAGTCTTAGGTTCTAGTTGGGATTGAAAGGTAGAAAACTCAACAAGATTTCCTATGTTCCTTCTAGTTTTTATTCCCACTTCTAAGTCTCCTATTACAGTTTCTAAAGGGTGATTCTTTAGGGTCCTTGACTCTCTAGGTAGTACACTTATAGGTTATTCAATATAATATTCTTCTGAACTGGACTGAATTTCATTTATATATTTTTCAAAATCATTTTTCAAGTTATCAAGTCTCATGTTATCATTAGAGTCAGATTCATACATTTGATCTGTCTATTTCTCAAAGGGATCAAATTCATCAAATTTCAAATGAACCGATTCTTCAACAATCCTTGACTTCTTATTATAGACTCTATAAGATTTTGAGGTAGCTAAATATCCTAAGAAAATTCCTTCATCAGTTTTTGGATCGAACTTACCAAGACTGTCCTTGGTGTTCAGGGTGTAAACCTTGCATCCAAAAACTTTAAAGTAATTTACTTTAGGTTTTCTATTATTCCAAATTTCATAGGGTGTCTTTTTCAGAATTGGTCTTATTATAACTCTATTTATTATATAGCAGGCTGTGTTTACATCTTCTACCCAAAAATAAGTAGGTAGACTATATTCATTTAACATAGTTCTTTCCATTTATTGAATTGTTCTATTTCTTCTTTCAACAATTCCATTTTGTTGAGGCATTCTTGGTGCAGAGAAGGTATGTTCAATACCCATATTTGAGCAAAACGAATTGAATTACAGATTCTAAAATTCTCCACCATGATCACTTATTAATGAAATTATATTAATACTTTTTTAATTTTGAGTATATTTACAAAAAATTTTAAATAAAGTAAAAGTTTAATTTTTAAATTTCAAAAAGAAAATCCATGTAAATCTAGAATAATCATTAACTAAAACATATATATATATAATTTACCAGCCAAGATTTCTACCCTTGAAGGCCAAACAAATCCATATTGATATGTTCTAGAGGTTTAGTTGTAGAAACTTTGTTAACAGATTTGAAGGATGATTTGTGTTGCTTGCCAAGTTGACATGCATCACAGAATCTGACACTTTCAAATTTGAGACTAGGAAAATTAGAAACTAATTTTTTCTTAGATATTTTATGTAAAACATATACATTACAATTTCTAAGTCTCCTATGCTAGATTCAAGATTCATTAACTTTATCAGTTAAGAAGTTTACTTGTTGTTTACACAAGGAATTAAAATCCAGGGTCTATACATTATCAGTTCTTGGTGCTCTAAATTTAAACAGTTTATTTTTAAGAACAGTGCTATAGTTATTAGAAAAATCAATAGTATAACCATCATCATAGAGTTGAGAGATACTTATCAGATTGTGTTTCAATACTTGTACATAAATTACTTTATTGATTGAGACAGCTTCTGGATCTCCAACTGTTCCAATGCCAATGATTTTACCTTTAACATTATCACCAAAAGTGACAAGTCCACCATATTTTGAGTGAGTGTAGATAAATTCAATGAGTTTCCACTCATATGCCTTGAGCAGCCACTGTCCATATACCATATGATATTTTTTCTTCTATGACCTACTTCATGCAAAGGTATTTACACAATTTTCTTTGGTACCCATATTCTATTGGGTCCAGGAGTGTTAGCCATCAAAGATCTCAGAATCCATACTTGCTTTGATTTTATAATTTCATAAGATTCAAATAAATTATTTGTTACAAAATATTTCTTAATACCACTTATTTGGGGTTTTCTTAAGAAAAAGTTTTTAGAAATATGTCCCCTTGTTCCATAGTAATTACAATTTAATCCTTTTGTACTTAGAATAAAATAATTCTTGTATAGATTAGGTTTTTCAACTTTACTGCCAATTCAAAATCATTCCCTTTTAATGACATTTTTCCCAAGAATTTCATTTAAAGTATTTTCTCCTTTAGTAAAAACATGGGCTGCATTTTTATAAGTTTCCACTTTAGTTTTTCATGTTTTTATCTTCGATTCATAATCTGTATTGTTAGTGTTAATTGAGTTAAACTTTTCAGTTAACTCCTTAGGTTGTTTCAGCATTGTATCTCTTTCATCAGAAACAACCTTATGAATTTTCTTTAAAGAATTATTCTTCTTAAATATATAATCATATCATTCTTTAATCATATTGCAGTAGGCTACAAGTTTTTCACTAGAATAAGTAGATTTAGAACTAGAGTCAGAAGAGTAGTAAGATTGTACCTCATCTGTTTCGTCCATAAAACACATGTTGGATTTCATATTTACTTATTCCTTCTATGAGTCTAATTTAGAAGTTCTACTAGAGTCTTTAGATACACTCCATCTAGCTTTAATTGCTTTCTTGCCCTTATGCTCATAATCATTCCTTTTGAAGAACTTATTCTTCTTGTCTTCTTTTAAATGTGGACAGTCAGGTCTGATGTGCCCCATTTTCTTTCACTCATAACATCTGACTTCCTTGTCATCCTTTTTGAATTATTTTATGAATACCTTCTTCTTTCAATAGAATTTAGTGAATTTTCTGGCTAGCTAAACCAGTTCCACATCAGAATTTGATAAATTAGAACTTTCTGATTTCACTTCTACACTTTTCTTCATCTTTCTGTTTTTTCTCTATGGTGACACTTTCAAGGAAGTTTCATCTCTCTTAGTAAACACTTTATGCTCATTTTATTCATCTTTCATCTCAACCTCATACATAATTAGTGTTCCAATAATTTCTCTCAGGATTAATTTTTTGACATGTGTCGATTGTCTTATTGCAGTAGAGATTCCATTCCATCTTGTAGGCAGTACTCTCAGTACTTTTAAAGCTCTATCAGCTTGTTTAATGGGATCTCCCAAGTCGGTTATATTACTGAGAATATCTATCAACCTTCCATTCATTTGAGTAATGATTTCACCTTCAACCATTCTGAATGTATCAAATTTAATCTTAGTAGTATCATATCTCATTTCCCAAATATTTTTAGTTCCTTCATATGCAAAAAAATAGTTTGCCACACCTCATATGATGTCGGGCATTGAGATACTCTGTTAAATTCATCAGGTCCTAGACCACATATAATTTCATTCATTGTCTTCGAGTTCATATCATATTCTGCTTCCGTAGCTTCACTCCATGTATCAGATTTTGCAGGTATTTCATATGGAGTTAGTATCATATAATATACTATGTATCCAAGGGTTTTCAGATAGATAATCATTCACGACTTCCAACATCAATAGTTTTCTCCATTGATGTATGGTTCTATGACCATAGAAATTCCCTCTCTTATATCAGTCATATTTCTCTACGTATAATTCAATCTCTTTTAGCTTGTGAGAGCATTATCAAAATCCAAACCTCTGATACTAATTGTTGGATCGAGATTATATCAAATATACACAAGAGGGGGGGGGAATGTGTATTTTTAAAAATATTCACAAGATCATGTTCTGTCCTTTATCTTTAATCAGATATATTAATGCAGTAGAAATATGAAATGCAGGGACACACGAGATGTAGTGGTTCAGGGAACAGGAGGCTCCTAGTCCACTCCACCAACACTCTACTCCACGAGCTTGACGATTTTTACTATTTGGTCCTCATCTCAATAGACCTTTCGACAACCGAGTGCAGGTAGTTGACACCTTTACAATCTATGGAAAAACACAACCTTCTTATTCAATCAAAGAACCTACATTGCTTAGGATGAGAAGCTGGTCACTTAAGATAAAAATTATTTGTTCATTGAAAATACTCTCCCGACTGTTCTTCACAATTTCAATAGAATGAAATTTATAGTAAATGGATCGTCGTCTTTAGAAATAATGATTTTCAAGAAAGAGACATTCTGAGTTGATCCTATTGCAGTAGATATAGAAATATAAATTGCAACTTCAGTAGTAGAAGATTCACAATTGATCTTCAATGTCGAATAAGTGAATCTTCTGTCATATATATTATTCTTTAACAAACATAGCTTTTATCGCTCTTCGTAACCAACCAAAATGTAGATCATGATTGAGTCTGTTTTTTTCTAAAATATTGTATAGCAGATATCATATTTTGATAGATATATCTGATCTTGTGTTCGTGATCACTATGTGCAGTTCATACTTATACACACCTTAAAAAAGAAAGATATAACGAATACTTTCTATTCAAAAATTAGATCCACAATGTTCGCCTTTTTACTCGCATAATTCAAACATTTGAATTTACAGTGTATTCGTAACTCTCCCTGTGATTCTCCATAAAAATCTCCTTTTAATTCGATCCTTAAATGACTCTGAACTCATTAAAGATGCACTTTAAAATCTTATTTTAATCTGGCTTAAAATCATCCTTATAATTCGCTTGCAGATCATTGAATAATAATATCAACTTTAAACTCTCTGACGCCAAATGTAAGGTTGAGTTTTACAGCATGCGTCCTCTGAATGTAACGTAGATCATAAGTGTAAGTTTGATGACGTAGACTTGAAACGTAAGGTTGTCAACGTGTGGTTGATCACAAACGTTTTATCTTCAACTTTCAAACATATAATAAATGATCCATACTTTTATAAGCTTCTAAACGAAAGGTACATGATCCATAATTTTCTAAGAAATGTAAGGTTGTTTACAAAATTAAGGTTGATGAACCATACTTTGGAGAAACAAACGTAACGTTTAACACTTACATACGATTCTTCTCTCATACTTATCTAATATTTCAAACGTAGGGTTCTTTCTTAACGTAGGGTTATTTTTCATATTTTTCCGATAACGTATGGTTGATTAACCATACTTTTTTGATAACTTGTAAAGTAAATAGCTGGTTCCTTTCTTTACGCCATGTTTCCACACGTAGGGTGTGAACAGTGTTTCCAGAATACATTGAATAAATTTCCCGAACTCTTTAACACTTGTTCCACACTGTACAAAAAATCTTGAATACGCTTCCAAAAATAAGAATATATTAAATATATAAATCCTAAAATATACTTAATGTAAAATCATTAGAAAATAATTTAGGGTATTTTTGAGTATCAAAATCATCTTAGAGATAGAGTATTGTTCTCAACAATCTCCCCCGTTAAATAAAAACATTATGTATTGTTGAAAACAACACTTTCTCAACACACTATAGCACATTTAGACCCTCACTACTAGATTGAAACCTCTTGAATGTGAAGAGGTTTTCTTGAGGCCTTGTGGAAAATTGGCTTGGTGCACCCGTTTAGTGTCACCTGAGTTGGGACGTTATGAATTGGTATCAGAGGTGTTTATTTCCTTATGAATTACAATTTGGGATATGGTAGATAAGAGTATTAAGAACATATTAAAACCTATGACAAATATCATACTAGTTCACAAAGAACACCTATTCTGGTAAGAATTCCTGGTTTCTAGGGACATGGGATTGTTTTTATGATCTATTATGGTCAACTATATATGATTTTCACTTTGAGTGATTGACATGTTGTGTGGATGTTGGGATTTATTATGGAATTCTGGATATTGTCCTTTTGAATGAGGTTAGTGATTGATTTTGACTATAGGATAGAAAAGGAAAGAGGCATCTCATGCATCATATTTGGAATATAGGCTTCACATGTTATAGCTATTCTATTGAATGATTTTATTGATGATAGAGGCCCATTGTTTATAGTGTTAACAAAAACCTAAATGATGTTTTACCATATATGTTTTTTTGTAATTTTTCACAATTGTGATGACTTATATAAAAATTTTCATTCTAATGAATATGATGTAGATCTATGATGAGATATTTAAAGCAAGTTTGATGGCTTAGTTCTCATGAAAAATAGGTACAATGAACTTATTAGGTTTATAGGGCACATGATTCCCAAATTTTGGACCCCTCACAGTAAGTTTTTTGTTGGTTTGTTTATTTAATGTGTCATTAAAAACCTATAAAATGTTTTCTAATATATCATTAATTGAAATTTTACTTAATTAACCTTCATTTGTGGTTATCTATTCAGATCACTGAGTATGATGTTGATAGTTAATAAGAAATTCTCATGAACTGGAACTCTAGGGGGGTATTGATGCATATTGAGTTTTAGTTCAGTATTTATTTTACGCTAGTATCATTACCTCACGGGGATTCTTAAATATGATCAAGGACCTAGTAGGCTGATGATGGATATTTTTGACCCTCATAGGTTAGTTTTATCTTTATCTTCCTTGAAATGGTTTGACTTAGGGTATATGTGGTTAGAAATTGAAACTTAGTTGTGATACTTGATCAGTAGGGCTCGGTGGGAGACCTCAAGGACCATAGTTTTGACTCAGACCCATATAGGTTGATGTTTGTTTTTATATTGGGTGAAGAGTGATTAGGATTAATCTAAGATTATGGATTCCATTTTGGGAAATGATCTTCGTTGAATTTTCATTTGAGATCGATTCATAGTTAGTTCTCAGGTTTTGTGATATAAGCATGTTGATGCCTTTGGATTTTGACAAAGAACCTAGGGTGATTTGGTATCTAGACTGGATTTGACAGGAAGAACTATTCAAGTCCTAGGCCCTATTGACTAGTGTTTCAGTTGTTTCTAATGTATTCATATCATGAGTAAAAACTCATGTTAGGAATGACACTGGGTGGAGGGTGATCATGGAATAAATCACGAAACAAGTTAAGTGCTTTATTTTTAAGTGGATTTCTAGAGGATATTCTATATTATTTGGAATAATATTTAGTGTAGCATGGTAAGCTTGGTTTTAATAGCACATGACTCATTAGAGTAGGATTTGGGTGATAAAGGTACATTCTGGTTGCACGTGGTGCCATTTAAATCATAAATTAGTGATTGGATGTATGCAGGTTGAGGATCTATGTTTTCAAAACTTTTCATTATCATGATTTCCTAGAATTGTGGTTAAATTATGAATATACCTCCATGGTAGAGGATACATAAAAAATAAACCAGTTTCCCTAAGGCTTTTGACCAATTTCTAAACCTGTACATGCATATTTGAGATACATGATGTCAGGAGTTGGGTAAAGGAAGGTATAACTATTTTTGAAGTGAGTGTGACTCAGAGAGAGCAATACATGCATATCGATGGAATCTATAACAACCCAAAAATTACATACATATTTATTACATATAAGTAGATGAAATTTCATGATATAACATCTCAATCCACACCAGAATCATATAGGTATAGTTCCTTTGAAAACATGGACACACAAACTACTGGTTCATAAATGATCTATATCATTTCCCTCTAAGATCTTTATAACTATCACCCTTCTAAGAAAAATAATTTCTAAATAATTATTCATAACCTAAGGAAAATAAATATAATAAATGGTGGGAATATATGCTCAATAAGTGTAAATAAGAGAGTTATCAATAATCACTTAATAATATCATGAACATAAGTGTTTAATAACACGAACATAACATTTTAAAATATGTACCCATCATATCATAAATCCATAATCTTGAGTCATGGAACAAATATTGGTAGTTCATAATACATGAATCATGAAATAATAAAATAAAATAATCCATTAGAGCATAAAATGTTCTTGAAAAATGATATTGTGGAATACACATAAATTTATAACATTGTTAACATGTATAAATTGAAAAAGGTTCACTCCTTAAGTTAAGGACATGGGATAAGGGCCTCACATAAACATATGAAAATGAAACCAGGTCCATGCATAATATTATGGACATGAATTAAAGGTCTATTCATAACACTATGAAAATGTAATCAGGTTTATACATAATATTATGAATATGTAATTTGGTTCACACATAAATTTTTTACTCATGAGTTATACATATTCAAAATATGAATTGGAGTGAGATATGGGTACCAACCAACACATAATGAAATCATACATATGTGTTCCAAAAGATCATAAACACTAATCATATCATAACCCATGAAAATAAATGGGTTTCAAAAATATTTCATCATAGCATAACTCAAGGAAAAAGTAATAGGATATATAAACATAATTCCATCATAAACACAAACCATAAAGATAAATAATACGAATTAAATAATTGGATAATGTCTTCATTAAAACATAATTTACATCCAATAACGTTTTATTATATGTAAAATGACTTTGAAAGATCACTTGAAATAATTCTTGAGGAAAATATCCTTTCCATTTTAAAAACATTTTTAGAAAAGACAAAAAATTATAATAGAAAATATTTTCTTGGGAAATAACCTTTTAATATTGCATAAGAATCATTAAATAATTAAGGTATCATTCCAGCTAGAAAATATGCTCATTCCATATAATTTAAAAAAACAATCCTTCAGTATTTTTGTCAGAAAAGTAACAAAATACCTTGTTTGGAAAATGATAAAAATATTTATTCTAAACCATTTTACAATAAGTCAAACATGGGTATAAATGAATTTAAAATTTTTAGGATAATAGTAAAATTATTTTTTAAAATTATTTAGGAAACATGGAAATGGAATAGAAATATTCCCTTGTAGATAATTAAACATAAACAATCCCGAATAACGATGAGATTGTGAAATAAACCCTTATCTAAAGTCTTGACCTTTTTTTTGTTAAAGTTATAACCTAATATATAATAAATATGTACTTATTATATATTTATTCCATAACCTTAGTTTTATCATACCTTGTATTATTTATTTATAATATCGTATCACCCATTTATTAATAATTTGTTATTAAAATCACTGTTCTAGCTGATAACTGATTCGTTTTCCAAGCATGTTTTAGTTTAGTAGTCATGATCCTTAAAATTTGATCCCAGACATATATATTACATATTTTTAATCATGGTATAAAAATAATATATAATAATTATATACATTTTTATAATTATTTATACAAATTAGAAATATAAAAATGAATTACACCATTCATGGATACGGTAGGCCTTATGTAAGCATGAATGCAATTTTCATTTTTTTGTTTATGGAATGAAATAAAGGTAAAAAATAATTCATATTTACAAAATCTTTATTATATAATATATATTCATTAAACCCATCCAAAAAATATGGTGATGAAAAATTAACTCTATAACTTCATGGAGATGGTAATATGTATGTATGCAAAGTGATACTTTCACTTCTTTTTTGATGGAAAAAAGAGTGTATAATGGTTTTTTCTTAACAATAATTAAATTTAAGAATATTTGGATAATATATTTTTATTTTATGATAAACATAATATATTTATAGGAGTTAAATAAACTTTAAGAAAAGAAAGTGATTGGTTTGAGTGATTACCTCTTCTTTGAAACACCTCCTTTGGATCTCCTCTAAAGGGCTCTATAGTTGGTCATTTGAGAATAAAATCCCAAATATAATGTTTCTAGGTTAGTGGATAAGTTAAATTGGTAGAGAATGGATGATCTATAAGGATATAAGTTTTGTAAATAAGTGAGAGAGGAGGTTTCCTTTTATAATTGAGGTGAGGGGTTTTTTTTGAATTTCTCAAAATATTAAATTATTATAAATTTATTTTCAGTAAAAACACCACCAAATGTCCATGGATTAGAATATACGATATTATCATGTTTTAATATCCTGAAAAAATACATTTTAGAAAATTTTTGGTGTTATTTAAACCTTATCATTTTGATTGACCCTTAGTCAACCTATTTTAATTTTAGATATGGTAACAAATTGTTTTTCATATTAAATGGTTGTCATTTTTACTTATATGGGTTCAATTTGACCATAAATTTCCATTTGATGACATTTTATACCATATCATAATCACTATGTATTTTTTAGACATATTTATAATTTTAAAATAATTTAATTTTTTTAATCCCATAGAATATAATTATTTTCAATTTCGATACCATTCACCACTTTGACTTTTAAAAACATCAATAAAACATATAAAAATTGAAAAAAATATTTTATTATATCCCTGAAGTTTCATGGTAATGTTGAGAGTTCTTATATTAAATTAAATATATCAAATTATATAACTTTTATTATTTTTAATATCATTTATTTGTTTTTTTGTTAATTGAATAAATATTTCATCAACGTTGTGTAATCATTTAAGGTAACTATTTAATTCAAAAAAATTTTAAATAAATTACCATGATAAATATAAATATTTTATATTTCAAAATACTATTTATAGTCAAACATATCCTATGGATAAATCCATATTACAAATTTTATAGTTATTAAAAACATCAATGTGACATAATTGACTTTTCATTAAATAAAATATTATAAAGGTTATAATATCATCATAGTGGGCCCAAAAAGTTATAAATAAATTTATATCATTAAAATAATATTTTTAAGTAAAACATCAAAGCTTATATTCATTAATAACCTAATTTTGTTCCCATGTGGAAACAAAAGAGATATTTAAGACAAAGAAAGTGACATTTTGTGACTTTGTTTGATTTAAATAATATATAAGTCATTTTCACAGAAACATGTCCATTAAAATAATAAATTTTTAACCTTAGGAGTTAAGGGAAGAATTAATTTCCTAAAATAAGAAATATGACTAAAAATTATTACCTTATCACTTATTTTGAATCCATATCATCCTGTTTTACTCTTTACCAAGATAATAAATTTTACCACATTTACTATTCACATTGACTAAATATAAAATTGACCTATTTAAAAATTTTTGTCCCAATTATTCCAAATATAAAATCAATTTTTCAAAATAGAAAACATATAATCTAAAGAATTTAATTAAATTAAAATTGTCACAATGCAATAAAAAACATTTTTTTTTGGAAAATGGACTTTTTTAAATATAATTTGTTTTACTAAATTCAAGTATAAAATCCACTTAAAAAACTATAATTGGGTAATTTTAAATCAAAATTAATAAATTTAAATTTAATACTAATCCAAACAATAATCTTTTAATTGTAAAAAAATTAAAATAAAAAATATATTTTCAATAAAAATTAGTATTTTTTACTATTCTTTGAAAAGTTAATCTTTTTTAGAAAATTCTCATAAAATCATTTTAAAATATTTCTTACATACTGATTTCAAAAATTAAATTAATTTTTTCAAATACATTTTCTCAAATTATGTAATTTAATATTCACTCATATAGAGAAGAAAAACTCACTTTTGAAGAAAAATTATTTTTAAATAGTAAAATGACTTTACTAAAAATTATGTGATCATTTTATAAGAACATATTGATACATTCATATTGGGTTGGAAATTTATATTTATTTTATAAATTAGTTATTACTATTAATTACTTACAATTTAATTTCTAGATTATAACATACATATAATATTTTAATAACACTACATGGTTAGTCTGAACTTGATGTTGCGTGCAATGTGAGATTTCAAAGAAATAAAATTATTTGAAAATATATTTCATAAAAATTTTAGGGTGTTATATTATACACCCCATAACATTAATTTCTTCATTAAAATTATTCTTAGTCATCAATGGTTTAAGCTTTTTATAATTCATTTATTGAAACCCACATCGCACAAATAAATAATAAAACTTACCTTAAAAAGGGAAATTTGAAAACATAATGGTTACTTGAGGTAACAAAAAACTAGGTTTAAAAATCGGGAAAACATTGGTGAAAAAATTAAAAGATGGATTTGTAAGGAAAAACTAATCCCTAAGAAGTAATAGAGACTGATAGAAAAGATTGTCAACAGAAGGTTAATGATAAAAAACCCTATAACAAACAGGTCTGAAAAAGGTTATTAATATCATTAGAAATGATGATCATGGGATAAAATTTTATTTCAAAATCATTTTTGAAGATATAATTACTTTATTTCATTTTATAAGAATAATATAGTTCTTTTATTTTTCCTTGATAAATTTCTTATTCATTTATTACTCCAATAAATGAAGAAGAAATAGTAATGTATGAATAACTAGTGGATCATAAGATCCATAATAGGATGAAAATCTATTCCTTATATCTCTAGTTATCATCATAAGAAATGGATAGAATAGTTTATCCAATATGTATAAACCATTATATGGTGAAGTAATACATTAATCTCTAAAATCTCATCCAATTTCAACTTAAACAATTTCATAAATTGTTACCCTTATGAACCTTCCAAAAGATTACAAATCCATAACTTTTGAAATAAGGTTACCTAATTTCTAGAATAAACAGTTTATTAACCCCCCAAACAACTCGATGTAGATATTAATTGTAAAATACAAATAATGTAATGACCATTATCATGTAATCTCTTGAAACATGGTAATAACCCGAATTACTATAAAACCTTAGTGAAATTTGTGTTCTTTTAAAAATCAACTCTTTCATCTTATCATAAATCCAAAAATTCTATAAACTTAATCCATTATATCATAAACCTACTCATCATTGTATTAATATTTCCAAGGTCAAAAATACTATCCCATTTATTCTATCACAATTAAACATCTCTTTATATCATTATTATCTCAATATCATGAACATATTAAGGGTTATCATTACCTTAATCATGTGTTATCCAAAAAATATCACCTTACCACCTTAATAAATTTTCATGTTTTCTAGTACCATTTAACATATGCTTTCGAATCCTTAAGTAAAAAATACAGTGTAAAAAATACTTAGATGTTTCATTATTCCATAAGATGATAAAATTAGTTCTAAAATAGTATTCTTGAATTCCAATATATAAACACCCAATCATTCCACATCCATTAACTAGGATTATTCATTTTATTACTTAACACTCACTTCATCTCATATTTCCTTTGTAGTCTCATCATCATCATAAATATAACCATTACTCATACAACATTTTAAACTATCTTTATAAGATTCCCCCTAAGGGAATTGATTTTCATAATTCCCATAAATTACACATTTAAAACATTTAACTATCTATTATTCCTTATAAATATAATTATTATCATCCACTAATTTAATTTAACCTTTTACTTTCAATTTTCAATTACTTTTTGTGTCCATATTTTCCACACTCAATGCATCTTCCAGTTACTTTGAAAAATTCTCCATTATTTTTCTTCCCATATGCTCTACATGGGGGAAATTGAACATTAATTCCTATATGGTAACCATGGAACTCAATCTTTTTATCATGTGGGTTAGTAAAATTACCAAATTTTATATTATTGATCATATTATGAGATTTCTGATCAGGAATAATAAAAGGTTTTCACCTTTTGTCTCCCGTTTCATTTGGTTTATCATGAGGAAGATCATTCAATTCTCCATAACATTAATCATTAACATGAATCCTCCAAGTTCCATCTTTTTTCTAAAAACAACAAGCACAGTGTGATACACACTAATCATAGTGGGAAAACCTCATAACTAATAAAAATTACTTATAAAGTTTTATTTTATAAAATCTTTGGTTTAGTCCTACACTATTCATGATCGTTACCAATACTCTAGGATTGTAACATATACTTATACTTAACCTTATGGATCTTACTATGGTTTTATCATCATAGTTTACAAAGGTTAACTAAACCTTAATGTGATACCAACTATAATGGTCATGTTTTTTCATACATATTTATTACATTTAAGTAGATGAAATTTCATTATATAACATCTCAATCCATGCTAGAATCATATAGGTTTAGTGCCTTTGGAAACATCAAAACACACAAAACCAATTTTTAAATGATCTATTACATCTCCCACTAATATATTCATAACTATCACCCATTTAAGACACATAATTTATTCATAACCTAGGGAAAAGAAAAATAATAAAGGGTGAAATCAGATTCTTGGAAATGTTAAACAAGAGAGATACCAATAATCACATAAGCATAACCTGATCATAAGGGTGTGAGAACATGGACATAAAATTTAAAAATATATACCTTTAATATCAAAGATTCATAATATTGAGTCATGGAATAATTATTTGAAGTTAATAAGACATGAATCATAAAATAATCAAATATCATAAGCTATGAGAGTGTAAAATTGTAATAAAACATGATTTTGTTTCATATACAAAAACTTATAATATTGTGAACATGTATAAATAGAAATAGTTTCATTCCTTATGTTAAGGACATGAAATAAAGCCCTAACATAAACTTATGTACATGGAAATACTTCCACACATAATATTTTGGACTTTTAAATAATGGTCCATTCATAACACTGTGAACACGTAATTAGGTTCATGCATAAAATTGTAAACATGTAATCAGGTTCACACATAACATTTGTGAACATGTAACTGGGTTCACACATAACTTTTACTCATGATTTATCCATATTTACTAAATTCATTAGAGGGAGATATAGGTCCCACCCATTTAATAATTAAATAATACATATTTTTTCTACAATATCACAAACATACATTATATCATAACCCATGAAAATAAATGGGTTTCAAAAAAAATTTCAACATAGCGTTACTCTTAGAAAAAGTAATAGGCTTTATAATCATAATTACATCATTTACATAAACTATATAGATAAATAATAATGATTTTATACATGGATAATATCCCTATTAAATAATAAATGGAATCAAATATTTTTTTCTTAGATGAAAAATAATTTTGAAATATAACTTGAAATAATTCTTGAGGAAAATACCCTTTTCATTTTGAAAACATTTGTTTAAAAGATGTGAAATTATAAAAGAAAAAATTTTATTTGAAAACAAAATTTTAATATTATATACAAAGGTTAAAATAATTAAGGATTAATGATGGTGGGAAAATCCTCCCATAACATATAAGTTAAAAAACAACCCTTTCATATTTTTTTTCGAAAAAGTCACAAAGTATCTTATTTGGAAAATGATAAAAATATTTCTCTCAAACCATTTTGTAAAAAGTATTACATGGTTAAAAATGAATTTAAAATTTTTATATGAGTAGAAAAAAAAATTTTGAAAACATTTTTATGAAACATGTAAATGTAAGAGATATATTCCCTAGTGGATAATTAAACATAGACAATCCTGAATAATGATGAGATTGTAAAATAAACCCTTACCTCAAGTATTTCCTTTATTTTTTCATGTTAAAAACAATAGAATTATAATTTTATATTTATTATAAATTTATTCCCTAAAATTAATTTTATAATACCATTTATTACTTATTTATAACATTTTATCATCCGTTTATTAATAATTTGTTATTAAAATCACTGTTCTGGGTGATAACAGCTTTGTTTTCAAAGTAAGTTTCAGCTCAGCAGTCTTGGTAATTATACTTTGATCTTGGCCTCATTATTTATAGGTTGTTAATAATGGTATAAAAATAATATATTATAACTATATACACATTTTTAATCATTCATATAAATTAGAAATTGAATGATGAATTACACCATTCATGGAGACAATATGACATATGTATGCATGAATGCTGTTTTCATTTTTCAATTTATAGAAAGAAAGAATGTTAAATAATAATTCATATTCAAATAATTATTATTATATAATAAATATCAAATATATTCATTAAACCATTCATAATACCCATCCATGAAATATGGTGATGAAAAATGAATTATATCTCTTCATGGAAATGGTAATACGTATGGACACACGAGCGATACTTTCATTTATTATTTGGTTTGAATGAGGGTGTATAATGGTGTTTTAATAATCATAATAATATCTCAGAATATTTATGAAAATAAATTTATTTTATTTATGATAAAAATTATAGATTTATAGGAGTTAATGTGTAGAAAACTAATGTTATCGGTTAGAATGATTACCTCTTATTAAAAATGCATCCTTTAGATATCCTCTATAAAGATCTTGGGTTAGTAGTTTGAGTATACAAGTACCTATAGAATGTTTCTAGGTAAGTTTATAAAAGAAATTGGTGGATTATTTTTGAGATATAAGGATTAAAGTGGTGTAAATAAGCGAGAGAGGATGTTCCCTTTCATAATTGAGGTTATTGGAAATTTTAGAATTTCTCAAAATATTAAATTATAATAATTTCATTTTATTTAAAAATTCCAAAAAATGGAAATATATTATAATATAAGATAATATAATGTTTTAATAACATCAAAAAATATATTTTTTATAAAGTTTTTGTTTTATTTTAAACCTTATCATTTTGATTAACCCTTAGTTTACCTATTTTAATTTTAACTACGATAACAAATTTTTTAATGTTAGAATGTTGTAATTATTAATTATATGGTTTCAATTAGACCATAAATGGCAAATTTATGATATTTTAGATCATATAATAATAATTTTTTACTTTATAATTATTATTATAATTTTAAAATAATTTAATAAAATATTAGTACCATAGAAGATCATTATTGTCAAATTGGATACTATTCACTAATTTGACATTTAAAAACACAAAGAAAACATGTAAATTTATAAAAAAACTATTTTATTATATCCATACAATGTCATGTTAATTTATTTAATTCATGTATAACATTAAATATGTAAAATTATATTACTTTTAATGTTTTTAATATCATTTATTTGATTTTTCAGTTATTTGAATAATCACCACAAGATCATTGTGTAAGAATTTAGAGAAATTATATAATTACTAAAAATTATAAATAAATTACCGTGATGAATAAATTTTTTTATAATTAAAAATAAAATTTATGCTCGAATATATCCTCTATATTTACCCATATTAAAAATATTATAGTTATTAAAACATTAATGCAATATCATCGACTTTTCTTTTAATAAGATGTTATAAAGGTTTTTATATCATCCAAGTGTCCCCAAAGAATCATAAATAAATTTTTATAATGAAAATAAGTTTATTAAGTTAAAACTGGACACTTATATTCATTCATAACCAACTTTTTATCTATGTTGACACATAAGAGATATCTCAGACAAAGAAAATGACATTATGTGATTTTCTTTGATTTAAATAATATATAAGTCATATTTATGGAATAGTATCCATTAAAAAACTAAATTTAGATCCTTAGGTGTTATGGTTTTAATTAACTTCATATAATATGAAATAGGATGAAAAACTATGGCCATATCACTTATTTTTAATCCATATTAACTCGTTTTACCCTTTACTGTGGTAATAAGCTTTACTATAATTACAATTCATATTGTCTACAAATAAAACTGAACTATTTAATAAATTTGAACCACTGATTCAAAATATGAAATGCATTTATGAAATTTAAACACATTATAGATTCAAAATTTAATTAAAAATAAAACCATCAAAACACAATGGAAAATAATTTCTTTTTCGTTAAATGTATTTTTAAAATATAAAATGTTTTTATACTAAATTAAAGTATAAAATCCATTTAGAAAACAATAATTGGTTAATTTTAAATTAAAAATAAAAATTTAAAATTTAAAAATAATCTAAAAAAATAATTTTACCTTTTAAGAACATTAAAATTAAAAAAATGATGTTTTCAATAAAAATATGTATTATTTAATATTCCTTGAAAAATAAATATTTTCAGAAAATTATCATAATTTTTCTAAAAATAATTATGACATACTGATTTCAAAAATTAAATCTAATTTTTCAAATACATTTTATAGAAATTATATAATTTAATATTTACTCATAAAAATAAGAAAAAATCATTTTGATGAAAACATATTTTTAAAGAATAAAATAACCTTACAAAGAATTGTGTGATTATTTTATAAGAACTTTCCAATACATTAATATTGAGTTGGACCATTATATTTATTTGAAAAAAATTATTCATATTAATTACCACCAATTTAATAGTTATATTATAATGTTAATATAATATTTTTATAATATTTCATGCTTCGTCTAAACTTTCTATTGCATTTAATGAGAGATATTAAAGAAATAAAATTATTTAAGAATATATTTCATAAAAATATCATGGTTTTAAAAAATTTTAATGTACTCATAGTTAGATATGACCATTCTCTATGTTAACATCATCTTGAGTACATTAAGAGAGCATCATCTCTACACCGAGCTTCTTTTCTATTTAAATATCTTTCCTAGTTTGATAAAGGAACCCATTGAGGTTGTGCTTGAGGAGTGGTATATGGTAATCCATATTGTGGGGAGGGAACCATTGGATGTTTGGGGGATGTGACCCTAGTTTTCAGTTTAAATATGGAATTTGCTGCAGAAACCATTTATAAGAAGCTGGAATGGGTAATGTTGTGAGGCGACGATAAGGATACTCTTTTGATGGGGAGTACTGGATCAATCGTTGTGAAGTGTCTCTAATGTAGAAGAGTTGTTTCTACTATGAGACTATTCATTGGATAGTTTAGATCAATTAGTTTCATAGATTCATGGTAATAGACCATGGCTATTATCTTAGCACCAAGGCTTCTCTTTATTGAGAATGTTTTTAGTGGGGAGGTTGTAATTATCTGAGTTTTTCCATACTATATATTTGAGAAGAAATTTGAACATTTGATTTTAAATACTTGTAAGAGGTAAAATTTTCATTTTACCCTTATCATATGATCGAAGATATTTTTTTGACCACTTCTTTAGTCTTGGAATTGGGGTTTTACCCTAGGATAGGTGTTTGGTTGAATTATGAACTATTCGAATTTATGTAGAATATTAAATATTTAACATATATTTAATTAAATGTTAATTTACTCAAACATGTTCACTTAGATATATCATTTGAACATAGAATTATTTTGAGATTACTTCTCCTCCATTGAGTCTAGAATAATATATTTTTACTAGGTGTAGCATAAAATCATGTTGGGCATTAGGGATGTGTTTCTACCCCCTTTTCTTTCTCTTTTATTTTATTTCCCTTTCTTTTCCTCTTTTCATCAATTCTCCTTCCCCTATATTATTGTGTATTCCCCGATAGGATTACCGTTTATGTAAGAAAGATATAAAATGAGAAAGGGAGAGAGTGATAGATGGATGGAGAACAAGGGAGGTACCACCGTAGAGCTAGTGAGGATCTAGATCGTCGTTCAACATCCATTGACCATAGAAATAGATGAAGCTTCGATAGATTCTACCTAAAGGTAGAATTTTTTTATGTTTTTTTATAAATAACCATAGATTCAACATTATTATGTTTTTAATCCATTTTATGACTTATTATGACTCCTTTAGGGTCAACCTACAGCTTTTGATGAGACAATTGGGGTTTCGGGTAATTTGAAGGGTTTCCCATTCAGAAATTCTGATCACATGACTTAGAGTTCCAAAAAACATGCTATTAATTCTTCCGGTTCATGGAATATAATCTTTTGAAAGTACACACTATGTATAGGGTGTACATTCTATGTATTGGGACTCAACTATGCAGCTGATTATCCAGCTAGAAATCCAGTGTAGGGGCACAAGGCCATATAGAGTACACAACCAGACCCCCTGTGGGTTGTATGCCAAGTAGAAGTACACAACTAGGCTAAATACACAGCCAGAGCATGTGAGAGTCAAAGGTAGGTACCCCGTGTTAGGTAAATGTAGTTTACATGACTCACACACCATATACTTGGGTTTTTACATTCCAAGTATAGATGGAGTACATGCCCGAGGGTACAAACTTTGAAATAGGGTACACATTCCATACACTCATCCCTTGCAAACCTTTTTGAGGGTTTTTCATATTTTAATGCCTAGGAGCCAGAATTGGGCACATGATTTTTCCATTTTTGGAATATTTTCACATATATTGTGTTGGTGAAACCCTCGAGGTGATATAAGGAATCATAGTAGGAATTTCAAGTTTTTTACCAAACAGTGAGGCTCTTCCTCCACTAATTGAATCCAGTTATCTCTTGATATTGAGACCATGATTAGAGATGGTCAATATTTCATATCCACTTACCAATACTTATGTGGATTTCCCCTTGAGGAATTTTAAATTTCATGATATCCCCTTTTGGATAGAAAGTAGTATGCTTTGTAGTTTCTAAAGATCCCCTATAGGACACCTGTACACACTGACACTTTTATTGAGGCTCACATTTGGGATGCATTTTCCTCTGTACTATTATGAGGAACCCATATAGGATGCATGTTTTTGATTACTATTATAGGATACCTTGTATCATTATTACTTTTAACTTCATACTGAGGTTCCAAAGTAGGATTCCTCTCTTGTGTAATGACTTGAGGGACTAAATGGTTACCCTGGTAGCTGACCGACCTAGAGCTAGTGAATTGGGGATTTGGGTAGTGATTGTATCAAGTGTCACCTTAGAATCCATACCGAAATTATAAGACTATGAAGCTATGGAAGTGGTGGTGGGTTTATGTGTTAGTCCACCCTCACTCTATTATTTATACATTCACCTATTTACTGCTGATATAATGATAATTACTTGAGGTTATTCTTGGTTTATGGCCAATGAGAATGATGTGATTATACATCTATCTTTGTGATCCCTAGATGTTCTTCCTGGGATCCATATTATTCATTTATTGGGGTAAAGAGATGTGCTTCTTAGGAACTAGAATTTGAGATGTTTTATTTATATATTTAGGATACCCAGACATAATTCCTAGGATCTGTATTTTTAGACTTACATGTTTTGTTATTATCCACATTTATTTTTTGATGCTGATGAGGGCGATTTCACTCTGATCAATTTATTTGTATGATGAGTATGATTCCAATATCCTTGATTTGTTTTATAATAAGGATGATCATTCTCTCCTAAATATTTTTTTACAATGAAGTGGATTCCACTTTTCTTTAATTATAGTTTAATGTTGATGATTACACTCTCCCAAATTTGGTATTTAATGAGCATGCCTAGATTTTCTTCCTGGGAATAGGATTATGATACTTTCTTTATCAGGGTGGTTGGGAATGAAATTTTACACCCATGATTCATGTGGTTCATGAAGTTCCACATTTGAGACCTTGAGGGGTGGGTATGACATCTCACTAGTGATATCTCCTTATACACTTCCAAATTGTCATACCCTTAGGGATTATCCAAGTCACAATGTCATGACCGCCTATAGAATAGGACCTAGGGCTCAAACATTAAAATTGATTTACATGGAATGAGTGACATGGTGTCCAGATCAATGACCATTTATAGGATTGCATATTGGTATATAGTACCCTTTATTATGTTGATTAGAGGTGAGTATGGGTGACTCTAGGGTTAGGATATGTAGCCCCCTATGGTGACATAGCTTGCTCAGAGACATTTTCAGTGATGGCCGAAGAAGGTATTGTTGATCAAGATTATAGACCCAAGGATCAAATTAATTAAGAATGATTTGGGTGGTATGAAATCTATGTCAATTCCCTTTTCATAGAATGTCTAGACATTAGGTATTACAGACCCAAGGATTGACTGTTTTTGATTATGTAATTTTTCAAATTACTCAAGTATATATATATATATGATAATATAAAAACAAAAACTGACACAAATATATATATACACATCACAAAACTTTTCCCAGTTGACTGAGATCATAGACCTAGGGATAAAATGTGGTTCCACTTGATTTATTTGATTTATCATTTTATTTTTATCTTAAATAGGCTAAATTTATTGCATGATAATGTAATTTTGAAATTATATTTATAAGTTCATAATTGGGGTGACTTACTAAGATTATTTCTCAATCCTGTACATACAACTCAGTGTGTGTGCATACATTATGTATGCTTTTCAGGTTGACCACAGATACATGATAGATAAGTCTATGGACCATGGTTTTGTGATCAAGAAAAGCCAATCGTGTATATTCTTTTCATCAGGTTAGATCAACTCAATAGTGTCATGGAGACCAAGTATGTGGTCTGGCTCAGATTTTGTAGTAGAGACTTGAACTATTATTTATGTTTTCTTTATGTAATCATACATGTATGGTTAGACTTCTGGATGACCAATGTTGTATGTATCAAATGTTTGTTTAGGATTTTATAGCATTTTATTTTTTATTGACGCATGTCCTATTTTAGTTTATTTATTTCTTCCACAATTTATTTATTACTACTATGAATTATATATATTTATTTTCACTGTTGTTACTATGATATGTGGTTATATTCTTCTAAGTGTATGAAATTTAGATGCTCAATTCTAGTCAAAACTTTATAGCTTATGGGGAGGTGTGCTTAAGGTCCTATGGTGAAGCAGATTGAGGCACCTGTTTAGTGGAACCCAGGTTGGGACGTTACACTTGACATGGCTGTGATGTTCTGACATTTAGTTTAGATTAATATCCGAGATTCTTGGTTACTCATGTGACAAACCAGGTATTTTTCTATTTTACACCATATTAGTCAGTGTCATTTTAAAAAATTTAAATTCTTAACATTGGCATACCATTGGACGAAATTATGTTTTTGGGACCTAAAATGTTTTTTTTCTATATTTTTTTGGAAAAAATGAAAATAGTACATGAATTGAAACTAATTAATTAGATCAATGAAATTTCTTTCCTCATTTATGTTTACTAAATTTAGTTTATGTTTTTTTTTAATTTTACTGGATTAGTTTATTCGTGTTGGTATGTTCAAGATAGATCAAAATAGGGATCAGTACTATACTACACCATTGGAGTACCGTGAATATCAAGAGGAGTCAGCCTCATCTAAAATACAAGGAGATTGATGACACAAATCATATTATTATGAATATAAAGAATTCCAAAATCATAAATGGAGTGATACCTAATATCAATAATATTAAGGAGATCCCAACATTAATAACAACCAAGGAAAATGATGGGTTGACCAGTTCTCAGGAAATTATGGATTTCATGTAACTCACCAGCAGAATTCATATAAAAGATTAATGGAAACGCTTCTAAAGTATATTGTAATTTATAATATGATGATTTAATAAAATGATGCATAACTGAAGGTTTAATAAGAGATAAACCACGTTATTATTTAAACTACTAATATTTTAGATTCCCTTTTTTATAACTTATCACTTTTAGAAAAATTATGATTCCACATCAATATTTTAAAATCAATTTTTCCATAACCAATTTTTCAATCAATGCAGAGATATTTTTAACAATGATTTATTTAAAATTATTGTTAAAAGTATTTAAAAGTTACCATTTGGGATAATTTTTTGTTAAAAACTAATGCTAAAATGTATTTTTTAAATAACTAGTGGTGCCAGTTATTTCATATAACTGAAGTCATTGTTTTTTTAAAAAAATCTCATCATTGGTTTTTATAAAAATTGATGTGGTAAGTTTAATTTTTTAAACTTTTATTGTCAATTGTTTTTACCAATAATAATAGGGTTTTATAAAAACCAATGGGGAAGTTTTTTTAATAATAACATCAATTTGAATAAAATATGACATCAAAACTGTTTTAAAAAACATACCTGCCTGGGTTTACCCTCATTCTTCCATATTTATCTTTCACAAAACCTTAATACCCACAGTTCTTGCTGGTAAAAAACATCTAATCTCCCATAGTCTTCCTTATTTGATCTGAATTCTTTCTTCATTTTCATCATTTTTCATCTCCATTTCATCTTCCCTGTTGGTAATTAGCTTCATTTTACCCACCAATATCTATTCTATAAAACCCTAATTCGTGCAACATGTGACACTCAACCCTGCTACATTGTCTTCAATATTATATTCATCAATCAGCATTTTTTATCTCTTTATCAAATGTTTTCAGTCCAAATATATATATTTGTTTAAGTGGAAAATTAATTTCTCTATTTTTAGAAAATTAATTTAGTATTTTTTATTTTTAAATTGTATTCATTTATTTATTTCTATACACATATTTGTTGATTATAAATTACTATGTGTAAAATTAGTTTTAGAGTATAAATGTTGTTATGATTATAAATTTTTTGTTATTGTTGTATAACTTTTTTCATTAGAATTGTTTGTTTTTATAATTGTTTAGATTTAAAAATTTCTTATTGTTAAAATTTTTATAGTAATACTTATTGATAATTAGGTGATGAATGATAAATATCTTAAGATTGAGTTCGATGTTTTGATATTAGAGCATCTTTAATGTAATATACCATCTTGAATGTACTCCTTTATAAATTTTCTATTTTTATTTAACATATTAAATTAAAATTAACTTATTTTCCATAAAATCAATATGTTTTGTGATTTAATAATATTAATAATTAAATTAAATTAAATTAAATTATATAAAAACACATATATTCTGAATGAATAAATTTAAAAAATAATATGATTAAATTATGGTTTTTGTATTTCATCATGTTATATCATTCAATATAGTATTTTTACTTTGTTAGTTCATCTCCTTTTATTCAATTTTATTTAAAATTGTCAACTATATTTTTTGAAAATTTTATATAATTGTTTGTTTCAATCAAATAATTATTAATAAATGGTTAATTTATTGTTTTAATTATATTTTTTATATTTTAAATTCATATATATATATATATATATATTATATTCACCTTTTATATAGTGATATTAATTAATTAATAGATTATAATGGGATCAATTTAGAAAGAACCACTAATGAATATAAAAAAGGTGTTAATGATTTCATGTAATTTTCAAAACAAAATATTTAAAACCATGATATAATTTTATAACCATGCATGAAGTGTTTGAAAATGATAATTTCAAATTCTAAATAAATCAAATATCATATGATTTTCTATGGTTTTAATCTTAATTACACACATTGGATTTGGAATGGTGAAATTTAAAAGAAATAAAATTCTAATTTTGATGAAAATATTTAATATGAGATAAAGGAACATATTTATGAATTAATTTATAATGTAGGAATTGAAAAAAAGACAATATTTTACAATTATATGGAGATTCTGAGAAACAACTATTATCAGAATTCACTAAATTTACAATATTATTAGTATTTTTGAGATTAGTTAACTTGAAGTAAAAAAATGGGAGGAGTGATAAAAGTTCTTTTGAATTGTTTGAACTTTTAAAAGAGATCCTTCAAGAATGAAACAAGCTTCTAGATTCCAATTATTGTGTAATGGAAATAATATTTCCAATGGTATTGGGGTAAAAAAACATTATTGACCCAATGATTGTGTTTTTATGGGAATTAATATGAATGTTTATCAAAATGTACTAAATGTGGGACATCATGATATAAGATGGATGGAAAATTTAACACCGATCCATTCTTAGTTACCAGCACCAAATCACCCACTAAAGAAATTTGGTAACATCCAATAATTCATTATTTAAAGCATATATTTTCAAATTTAAATGATGAAAAATGTTATTATTTCATACATACATGTACATATATGATGGAAAATTATGAAATCATCCTATTTTACAATAGTTGAAGAGATTTGAAAAAATAATTCTGGATTTTAAAAGTGAATCTTGAAATCTCAGAATGGGACTGTGCACATAGAGAATGAATCCATACCAAAATATCTATATACAATATAGTTCATTGATTTTTTTAGTATTTTTTAACTTGTACAAATATATATGTGTGATGAAAGAATTTTTTATGATGAGATTAATGATTTATGGTCCGAAACTTCCAAGAAATGATATTGATGTGTATATTTCTCCATTTATTGACGATTTGAAATTTCTATGAGAGTCTAGTATTATAATTTTTGATGTATACAAGAATGATTATTTTATTTTGTGTGATATGATATTTTTCACCATAAATGAAATTACTGTATATGAGATCTTATATGGAAATAGTTTAAAGGGATATACAACATGTACAATTTGTGAAGAAGAGTCTTAATATTGTCAATTTTAGAATGGAAAAAAGATAGTATAGATGGAATATCAATGATATTTGTTGATGGAGATTTTTTTCACACCAATGTTTTTTGATATAATGGTTTATCTGGTGATTTATTTAGTGTGAATGATAAGAATATGTGGGCCTATTTATTTACATTATATGCATCCTTTTGAAAGATACAAGAAATTTTTGAAGGGATATGTTAAAAATCATCATCAACTAGAGGCCTATATTTTTCAAAAATATAGATCAAAAGAGGTTATTTAGTTATGTACAAATTATTTTTATGATGTGCATCACATTTTTCTCCCTATATCTTGAAATTTGATAGTTAATAGTAAAGGTATAAAGATTTATGTATTAAAGGTAATGTTTATTTCATATGAGGAAGTGATATAAAAACATTTATACATTTTTAACACAGATATGTTATGACTATATATATCATAAAATATTGTTGGATTAGAGGTAAAATATCATAAAAGAAATGAAAAATGGATGATTATTGAGAATAAAAATACATATGTTTCATGGTTTAAATAGGGATTCAACGTAGATTTATTTGTATTAGAAGAATTTAAATAGATGGTAGGGGGACCATCTCTTAATGTGATCCCATGGTTTGGTTTTTATATTAATGGTTATAGATTTCATAAACAACCATGACAATAAGGGTACTTTTTAAAACAGTGTAACACCCCAATATTTAATGAAAAATATTATTTTAATTTCATTAATGTCTTATGTTTTATTCTACACCAAGATTACCTTGCGCTATACGCAACACCATATTAGCTTGCAGTATACGCAACACTATTCTTGGACCGTGTTACACACAATTTTGATAATAGGTATTCTACGCAACATTGAGTATATATATATATATATATATATATATATATATATTAAATGTATAAATGAAATATGGTTGGATTCTGTTATACGAAACAACGAATTATTCTTTCACAACACGCAACCCTGACTTGGCTTGCATTACACGCAATCGCGACCTTCCTCGATAGCGTGTGTTGTACGCAATACCGGGTTTTAATAAACAATGTTATATTATTATAATATTGTCATGAACTAGCCGTTATGAATAGTATTAACTAAATTTTGAATTTTATAACATTATTATTCATCTTACACATTTCTAGAATATGGTATAAGAACAAAATAAATTTTTAGGGTAAAATAAGTATTTTTCAAAAAATGCAGTTTTGCCGCCTTTTGATGGAGCACCCACTTTAAATCTATTTTTTGACATGTTTATAAGTTAAATTTGACAAAATAAAATTCTTCTTTGGAATCAAGAAATAAAAATTTACTTTGGATAAATTTTTCATATTATTCTGGTAACTTTCACATTTTAATGAATAGTAAAAACACACTATATTTTAATTAAAAACAACTTTTTTCATCGTAATATCTTATGTGGTCAAATTATAATATTGAATGGTTTTAAATTATAAATAGAATATATTTTTACCATTTAATATAATGTATGTCATTATCATTGATTTTACCTTGAATTCGTAGGTTAAATCAATTCAATCTTTTGCAATGTTTTAAACAAAAACCTGTTTTTATTCGACAACAGGATTAATTTTAATTTAATTTATGAAACTTCTGTGTTTTGAATTTTAAAAAATGGATTCCATATTTGGAATCAGTGGGTCCAAATTATGTTAATAGGATACTTTTTATTTTTGGGAATTATGAATAGTAACTACGGTAAATTTTATTTACCATAGTTAAAGGTAAATCGGGTAATTAGGGGTAAATATAATATTTTAAAATTACCTTAACAAATGTCAAAATCCTATTGTATGACTAAAAAACGACCCATATCACCTAAGGGTCAGATTAGATTAATTTAATTAAATTTTTTCATTGAAAATAATTTAATTATTATTAAAACCAAAGAATGTGACAACATGTCACTTTCTTAAATCTTATAAGTATAATAATTTTAATCTAGTGATAAACTTCATGAAACTTAGAAAATGAATATTATCCAAAAATATAATACAATTATCTACATCATAGGAATTTATTTATAATTTTTAGGGATTAAATAATTATCATTTATTATGACACAAAGATGATGCAGTAATTGTCTTATTAATGAAATATTGACACAATTGATGTTATAAATGCCCAAATAAAAGTAATTTGAGACTTTTTATGACTTACACTAATTTTATAGGTTAATATGACATGTTATTGTTGATTTAAGTAACTTGGTTCGAACTTATCATTCTGTTATGAATTTCATAAAAATCATGTACCAAATAGTGTCAAAATTGACATAAAATAGTTTTTAAAACAAATATTATATTATTAATTGTTATTTTATTCCTAAAAAATATAAGGTTCAGAAAAATGACTTATATAAGATTATATATATTAATAATAAACAACTTGGGGTTCTTTTGGCTTGATATAGTAAGTTTATTAACCATATAGTGTAAGAAAACAAAAAGACACGGTAAAAGTTAAATTATTTAACTTAGAGTTAAATCTAATTGATAAGGTTAAAATAATAACCTAAACTTGTATAAATCCTATTGGTTGATAGGATTTCGACCCATACCCACTTTACCGTCAAAATAAGACCCTTTGGAACCATTATAAACCGATTTTGACTTTAATATAAAATAATATTTTGAGATATTCCTAAGGTGCCCCTCTCCTCCCTTATAAAAGGGCACCTCCTCCCTCTCTTCCTCACACAACTTTGAGACTTCAAGCTCGGCCAAACCCTGCCAAAATCTCTTCTCCACTTCCCTAGTATCATCCTAGAGGTCCTGGTCTTCTTCAAAGACCATCCTTAGTTCTTTAAGTAGAGGTTAAGAAAAGGCGCGTCAAAAAGAGGTAATATCCATTACCGATCTTTTTCAATTTCATTCTTCTTCAACTTATTCTTATTTATTTGTTTCATGATAAAGTAATAACATCAGTATTACTTGCATACTGATATGTTATTATAAATATGAAACAACCCTAATTCACCTTCTATCCATCCTACGGAAAAATGAAATCACCGCGCGTGCGTACGTACGGAATACCGTCTCCACGCCGTGGTGTAATCTATTTTCCACCATAAACTTACAAGGATGACTATAATGGTGTAATGAGTAACTATATATGATTATTATAGAGTTCTATTGATACTGAAATAGTATACATACACTTCAACACAATTCCACGACCATGGGAACGATATCATCGCTCGTGCGTACGTACGGACTACCGTCTCCACGACGCGATGAGATTCATTCTCAATGATTAACCATTCATGAATGATTATAAAGTATATATAATATGTACTAATGAAATATATGACATAATAATGATACTGGATTTATTTATATATTTATATGTATGTCATCTACTTAATTCCATTAAAATTCAATAAGGAAACAAAAACAGCGTTCATGCGTACGTACGGACTACCGTCTCCATGAACGGTGTATTTCTTTCCATTTAATGATTTATTAAATATATGTATATCCTTAATATATATATATATATATATATATCATGTTTTATGTTCTGGAATTAAGTAATCATGATCTAAGTAATCATATGAATAATTACAAGTCAAAACACGGACGACAAATGAAATAATTTTACCCAAAACGCTCTTTAACATGGAATTTACAAAAGAACGGGTAATATAAAGTCATAAGTGAACCATATATGTTATAATAACAATGAATATGATTCTTTAATAAGTAAATGACATTATTTAAATCATTATATAGGAGGTTCGGACACTTACGAAGAAAATCGGACCTAAGGTAAGGGAAATATCACAATCTCATTTTTATCCGAGATTGTTTATACTTTGGTATTTAATGGGGTGTATTTTATCATCCACATACATGTTTTCTCAATATGTAATATTATTTCCATCCACCTAAAATTTTTTAAATCCAATTTTACCCTTCGATGAGTTTTTATTAAAAGATATGAAAGGAATCTTTTGTCGTTTTTCGTACGAGGTACTTTTTGACTTTTCCGACAAAAGTACGAAGAATGTTTTTTTAACTTATACGGCATGAATGGATTTTTAAAACATTATCTCCAAGAATCTTCCTTTACAAGTTTTCAAGTTTATTTTTAATCAACTTTTTTTAGTTTATAATTGTATGACATGTTAAGAAAAGAAAAGTGTTTTTTGAAGTAGAAAGGATATTTTCCTCAAGAATGGAGTTCAAGTGTTTTATCAAAATTATTTTGAATCTAAGATAATATAGGGTTCTGTTTCTATCCCTATTATTACATTTACTTGATTATGTTGTGATGGAAATATTTTTATGAATTCCTTTATCTTCTTTGAATTGTTTTACTATGTCATGATTTTTAAGATTCCCATTTTTATTACATGGGTTATGCAATGATGTATGGTTTATGATTTTGTGGCACACATAAGAATGGTATCATTATGAGATGGGTGGGACCTATATCTCCCTCCAATTAATTGGGTAAAGATTTTATATCTCATGAGATAGACATGGCTGAAATGGTAGGTTATACCGGTTCAGTGAAACAGGACTGAAACGAGGGTTACTCGATTCAGAAATGGACTTTGTCCACTAAGATAGTCTTGGCAATGAGTCTTGACTAATAAGATATGATTCTCTATGATTATGTGTGTATGCCACAATGTTTCATGATTTAAGTTATGATTATTGGGATTTCATTTCACTACTATGATTTATCCCATGTTATGAAATTATGCTCTCTTTTGCAGGTTAAGATTTCAAAAAGTTATGTTCTTATGAATATGACGTGATTGATTTTTCTTTTGTATACCCTTACTGAGCATTTGAGCTCACCCTTTTATGTTTTCTTTTCCCCAGGATATAAAGAAAGGTTTTAGGTAAAAAAGGGAAGATCTTTATGGGAGATATTGAAGATCTTTCACCACGATTAGAAGATTACGTTCCGAGTTTCCAAAGACACTAAACTATTACGATCATTGTGTGTGTGTTTTTGTTATGTACTAAGTATTCTAAAAATGTAATGTAATGTCCATGTACGTCAAGATACGGGTCTCTACAGTTGGTATCAGAGGAAAGGTTTAGTCAACCTTTGGAAACTAGGATGCGAGAACTTTAGTGAGATCCCTAGAGATATTTATAAGGTATGTCTAGGGATGTCCCTAAGGATAAGTATACGTATAGGATACAGTCCTAGAACTACGGTAACGATCATAGAATTTAACATAAGATGTTAGATATTGAGGGTACTCCCCCTTTATTATGTTGTTTTCCCTAGCATGATTTTTGCCTCTCACAATATTATTTTTTGGGTTTTAGAAAATGGATGGAAACAAGATGATTCACGATAATGGAGGATATGATGGACAATGGAATGATATTCTTCATAATGAAATGTGATTTGGAAGTCCAAACATCATTATTATGAAGAATCAGCAATCTCATAATATGATCAATAAAGTAAAATTTGGTAAGTTTCCTGACTCGGCTAATAAGAGAAATATGGAGTTTCATGATGATCATCGAGGAAAGAAAGTTCAATTTCCCCTATGTAAATCATGTGGGAAGAGGCATCAAGGAGAATGTTTCAAAGGAACTGGAAGATGCTTTGGGTGTAGAAAAGAAGGACACAAAGCAAGTAAATGCAAAGGAAAAGGTTCAGTTAACAACATGGATGAGGATAATGGTATTGCTACGACATCAACAATGGTTAAATGTTTTAAATGTGGAATGTACGGGCATTATGCAAACCAATGCCCTAAGGGAAAGTCTCATGAAGATAATCAGTATGGTCGTATGGGAAGTATTTATGTGGATGATGATGAAGAGACTACAAATGATATGTGAGATGAAAGAATTGTTGAAGCTCGGTCAATGGTTTAAGAATGTAGTGGAATGATTACATGTTTATCATGTGTAATGTTGTATAAGTAATCTCATGGTACTATGGAATAAAGAGACATGTAAGGATTGTTACACTGTTGTCTGATTAATGTTACCAGTATCCATGAAAGGTTATTCAGATATTTTTGGAATGTAGATGATATGCGCATAATGAAGGGATAAGGAGAAAATTAAATGTTTGATAGTATTCATGAGCTCATGACTGATATAAGGAGAAGGTTATATCATGGTTTGAGTATATAGAATTTTTGGATTTTGGTATGTGGAAAGAGTTAACTTTTGACAGCATTCATGTTTTGACTAAGGTTTAATGGGTATTCATTTTTTTTCAAGAGAATACATCATTAAGGTATTCACATGATTGGAATGTGACCAACAAGATATATGGGGGACAAATGATGGTATTGACATGCTTGGTTAACTAAATTTCAAGTAATCATTTTCTTTATACTATGAGCTTGGACCGAAGTATTTTAGATAAGCCTAAAGATTGTAATGGATTATGTTAACCATAAGTTAGTATTGTTTAAGTATAGAACATTTTTTTGATATTATTTATGTGATGTTATAGTAATGTAGTTTTAGAAAAAGGACAACCTGCAGGACGGGCGACAACCCATCGCTTCGGACAAGGCTGTGGAAATCGAACCCACAACCGAAGTGTGAATGGCCTTTATCGCCTACCACTGACCTACAGGAAGTCCCTGTTTAGTAGAAACTAGTTTTATTATATTAATCAGTATGATATGTGAAGTATAAGTTCATTTTAGTAACCATATATGATTAATCTCACTATATATGGACTTATGTATTTTTTGATAACTTTTCTAACCTTTTGTTTGAGACAGATGGAATGACCCATCATTCTATCACATGATCTGCTAACACATCACGAATGACAAATTCAACTTCATTTCTTTAAGAGATGAAGTGGAAATTGTCCAAAGAACGACAAACAGTGAGACTATACCAAAATCACGAAAGTATTTCTTCTAATTCCAATTTCATCAACTTTAGGGAAATGATCTTGAAAACCAAAAATGTTGTCTTAGTGCTCTTATATCTGATGAATCAGATGGTACCTTAGATCATCACAAATTTATGGCTTTGTGATTGCTATCTTTTCCATAGCCATGTTCTCTACCACTCTCCATCAGAACATGATGGTTAGATTTCTCTTCCATATCCATATTTTCACCTATGTGGAAACCCAGTGATTAGTTTATTTGGGTAAGCGTTACGTTTCATACTTTTGTTTTTAAAGATATGTTTTGGTATTCCTTTTTACGATGTGGGTTTCTATCAAAGAAACTTTCAAATAGTAAACCATTTATAACCCCGACGAATTTCGAGGGCGAAATTCATTTTAAGGGGGGTAGAATGTAACACCCCGAGATTTTATGAAAAATATTATTTTAATTTCATTAATATCTTATGTTGTATTCTACACCAAGATTACCTTGCGCTATACGCAACACCGTATTAGCTTGCAGTATACGCAACACTATTCTTGGACCGTGTTACACACAATTTTGATAATAGTTATTCTACGCAACATTGAGTATATATATATATATATATATTAAATTTATAAATGAAATATGGTTGGATTCTGTTATATGAAACAACGAAGGATTCTTTCACAACACGCAACCCTGACTTGGCTTGCATTACACACAATCGCGACCTGCCTCGATAGCGTGTGTTGTACGCAATACCGGGTTTTAATAAACAATGTTATATTATTATAATATTGTCATGAACTAGCCGTTATGAATAGTATTAACTAAATTTTGAATTTTATAACATTATTATTCATCTTACACATTTATAGAATATGGTATAAGATCAAAATAAATTTTTCGGGTAAAATAAGTATTTTTCAAAAAATGCAGTTTTACCGCCTTTTGATGGTGCACCCACTTTAAATCTAGTTTTTGACATGTTTATAAGTTCAATTTTACAAAATAAAATTCTTCTTTGGAATCAAGAAATAAAAATTTACTTTGGATAAATTTTTCATATTATTCTGGTAACTTTCACATTTTAATGAATAATAAAAACACGCTATATTTTAATTAAAAACAACTTTTTTCATCATAATATCTTATGTGGTTAAATTATAATATTGAATGGTTTTAAAGTATAAATAGAATATATTTTTACCATTTAATATAATGTATGTCATTAGCATTGATTTTACCTTGAATTCGTAGGTTAAATCAATTCAATCTTTTGCAATGTTTTAAACAAAAAACCCGTTTTTATTCGACAACGGGATTAATTTTAATTTAATTTCTGAAAATTATGTGTTTTGAATTTTAAAAAATTGATTCCATATTTGTAATCAGTGGGTCCAAATTATGTTAATAGGATACTTTTTATTTTTTGGAATTATGAATAGTAACTACGGTAAATTTTATTTACCATAGTTAAAGGTAAATCGGGTAATTAATGGTAAATATAATATTTTAAAATTACCCTAAAAAATGTCAAAATCCTATTGGATGACTAAAAAACGACCCATATCACCTAAGGGTCTTATTAGATTAATTTAATTAAATTTTTTCAATGAAAATAATTTAATTATTATTAAAACCAAAGAATGTGACAACATGTCACTTTCTTAAATCTTATAAGTATAATAATTTTAATCTATTGATAAACTTCATGAAACTTCGAACATGAATAGTCTCCAAAAATCTAATACAATTATCTACATCATAGGAATTTATTTAGAATTTTTAGGGATTAAATAATTATCATTTATTATGACACAAAGATGATGCAGTAATTGTCTTATTAATGAAATATTGACATAATTGATGTTATAAATGCCCCAATAAATGTAATTTGAGACTTTTTATGACTTACACTAATTTTCTAGGTTAATATGACATGTTATTGTTGATGTAAGTAAATTGGTTCGAAATTATCATTCTGTTATGAATTTCATAAAAATCATGTACCAAATAGTGTCAAAATTGTCATAAAATAGTTTTTAAAACAAATATTATATTATTAATTGTTATTTTATTCCTAAAAATATAAGGTTCGGCCAAATGACTTAGATAAGATTATATATATTAATAATAAACAACTTGGGGTTCTTTTGGCTTGATATAGTAAGTTTATTAACCATATAGTGTAAGAAAACAAAAAGACATGGTAAAAGTTAAATAATTTAACTTAGAGTTAAATCTAATTGATAAGGTTAAAATAATAACCTAAACTTGTCTAAATCCTATTGGTTGATAGTATTGCGACCAATACCCACTTTAACTTAGAAATAAGACCCTTTGGAACCATTATAAACTGATTTTGACTTTAATATAAAATAATATTTTGAGATATTCCTAAGGTGCCCCTCTCCTCCCTTATAAAAGGGCACCTCCTCCCTCTCTTCCTCACACAACTTTGAGCCTTCAAGCTCGGCCAACCCCTGCCAAAATCTCTTATCCACTTCCCTAGTATCATCCTAGAGGTCCTGGTCTTCTTCAAAGACCATCCTTAGTTCTTTAAGTGGAGGTTAAGAAAAGGCACGTCAAAAAGAGGTAATATCCATTACCGATCTTTTTCAATTTCATTCTTCTTCAACTTCTTCTTCTTTATTTGTTTCATGATAAGGTAATAAAATAAGTATTACTTACATACTTATATGTTATTATAAATATGAAACAACCCTAATTCAACTTTTATCCATCCTACGGAAAAATGAAATCACCGTGCGTGCGTACGTACGGAATACCGTCTCCACGCCGTGGTGTAATCTATTTTCCACCATCACCTTACAAAGATGAGTATAATGGTGTAATGAGTAACTATATATGATTATTATAGAGTGATATTTATACTGAAATAGTATACATACACTTCAACACAATTCCACGACCATGGGAACGATATCATCGCTTGTGTGTACGTACGGACTACCGTCTCCACGATGCGATGAGATTCATTCTCAATGATTAACCATTCATGAATGATTATAAAGTATATATAATATGTACTAATTAAATATATGACATAATAATGATACTGGATTTATTTATATATTTATATGTATGTCATCTACTTAATTCCATTCAATTCAATAAGGAAACGAAAACAGCGTTCATGCGTACGTACGGACTACCGTCTCAATGAACGGTGTATTTCTTTCGATTTAATGATTTATTATATATATGTATATCCTGAATATATATATATATATATCATGTTTTATGTTCTGGAATTAAGTAATCATGATCTAAGTAATCATATGAATAATTACAAGTCAAAACACGGACGACAAATGAAACAATTTTACCCAAAATGCTCTTTAACATGGAATTTACAAAAGAACGGGTAATATAAAGTCATAAGTGAACCATATATGATATCATAACAATGAATATGATTCTGTAATAAGTAAATGACATTATTTAAATCATTATACAGGAGGTTCGGACACTTACGAAGCAAATCGGACATAAGGTAAGAGAAATATCACAATCTCATTTTTATCCGAAATTGTTTATACTTTGGTATTTACTGGGGTGTATTTTATCATCCACATCCATGTTTTCTCAATATTTAATATTATTTCCATACACATAAAATTGTTTAAATCCAATTTTACCCTTCGATGAGTTTTTAGTAAAGGATATGAAAGGAATCTTTTGTCATTTTTCGTACGAGGTACTTTTTGACTTTTCCGACAAAAGTACGAAGAATGTTTTTTTAACTTATACGGCATGAATGGATTTTTAAAACATTATTTACAAGAAGATTCCTTTACAAGTTTTCAATTTTATTTTTAATCAACTTCTTTTAGTTTATAATTGTATGACATGTTAAGAAAAGAAAAGTGTTTTTTGAAGTAGAAAGGATATTTTCCTCAAGAATGGAGTTCAAGTGTTTTATCAAATTTATTTTGCATCTAAGATAATATAGGGTTCTGTTTCTATCCCTATTATTAAATTTACTTGATTATGTTGTGATGGAAATATTTTTATGAATTCCTTTATCTTCTATGAATTGTTTTACGATGTTATGATTTTTAAGATTCCCATTTTTATTACATGGGTTATGCAATGATGTATGGTTTATGATTTTGTGGCACACATAAGAATGGTATCATTATGAGATGGGTGGGACCTATATCTCCCTCCAATGCATTGGGTAAAGATTATATATCTCATGAGATAGACATGGCTGAAATGGTAGGTTATACCGGTTCAATGAAACAGGACTGAAACAAGGGTTACTCGATTCAGAAATGGACTTTGTCCACTAAGATAGTCTTGGCAATGAGTCTTGACTAATAAGATATGATTATATATGATTATGTGTGTATGCCACAAAGTTTAATGTTTTAAGTTATGATTATTGGGATTTCATTTCACTACTATGATTTATCCCATGTTATGAAATTATGCTCTCTTTTGCAGGTTAAGATTTCCAAAAGTTATGTTCTTATGAATATGATGTGATTGATTTTTCTTTTTTATACCCTTACTGAGCATTTGAGCTCACCCTTTTATGTTTTCTTTTCCCCAGGATATAAAGAAAGGTTTTAGGTAAAAAAAGGGAAGATATTTATGGGAGATATTGAAGATCTTTCACCACGATTAGAAGATTACGTTCCGAGTTTCCAAAGACACTAAACTATTACGATCCTTGTGTGTGTGTTTTTGTTATGTACTAAGTATTGTGCAAATGTAATGTAATTTCCATGTACGTCAAGATACGGGTCTCTACAACAGTGTCTTAATGATTGTCACAGAAACATTTCATTTTTTTAATAAAAAATACAAAAACCCAATTAATACATCAAAAACATATTTTGGAGTTTTTGAGGATACATGGAAAATTTATTGTACTAAATTTAATACAACAATGATTATGAGTAACTTGGTTGATATTAAAAGTGGTGTGAAACATGTTTATTAGGGACTTATGATCATTGAATTTAATAGATTTATATTCAAAGAGGGACCATTTATAATGCTGACACATGAAAAGAAAGTATTTTAATTTTTTGAACAACTGAATAACCCATGTCCCTTCATTTTTCAAGAGAAAATAATTAATTTTGGTGAGGAAGATAATGATGATGTTGTGGATTTATGTGAGGTTTCTTTATCTAATATATTATTTTAGGATGATAACAATGACTATAATGTATACATAGTCAACACTATATGAAATGATCACGATGAAGGGTTATGGGAAAACACTAAGCTACGCTCGTAATTATTTAGGTAACTATTTATATATTTTTTTTGAAATTCACACATTTAAAGACTCTATTTATTAAATTTGGATGTTTAAATATATATATTTATTATTTATATGATTTTTTTGATACATTTTATATTCAAAAAATCTAACTAAACATTTTTATCGAGAAAATGGACATACATCTTTATGTTTTTGTAATATTTTTCTTATAAAAAAACTTTTTTGAAAATGTGACAATTAAATTAATAAATGATAATAATTTATATAATATTTTAATTAATTATTATATTTATTAATTTATGTTACATATTTTTTGGTTAATAATGATGAAATAATTTTTATTTTTAATCTTACACATATGTAATAGTATTTTTTTTTCATTTCATGTTTTTATATTCATTTTTAGATATTTATTTTTCTAATAATGTGGTGGTATATAGAATATCATTACATTCATATATTAAAATGGAACACATAAAGACATAGGAACATTCATTGAGGTATATGTTTGTTTTCTTTTCATATGTTTAAATATCCAGTAATATTTTTTTTATTGAAAGTAAACATTTAATGTCTAAAAAATTATTTTTAGGACTATTGGTGAGCATCCAATGATGAAGTCTACCTATTATTATATATAGAAAATTATTTCTAGAGTTAATAGATTTGAAATCATATGTTTACCAAAATATTCACTCTATCATGGAGAATAAAGGATACTTATTAATTTTGATGTTACAAATAACCCAACTTGACCAAATCCAACATAGTTTAGAAGTTATGTCTTAATGTAGAGATATTGTAGGACAAATATTTTATATCCTGATTGTATGTCCTTCAACAAGATGATAAAATAGTATTTATGGGAGTTTATAATGGTAAAATATCAATATTGATTTATTTTTATCTCGTTATTCCAATATTATATATTTTATATAACTAATATTTAATTATTTCAATTACACATGACATTCAACATTACAGAGATTAAATATATTAAAAAAGATTTCTATATTTAACAGTAGTTAAATAAATATATTTTATTAAAAAATTAACGACAAAATATGTTTTTGTGAAGTTACAAAATGAAAAACCATGCCTTAAGTATGAGTATTTAGATTTAGGGACATTGAATAAAATTTTCACCAACCAGAACGATAAAGAATTCATGGTATGATAATTATTATGTATTGTAAAATTTCTTGTATATTACCTGATTACTTATTCATTTATTCTTATATAATAGGTCTCTAGGAGATCTCACAAATAGATATAGTTTCAGAATACATACCCTCATACTTTATCATGTGGACGAAATCATTTACTACTGAGGAAAATGATTATATAAAAGTTTGATGCATTTACATCTATGTTTGAGATCATCAAAATCTTGGTGAGGATGGAATTTAAAAAGGTTTTTTAATATTATTATTTTTATTATTTTATATCAAAATATTCTATTTTTATGCTTATAAAATTAATTTTTAATTATATTTTCTATAATGTCGCATCATATACTGATGTAAACCATACCCACCTTTAAATTTTGTTTTAAACTATTTTTTACTCATGTTTAATTATTAAAATGAGTATCATGTATGTATATTTTAATTAAAATATAAAACATAAGCGCTTAGACAATTTTTTTTAGTTTATATTGGTTTTTTCTATTTATTATACTGGGAAAATATTTCAGATGTTCTAGGTTCATGCATTTCATTCTATTTTTTTTAAATTCAAAACTTTACAATGTCAAATCTTAAAGAAAGTTATTTTGGTGTTAGGTTTTGGGAAAAAATTGATGAAAAAATACCCTCTCAACATTGGTTTTATAGTAAAATTGATGTGGAAGGTTATTTAATTTTTTCTATAAATTTTACACATGTTTTTTATATAAAACTGACATGGAATTGTAGATTTTTTTATATATTTACATGTTTTTTTTAATAAAATTTATATTGTAACCCTCATTCCACATTGTTTTTATGGTTAAACTAACATGTAAAATTGTTTAATTTTCCACAATTTTTACACTTCTTTTTTTGATAAAAACTGATGTAGAGAGATAGTTTTTTAAATATTTCCATGTCATTTATACCATAAGACTAATGTTGAAACTAATTTTCAACATATTTTTTTTTCAAAAAATAGTAGTTTAAATATATCTTAAATTCCGTTTTTATTTTATGTTTTGACATCTATTTAAAAAAATTAATATTGAAACTATTATTTTTAATGCTGCCTACATTAACATCAGATGAAAAACAACATGGAAAATTTTAATAAATAGATTTTAAATATGAAGTTATAGTAGTGTATATTTACATTCCAATATAGGGAAAGTTTAATTATAATATAAATAGGAGATTAAAGAAGTGGAGGTAATTCATGTGTAGAAGTATTTGGAGAAGGAAATTAAGTACAGTGAATTTTGTAAAATTTTTAAGAAAAAAACATAAAATTCATCAACAATAGGTCAATATAGTTTTGTTTTAGACATAAATTATAGCATTAAAATCGTATAATAATGTTGAAGTTGTTTAAGAGGAGTGCTCAAAAACATTCTAAAAATTTCAAGGAAAAAGAAACTATAATAATTGAAGAAGAGTAGAAAACATGTGCAATTCAAAGATCCATCATAGCATATGATGAAGTGCATCATGAAAAAGTGGCAAAATAGGGGAGTTACTATGTTTATTTAGTTTTTAATTTTCTATTATATTCATTAAAACTTTTTAAATTCTTGATTTTAGCTCAACGATATTCCGATTTACTACAAAGGAGGAAGAGGATAACCATTCTACCATATGAGTATAAATTCAAGTCTATTTTAAATATGAATTGGGTAACTTAATATCATTCTATTGGGACCGGATAACTTCATACTAAGTTAAGGTCTAACTAAAATACTTTAAATAATGATTTCTTGAGAAGAAAACTGATTTTTATTACTTTCTCAGAATTAGTTTAAGAAATTAGTTTTTTTGGAACTCTCATAGTGGATGATATTTAAATTCCTTTATCTTTTTAAAATAAATTTTATTGAACCTTAATTTACATGGAAGTTTCTTATTTTTTAGATATAAAAGAAGAATAAGAATATTTATAGAAGGAAGAGGAAAAATAGATATAATTTCATTGAGAGGGGAGTATTATTCTAACATATTTATAATATTCATTCCCTTTATTACCACATGTTTTTTAAAAGGATGATAATTTGTTTATAAAAGTAATTGAATTCATCCATGGAATGATTGAATTATTTTATTTTAAACTAACTTATTTAGGAGACATCATCACTTAGGAAATGTATATTTACTAGTTTAAAAATTTGATTCACTATTATAATAAATGATAGATTCATAGGAGGGAATTTCTAGAAGTCACATTATTATTTTAATTTTGAGGGTTTTAAATTTATTTCTAGTATGATTAATATTATAGATTTTGATTCTTGGAAAATATCATTTACTAGAATAATTTATTATTTTTATGCCATGAATTGATTAAAAAATATTTTATTTCCCATTCCCAAGAGGTTTTTAATCCCTTTTAAAATTCTATTTCTTATTCCCTTATTCTTGAGAGAAAAAAATTATATTCATAATTACAAGACCTTTCTTGTAATTCTTTTTGAAGTATGAAATTTGTGAAATACATTGAGATGATTAATCCCATAGATTGATTGTAATTTAACTCATTTAATGTTGATACCTACTCTATATATGATCTATTGTGATGAATGAAATTCTTTTAAATTCATTCATATGAAGAAATATTGTAATCTTATTTTACCATACTACCATTATTATTTAATATTATTTCATGATTAATAATTATATTTTAAAAGTGTGATTTGGTTATTTCATGGAACTAATATATGAGACTATTATTAATGAGTGCAGGGAAAGCATCTATTTACCTTTTGGGTAGAAGGGTTCAATTTTTTTCATTTATCAGGCTTAAATTGTGTTTCGTCAATTTTTTAAAAAAAAGAAGAAAAAAATTAAAAAAAGAGAGAAATATTTCTTCAAATAATAAAAAATCTAAAAAAAATATTTTTGAAAGATTCCAAAAATAAGAATAATGAATTTCATTATATTAAAATTTTATGTGTTAACTAATGTAAAAGATGGATTAAATTTCAGATGTTGTCTTTTGAGGGATATTGAATGAGGTAATTTATTTCTTTGAGCTTCAAATTGAATATCATTAATTATTCTTAAAAAAGTTATCCCTCCGTTTCAATTTTTTGAGTTAACTTCTTAACATCACTAACCACCTAATCTTTTCCTTAGATTCATTTTATCCACAATGAAAAGACCTCATAATTGTTTTTGGTTTAATTTTTTTGTGGAGATATAGAATAATTGAATGTTTATGAATAGGGTTTATAAACATTATATTGAGTATAACTACAATTTAATGACCTTGAGTGATGATTGAAATGTGTTTCAATGGATAATAAATGAAATGAATTATAATTAAATGTTGAATAATATGTTTAGAAGATTAAAAATATATCAAATTAAGAAATTATACATAAATAATGATTTGAAAGTCTTTATTGGGATTTATCATGTGTGAGACACTATTTTTGTTAAATGTAATACCCATTTGATAATGAAGAGAAATAAAATATTCTGGATCGTCTTCCTTACAAGCTAGGTCTATTCTCCTATAGCTACCACTACGAAGCACTATGGGTGTCTTCATCATGCTTTGAAGATCACCACCATAGGCTAGAGTGATTAGGGTAATTCCATGGAAACCATGGGGGGGGGCTCAATGACAGGTTCAAATCCTTATTTTGAGATCAAATGTGACCACAACATATAATACAATCTGAATCTACATTGGTATGTAATATTAAACCACTCTATACCTATAGAGTTTTTCCACGAAGTGTTGGAGTAGAGGATATGTTATAAAATCATATAGCACATTAAAGAGAGTCATAATATGACCGATTTATTCATACTACATGGTATATGCTGGCATGGAAGCATTGTATTTACATGATTTTATTTCATGCCATGAATGAATACGAAACACCGTGAACTATGATGTATGAATGTGAAAAAGGGAGGAAGCCATGAATATGTAAGATTAATAGGGGAGTGACCATGGATAATTTATAGGTTTCTTCCCTCTGTAAAATTTTGATGAATTTTACTCATGTCATAGTCTATTCTTTTATATCTCCAAATCTGTGTGCATTGGAAAACATTAGAGTTTCATTGAACTTATCCACATCATGAGCCATAGTTCATAGCCATGACTCCATGAAGTATTTTCAAAAGGGTGACTGCACTATTTGTGTGAAGTGAAATTTATTTTGTATGAGTGATACATATCTTTATGGAGATAATTTTTCTAGTTCCCACCCCCATTTTCAAAGGTGATTCACCAAACTCCCCTCCATTGACTTCCATTTTGGGCATTGCATTTTCACATGAGAAGCAACTATTTATTTGGAAGCTATGAGAGAAGTCCATGATAGGTACAAGATTGGTGGGTGTTGTGTCAAATGTGACATATCCCACCATGGGTATATAAGGAGACCCTGGGGAGATTCCTTTAATCATCAGTTCAAGCCAAGATATCTCCATTATTATAAATCCTTGAGATCTCCATGCGAGTGGATGAAAGGGAGGTGTGGGTGGGGTATCTTGTCACCACTGTTCTTGGTGAAATAAAGTATTTTTATTCCCATTTCAACCATTATTTTCTATTTGTGATCATATAATCACAACAACTAGTATCAAATCCATGTGTGGTAAAATGTTGGTGAGTAGTGGATTTTTTCTAGTCATTGGAAAATTCAAGTTGCTAAAAATCCGGTTTGGAAGTCATCTTTTGAAATTTTTTACTGTTCTGATTCCAATTTTGAAAACAATGTCGAAAACAGAGCCAAAATTAGCATCCTAGGATAATTCAATGTTTAGTCAAGCTTCAAGTGCTACAGTACCCCCTTTCTAGAGAAGAGGGTATTTTTTTGGTGTTAGAATTTTTTTTGATGAGATTCTTGAAGCTACATTAGTGTGCCACATCATCACCACATCTTTTCCACATCATCAGATGATCTTGACCATTGAAAATGATTTTGTCATATCTTGATCAGTTGGTTATCTAATTAGATGATCTAGGAGTTGATTCCAAAATTTTCCACTGTTCCAAACATAATAGTGATCTCAATTGTTCTAGAATATTCACCAATTTTTACAAAATTTAAATTCAATGGAGGGACCATCCACAGGAGGGGTGATCATGTTGAATTATTTGAACTAAAACATTTGGAAGTCTTTAATGTAATATATCCTTAATGAGAAAGATCTTTTTGACCCCCTTGAGAATGAGGGACTGAACCTTGACGCCACTAAGGAAGTAGAGTGGATGAAGATGAACAAGAAGATGATCTATAAAATTTTCCAATGGATCGATCATTGAATTTACCACCATGTTTCATAATATATTGGTGTGTATAAAATTTGGATGAATTTTAAAATACATACCAATAAAAGACCACTTAGAAAAATATTCTCTTGTTGAAGCGGTTGATGAATCTTTGACTACAGAGTGGAATCTCTATAGCCAAGAAAACCAGTGGGTTTCAATGCATGGTGAACCAATTTGTGGTTATAAGTAAGACTTTTAATGATGAATATTAGGTAAACCACCCAAAATTCACACTTCCTGATAGTTGGGATATGCTTATCATCTCACTCAGTAACTCAGTGCCCAGAGGAAAACTTACCATGGCAATGGTAAAAGATGACTTGTTCAATAATGAGGCCTAAAGGAAGGATGCGAGTTATAACCAAACACAAGCTCTAATTCTGGAGAAGTGTGGGAGAAAAAAAGGAGAGGGTTGAGGGGAAATAACCAGAGGCCAAATAAAGAGAAGAGTAAGTTCCATAGATGATAGGAGGACAACATACAAATGCAATCATTGTGTCATAGAGGGACACATGAATAAGATCTATCAAAAGATTCTACAAGAAAAGCGACAAATTAGAAACCAACAAAGAAGAAATATAGATGAATATGTGAGTTCCACTAGATAATTTTTTCTTTGTTCCAAAGACTATAAAGATACATTCTTTTATACATCAGGACAAGACACAGAATGAGTGGTTGATACTGAAGTATCTTACCATGTCACACCACAACTTGAGTATTTCTTAACTTATCAAGATGGTTACTTTGGTGTAGTCAAGATGGGGAATATGAGTTTGAATAAGATTTTTGAAATGAGTGATATATAATTCATGATGAATGTTTGATTTACAATCACCCTAAAATATGTTCATCATGTTCCCAGCCTTTGAATTAACAAGTTATCAGGTATAGACTTTGATCGAAAATGATATGATATCATCTACCACAATGGAGTATGGAAGATGAAAAAAGCATCCATCATCATTGCTTGAGGACACATATGTGGTAAATTGTACAAAAATCATGTGAAGATATGTACATAAAACCTCAAAATGATGGAAGAAGAGACATCATCCAATATGTTTCATAAGATAATCAACTATATGAGTGGAAGAGGGTTATCTACCCCGATGAAGAATAAGTACATCAGTATTAACAATGATGAAACACTTGATTCTTACAAATCCAGCTTGTATGGAAAGAAAAATAGAATCTTATTCAATACTAGATAATCAAGGAGATCAGAGTTTCTAGATCTGGTGCACTATGATGTATGCAGACCCATAGAGGTGGATTCATTGGGAGGTAAAAAATATATTCTATCCTTTATCGATGATTCATCTCAAAGGGTATGAGTGTTCTTTTTGAAGACAAAGGACAAAGTATTGGACTACTTCAAGATGTTCCACACCATAGTGAATCATGAAACAATAAATAAGATAAAGTGTAATCATTTAGAAAACAAAGGGGAGTACACATCCAGGGAATTTGATGCCTATTACCGGAGTCAAGGAATCCGATATGAGAGGACTCTCCCACGCACCCCACAACACAACGAAGATGAAAAAAGGACGAAGAAAACCATCATGGAGAAGGTTATACCCTTGATTATTTTTCTAAGATGCCTATGATTTTTTTACAGATAACTTGTTCACATTTCATGCTACCTCATCAATATATCACCATCGACCCCACTAAATTTTAAGATTCTATATAGGAGATGTTCTGATAAAAATCCCTCTTAATATCATTTACAGGTATTTGGATGTTTGTCTTTTGTACATGTATCCAAGGAGACCGGGTAGAAGCTAGATGAGAGATCAACTCTATGAAGATTTATCATCAATAGAGATTCGGAGTTTAGATACAATATTTGCATCTTTAAGGAGAAGAAGGTCATCAGAAGCATATATATTTTTTCCATGAGAACTAGACGATTGAGGACATTAAAAAACCAATAATGTGTCTAAGGGAAAGTTTTGAGGAATAAATTCTTGATCCAACACCTATACCAACACCACCAGTTAATGAATTGAAGGAGGTGATAGATGACTCATCGACAGTGGATCAGGAGGTAGTGGAGGAGGATATTGAGAAAGGGAGACTTAGTACTCTCCATAAGAAGTTGTATAACCATCACAAGGGATAGGTAATGTTGTGCCTCCAGAACCTAACATTTCATAGGTTCAAACATCTTTATGAAGAAGGATTATGGGAAAAAATATTTAATGTTAGTGTACCTATTGCTGAATAATGGGGGGGGGATATAAAAGAATACCCGAAATTAGAGTCTCATCCAGAAAAAAACAAGTGGTTGTACATAATGGAAGATGAGATGGATCCATTTATGAAGATTCATACCTATGATTTGGTGGAACTACCCAAAGTTAAGAAAGCACTAACAAACAAATGGGTGTTCATGATGAAGAAGGATGGCAGTAAAATAGTGATCAAACACAAAGCTAAATTTGTTGTAAAGGGATTCCTTCATAATAATGGAGTTAACTTTGATGATATATTTTCAGCCATAGTGAATATGGAATCAATACAAGTCATTTTCAAATTGGTTTCTAGCTTGGATTTGGAGCTTGAAAAGATGGACGTAAAGACACATTTTCTTCATGGTGACATCTCCATGGAGATATATATGAAGAAGACTGAGGGTATTGAGGTTCGTAGAAAAGAAAACCTCATCTAAAAATTAAATAAGAGCTTGTACCAACTGAAATAATCTCCCAGGAAGTGGTACAAGAACTTTGACACATTCACGGTGAGTTATGTATATAAGCGGGCACATGCTGACTGGTGTGTTTATATCCAGATATTTCAGGATGGTAAATTTTTTTATCTTATACTTTATGTTGATTACATGTTGATCATTATAAAGGATGTAGTCAAAATCATCCTATTGAAGGAGGAGTTATCCAAGTCTTTTGATATGAAGTACTTGGGAGCATCTCAACAGATTTTGGGGATGTAGATAATTCATGATAGAAAGGGGAGGTTGTTATGGATATCTTAGGATAAGTATATTGAACATGTTCTGAAATGTTTCAAAAAGGAAAATCCCAAACTAGTTAGAATTCATTATTACATACATTTGAATTTGAGCAAGAGTTCATGTCCATTTCCCAAGGAAGAAATATAGGTGATAGAGATGATACCATAATTCTTAGCAATTGGAAGCTTGATGTATGCTATAGTGAGTACAAGACCAGACATTATCTAGGAAGTGGTGACCGTGAGTCTATTTCTCTCTAATCCTGGGAAGAAGCACTGATATGAATTCAAGTGTATTCTGAGGCATATTAAAGGTACTTCAAATCTATGTTTGTGCTACAAGGATATGGACCTCTCTTATAGGGTTATATAGATAAAAATATAGAATGAGATCATAATAGTAAGGATTATACATCAGGATATATCTATACATTTGCATGAGGAACTGTATCATGGCAGTCAAGGTTGAAGAAGTGAATTACTTTATCCATGATAGAATAAAAGTAAATTTTCTTGCTTCAAAATCTAAAAAAGAGATGTTGTTGCTAAAGAATTTTTCCAAGCGATCAGATTCAGCCAGAAGGAGTATAGGGTTCATTAAGAGAGTGAAAGTGATATGGAATTTTGAAATAACTCCATGTACCACTCTAAAATAAATCACATTGACATTATCTACCATTGGATATATTTATTGATAAATCAAAAAATTCTATGACTTTTTAATATCTACACAACGGATAACCCAACAGATATTTTGAAAAAAGCGATTTCTCGAGAGAATCTAGACCTTTTCATATGCTCTAGTAGATTTCATCTAGAGGGGAAGAATTGATGGAGATATTTTTTTTCCAGCTTCCCACCACAATTTTCAAAGGATGTGCACTAACCTCACCTCCATTGACTTCCATATTATGTGATGAATTTTTCATATGAGAAACAATTATTTATTTGGAAGCCATGGTAAAAGTCCATGGTAGGTGGGGGATTAGTGGGAAACCTCCTACCATGGTGGTATAAAGATTCATTGGGAAGTTTCTTTTAATGATCAATTCGATTTGAGAGAGATCTATTTTTATAGAGCCTTAAGATATTAATGTTAGAAGAAGAAAGGGAGGTGTGGGAGGGGTACATTGTCATAATTTTTCTTGGTGAAATAAATAATTTTATTCCCATTTTTCTATATTATTTTTTCTTTGCGATCATCGAATCACAACACATCTCACCTAATTATTTCATGCCACAAGGTACCAAAAAAGGTTTTTTGTAAGAGTCAATGAATATGGTATAATATTATTCATTCCTGTAGACAAGTAGTGTTTAAGGGTCTACAATTTATATAAATTTGAATATGTAAGCTTGTATCATGGTTTATTTTTTTTCACCATGATTTTCATGTATGAGAAGTATTTTGTGGGACTTGTCATGGTTTTGTTGAAGAAGTTCACATCACGAGTATCAAGATACAATAGATGGATCTTTGTGGATAAAAAGGTTCACATTGTGAGAGGATGTTGGTGTATAGTGACCATGTAGAGGTAGAGGCAATAGGTTTTACAATGGATCTGGAATTATATGTTCATGTCATGACCTATAATCTCACGTCATAGACATGAAATAATAATGGATGAATAATTGGTTCACTCTGTGACCTGTATACTCACATCACTAAATTTATTGTTTTTAAGGATTTAAATATAGTATTCCATTATTTTTAGGATATATTAGATATAATTGATAGGGATATTCCACATAGGGTTTTGAAGGATTTTAAAAGGGAAAACAAAACTACTAAAAGGGGAGACCTTTTTTGTTAGGGTACATTTATGTTTTTATAGAATTTTCATTTTGTAAGTATGGATATCATACTTTTTAATTTTTCACATGATTCTTGGAAGCATTTTTTATTACTCAATATTTTCTTGGTTTTACTTATTTTATTCTCTCATCTATGTGATATAGTTTACCCATTGTCAATGATCACTTGAAAATGAGTGGCTAAAACCATAGGAGATAGAGTAATCACTTGAATTGGGTGTGTGTAACATGTTTATATTATTATTTTCATATTGGATAATCTTATACTTTAGTGTTTCTGTATGACATAATCTATTTATATTTTTTATTAGATCATTAAAAAGATATATTTAATAATGAACAAAAACCAATGAAGTATAGTTAAATAATTAATTGAAAATGAACCGTATGGTTACTTACACATATAATCTAAACACCATATGATTTATCTATTTTAGTTTTTTTGGTTATGGGATTCATGATGGTAGAGTTGTATTGATAGAAATTTACCCAATTGATTTAAATTATATTTATGATTATTAAAATATTTATTTTGGTCATTTTTTGAGTAATGTTTAGTTAATATTCATAGGAAAAACACCCTTGGATATTTATTCCCAATATTAATATTCTTTTCTACCCTTTCATATACCTTTGAGTCATTAGGTTGTTAGTTAATTTAATCCAGATTTAATTTTATAGCCTTGACAAGGCTATGAAGGTTTGACAATTAGTTTAGAGATGTCACTGGGAATCCCTATTCTACATGTTATCAACCTTGCACATTTACTATTATATTCTGTAGTATTTAGTGTGGTTTGGGAAAATTTTAATTCTAAAATATGATATCCTATTTTATGTAAAGACACTAGTAGGTATTATTCGAAAGAGAATATTTGGAGGAGAAAAACTATTAATTTTCATGACCCTTATTCCCTTTTACACAAACCCATTCCAAAAAAATAAATAATAGATTAATTAATTGTAGAGTTAGATGAATGAAATTGATAGTTTAAAAATGTTTGGATAGAAAATCTCACAAATTATTCAATAAACTACAATAGTAATAGATCACACCTTGATAAATTTTCAAAACCACTAACTCTAGTCACCTTCATTCAATGTACTCCACGATAAATTACTTGAGAGATATTGATGGAGAGAAAAATAGACATGATATATATTGAATTACCTCTACCCATAACCCATTCCTCTATTTAATTGTCAATTTTCCCTGTGAAGTTATGACAATAAATGTGTCAAATGACTCCCAATCTCCTCATTCCATCATAATTCTATTATCCACCATGATAAACCCATAGTGAAACATTTATTAAAATTATCATTTCATTCATAATTATATCCATATTTTCAAAATTTCCTTAAATTCATTAATTTTACATAAGTGACCAAAATCAATTACCAAATAAAAATTTAGATTGAAATAAATCTACATAATTTTCTATTTAAAATTCACCCCTCACATGAAAAAACTAATTTCTCAATGAAATTAGCCCAATTAAAGTTTTCATTTTAATAATAACAAAATTATTTCATATACATATCATACCAAAATAATATCACATAGTTAAATTATAAAACAATTTAAGGATAATGTAATTTTTCCATAGAAACTATACTTTAATAAATGAACTAAATTAATCCTCCCCATATATTAAATGAAGTCAAACAAATACAGATGTAACATGGTAAATTGTACTAGATATATGCATAACTTCCACCAAATGAATAAATCCACAGTTTTACATTATACTATGATCATCATGTTTCTTTGTATATAACATAACTATTAATTAAATAACAATCATTGGATAATACACTCACACTTGGTACTTTTTTCTAATAATCATATTCTTAGAAAATTTGATTTTGAATTAGTAGATAATCCCTTTAAAATATTTTATTAATAATAACTTGTAACCTATTGAATATATATATATATATATTATCTATCTTTTATGATTGATTGGATTATATTTCCTAAAAATGACTTTTTGAGTTTCAAGATATGGTATAACATCTGTATTATCATGAAAAACATATAAGTGAGATCACTATTAACTTATGATGAGTATTATAACAAGATCACTTTATAAAATTCATTTACCCTCAATATTCTCAATGCAATAAGATTTTTAGAGAATAATTTTATCCATGTGTGGTAGGAATTAAATATATAATTGAATACATTATTTAACAACATACCTCTCTGTAATAAAAACTTATAAATGTTTTAATTTGTTTGATATCCATTTTCAATATCTTTATATACCATTAAATGGGGTACACTCATATTAAATGAACAATATAAAAAATATAGATCACTTTTACCAAGAAAACTATAAAATAATAACCCACAATAGTAGTAAGGTTTATGATTATAAGGTAGGGAGACTACAAAATCATATAATAATATATTAAAATTGTATAAAATAATGATAAGTAGTGGAAACTATAATAAATAACCCACAATAGAATAGTAATTCATCCAGATATAATAAACATGAGAAATTAAATCAATGTCATATATGAAATGATTATCATGTCATGTGATATACAAAAAGGGGAATATGTGTACTAGCATGTATATCATGCTATACAAAAATACAGAAAGTCCAAAAACCATCTCCACTAGAATCATGAGCAGAATCTCGGTCCTCTTCTCTTATACTCCATACTAGGCAGACAATTAAGCATCCACAGTCAGAATATTCCCTATGTACCTACTTGTATCTATAAAATCTATTCGGGTATGAAGCAGCCTCCTAAATAGGGTGTGAGATATACTCATTATTCCATAAAAAATAGTGTCTAATAAAATCCAACTAGGGCATTTAAAATTAGCATCATGCATGTATAAGAATGTAAGAAAAAAATATAAACTATAAATGGGTGGGATCTGGTTCCAAAAGGACACAAGGCTAACATTTCATGCTTTGTACTAAGCAAATATATCTCTGAACATGTGACAATATATATGGGTATGCATGTATAGATAGATATGTATATATTTGGTCTATATAAATAGTTAAATTTATAGCCATATATATTTATATATATTACTACTAGATAGGACCCATGGCGTAACTCAGGAATCCATGTGTAGTAGTAAGAGTCTCATATAATTTCAAGGGATACCATGACTGGGTTTCATGAATCATATGGGTCACCATGCCCATATATCACAATGTGGGACACCATTCCCAATTCTTATATTTAATTATGGATTTCATTCCGATAAATTATATTTCTTTGGGAATTTCATGCCTATTTATCACATTTAATTTGGGATTTTATGCCCATATATTACATTTTATTGGGTATACCATGTTCAGTTATTAATTATAATTAGGGATGCCGTCCCCATATATCACATTTCATTGGGGACACCATTCCTAGTTATCAATTCTAATTAGGGACACCTTTCCCATATATCACATTTCATCAAGGACACCATTCTTAGTCATTAATTATATTTAGGGATTCCATGTCCATAATTCATATTTATTTAATAAAGGCCAGTCATGCTTTAATACATACGAAGGATTAATTTTAATTCATTTAATATACCATTAACTAAGGGGAATAACCCCTATTCATATGGAAATCATGTGAAGTCATCATCCCAATCACTCCCATTTATTTTAAGGTTGTATCTTCATTTATAAACAATCCAACACCACATAGAATGTGTTATATCCATATAATAATTTAATTTCTCAAGGGAATCACATAATAATACCCCAAGAGGGATCAATTTTTCAGGTGGGAGACCTTTAACCATAAACATGGGTATATGATGAAATTATAACATGGATAAAAATTTATATTCAAGAAAATTATAAATTTAAGGTAAGCTGTAGAGAGTCCAGCATGTGGAATTGCAATGAATTTTACAAATTGACTCATATTTTGGTAAAATATACTAGACATCCTACCTTGTTTTGGAAGATTAACCCTCAACCGTTATCATCTTTAGATTCAAAGTATAATGAGAGAAATCAAAAAAAAAATCTTTGAAAATAGGAAATATTATCTTACTCCAGTATTGCACTAATGATGCAGATATAAACTAAGAAATAAAGGTAGAATAATGAATATCATACAGATATGCATTTAACAAAACCAATGATGAAGAGATCAGTGCTCAAAAAAATAACCTAGATCAATGTCTAGGTTGGAGACTAAGAGGGGTTTTCCAAGAACATGGTCTTTTATGCAAGGGATAATGGAGGAAGATGTTTTAAGTTGAAAAAAATATAGGGAAAAAAATTTCATTTTACCCATCATTTAAAGGGTGCATGGTTTAGCCGCACGGTATGGAGAAATTTTCTTCCAACCATTTAACCTTACTACCTAAGTGGCACTAAGGTTACATGCTAGGTGCATGGTTTGAGAAAACCATTCATAGGTCATGTGCCTTACTACAAGATAATTTTCATTTACAATCATTGTTGTATAGCTTGGGAAGCCCGATTGAAACAAGCCATGTGGCCCTTGACGGTGAACTAGAGTACCCCACATGACCATGTGGACTATGGTGCATGGTTAACACTAACCATGACCCCCTCTGTAATTTATTGCATCACCCATATGGTTGATTAATACGGTTAGAACTAACCATGTGCTAACCATGCTATAAAATTTTTCTTTCCAAAATCTGGAACTCTGAGCTCAAAAAAATCCTTGGACTCTCCCTCACAAAACCATATCCTATTAAACATATTTCAAGAATAATATAAGAGGATTTTTATTGTAAATTAAGTACCATTACCTCTTCTAAAAATATGGGATGTTACAACCTCACCTCATTAAAATAACTCGTTCCCATGTTTCCCATTAGAGGGTGGTAGAACATCATTTAAGAAAAGTTCCAGCCATTGAGCATATACATTGGTCTCTCCTTCCCAAGTCTCTTCCTATGCATGAAATTAATACCATAGTACGTATACCATATGAGAAAAACTTCTTTATAGTTCCTTCATGCTCTGACCAATGATATGATTAAGATTCTTCTTAAAGGAAACATATAACCCCATATCAATATACTTAGGATAAAATTAATTAGATGGGTAAGATTACTATTGGTGAAGTTTTGATACATGGAATATGTATTTCATGACTCGGTACCATTGAGGTAAATCTAAATAATAGGATATCATACTTACTATCTACATGATCTCAAAATTCCTAATGTAATGGGGTGAAAAATTTCCCTATCTATGAATCCATCTATAACCCAACCTAAGAGAAACTCACAACAATAAATAAAGTACCACCTCAAACACTAGAGGTAGGTAGTGAGGAGATTTATGAGACTTATACCAAGAATAAATTGCATTTATACACTTTTGAATTAGATGAACCTATTCTGAAGTCTCCTAAATGAGATGAGGTCCTAGTAGAACTGCCTCACATGCCTTTAACCAACATAAGGGTGAATAGAACGAAATACTATATAGGACCTCATAGGGATCTGTCTTAATAGTTTTCTGAAAGATATTATTTTAGGAAATCTCAATGGGTGGTAGTTGTTTTTCTAAATAACCTCCAAAATCAAGGATGCATTAATGAAGAAATTCCTATATCACCTATTCATATGCCCAGACTAATCGTTGGTTTATGGGTGGTATGATATACTCAGAATAACCTACAAAACAAATTCTTTATATAACCTCTTTATGTATTTTCTCTCTTGATTCTCTCTTTTGTCGATGACCTAGACAGTATGCTTCCAGATTCTTCTCCCCCCTCCCGATCGGAGGGGGGAGTCTTTTGATTTCATCTATAGGGGAAGAGTATTTCAGATCTCGGTTCTCTTCTATCCTTCCCAAGGATCCCTATTTCTCCAAAGGTCCCAGATCTATTCCAAGAGGCTCCTCAACTTTCACTGCTTCCGGCAGAGCTCAAAGGAACCTCAGATCTTTGCAAGCTCACAATGGCGGCCCGTTTCTGTCTCTAGCATCCCTCGGTTGAATCCTTTGATCACTTCGTCTCTAAGTCTTGGAAGCTATAGGAGTGTGCAGTCACTGATTTTCTTGACCGAAAACATTTCATGATTCTCTTTTTATCGGAGGATGATTTGATCTATTCCTGGTCCATGCCCCCTCGAATATGCAATGGGCCATCTTTCTACCTATTTCACCGGAGCTTCGATTTTCATATGCGGCGTGACCCTTTGACGTTCATGGCCTTGGTAAGTCTTTCGGGCCTTCCTCTATCATTTCAGAATCCTTCTATACATTGTGCAATTTGAAAAATGATTATGAGGTATCTTTGCTATGATTGGAATACTGAGGTTGTTTTTCATCCTATCTTCCTGATAATATGTGTGGAAGTTGATGTTTTAAGGTCTCTGGTTTGATGCATCTTGATTACAGATGACCAAGAGTTTCGTTTGAACCAGGAGTTGGTTTTTGAGTCGTGGATGCATTATTGTGTGTCCTATAGTCGGTGTGGTCATTTGGAATTGAAATTTGGCAGTAGGAGGGTGATTGGATGATCACAAGTGATAGAGACGAGTCACAGTGGAGGGTGTTCTGCTACTGGTCTGGATACGTTCTTGAGAATGGGTCACACTAAAGCTGGTTTGACAGTAAGAAGGGGTGAGGTAGGAGATAATACGGTATTTGAGGAGGGCGTTGGGTGTACTGGACGTGGAGATGATGTTGAGCAGGATAATTGGGTGGGAGAACCTCTAAATAGCGGTGCAACAGGGAAGGATCTAGTGGAATAAGCTCTCATGAAGGGGTGGTCTAAGAACCTTTAGCTGGCGGTGCAATGGTGGAGGAGCCAATTCTAACAGTTCTATTGCAGGGGATGACCCAAGATGGTGTTGAAGCGGTTCCTGCATGCTCGTCTGGTATGAAGGAGATGCTGGGAATTCAGGTGGGAGACTCAGTAGTTGGCTATGTAGTGGTGGAGGAGCACCAGATCCAGTCCTAATGCAGGGGGTGAATCGAGATGCTTCTTCTTCGGTTACTACATGTTGTTTTGGGATGAAGGAGATGTCGATGACCTCAATTCCGACAGTGAGGATAATTTCTGATAGGTTGATGAGTGACCTCGGTGTTGGGTATTAGTCTTTAGTGGATGATAATGTAGGTATGTGTCAATCAGGTCCTGCCACTAGATAGGTTGTGGGTGAAGATACTATGGAATTTGTTGTTCCTGTCTCAGGGGCTTTGGATGCCTGTGTTCAAGAAGTGCAAGATGATGATACTGGTGGAATGGTGATCATGATCTCTACTGGAAATAGATTTCTAGAACTAGAAAATGAGGAGTAATTGCTTGAAGAGAAGAATGATGTAAGGCAGGAAGGTGGCATCTTGTAGCTTTCTGTTTCTCCGAAGGATGCTGTAATCAGGGAAGACATGCAGAACCTGGTGGATCAGCAATAATGCCTTGCTATAGTTAATATTAACAGTCAGGTCCAACATGAATTTATATTGGAGGAGGGTTACTAAGAGGTGGAAATCATGGGAAAGTGGGGTGACATCTCAGATAGTGACAAGGAAAAGGATAATGGCGTGGTCCAGACTTCTTTCAGTGATGTTGTTCAGGGTTAAAGGATGAAGGTGTACGGGGATGAGGATGCTAAGACTGGCCCACCTCAATGATGACTGAAGAAATACTATTCTTATCTTCCAAGGACGGTGACTACCATATCCTCTATTGGGAGGGAATGTTGGAAAATTCAGTCCTCAAAGGAGTTTCTGGACTTGGAGAAACAGATCCTTAGAAAGAAATATGCCAAGGTTCATAATTTCTATGAAAGCACAGAGTGGGAAACAGATACTGGAGAGGAAACAATCTACAATTGGGGTGGTGACAGGTATGATTTCTATGATATGTAGATGTTTTTTCTGACTTGCTGCACATTCTTAATGTGTTTTCTTTTATTAATAAATAGTCAGAGGTTTGTCTCGGAGAGATCATTCCTGGTATATAACCTCTTCTAGAAACATGTTGTAAAACAATCATATATATCTTATATGATAGAACGAGGATCACCATAAAAGAGTACAATCTACCGAATATAAATCCTTTTATACCTATCTATTGAAAATTTATTCTTGATTAGAAGAAAGTGTGTTACCTTAGTCAAACTATCGATGAACTCCCATACCACATAACTACCTTAAGTGGATATTGAAAACCCCATTATGAAATCCATGGTGTCGTTTTTCTATTTGCATCGAGGAATAGAAATAGGTTGTATACGTCCAATAGGCCTTTAGTGCTCTTCTATCACCTTTTGACCAGTAGATCACCATGAGATAAAACCTACAATCCACCTCTTCATACCTAGGTACCAATACTGATGATGTACATCTCAATACAAATTGGTAAACCTAGGGCTTACTTCCCAAACATAGGCATGAGATTCTCACATCAATTCTTATTTTAAATCTATAGGAACTTGGACATGACCATGAAAGTATAGGATCTCATCCTCATTTATAACCCGACTAGGTGGTGAATCCTCACCTGAGATACTCTCCCTCAAGGCTAAGCCTTTAGGATTTGAAATTTTTCTCATACATACCCATTCTATAAGGTATTATTCCAAAGCTACTAAAATAAGCTTCCCATGATATTCTCAAACCTCTAGGTGCATCTCAGAAAATAGGGCCATCAACCTCCACTCACTATTGGCCTCTTAAATAGACCATGTTTGAGTCTTCTGGATAAGGACACCAACTACTTCATTTCCCTTCCCTAGTTTACAAGTGATAAAAAAGTCAAATGATTGGAGTTATTCTACCCACCTGCACTACCTGATATTCAAGTCACACCATGTGGAAATGTAATTGAGAATTTTGTGTTCTATGTAAATAAATAATCAGTATCCTAATACATAATGTCTCTAAAAAATAAGGAATGAACCAAATCTACAAGATCAAGGTCATGAGTAGGGTGATTAAACTCATGAGGTCTTAGTTGGAAAGACCCTTATGCTACAACTCGATCTCGTAGGATCAAAACTACTCCTAGCTTGATTCTTGATGCATCATAATAAAATTCATAGTTTTTACTAGGATTTGGAAGAATAAAGATTGAAACTGAAGTTAATCTCCGTTTCAGAATTTGAAAAGATAAATGTTTGGCTTTAGAAAAAAAACATTTTTTAGTCAAGTTCATGAGAGGTGTTTCTAGGAATGATAAATCCTAAATTAAATTCCTATAGTATCCAACCTATCTAAAAAAACTACATATGTAAAATAAATTCTTAGGCTATTCCTAGGAAACTATTTCTTTCACCTTTTTTGAGTCAACATATACTCTTGGATTTGAATTTGTTTGACTCAATAAGTGTACCTTACTGATCTAAAGTGGAATTTTGTGATCTTAGTATATAGTTTTTTTTATCTCATTGTATACAAAATGATCTCGATATGATTAGTATAGTCATGTAGAGAAATAGAATTCACTAAGTTATCATCCAAAAAAAGAACCACAAATGGACCCATATATGTGTAGAAAACCCGATTCATTAGGGCCATGAAAAATGTCAGTGCATTCATAAGAATGGATTTCATAACCAGATACTGACAAAATAAATATCTACTCATAATAATTTTATATAGTATACATGATGGAATAATATGCACCTAATGGTATCCCAACCTCAAATCAATCTTGGAGAAAACCACTTCTCCTCAAATCAAGTTAAAGAGGACTTCTATATGGGGTAGTGGATAATGGCTCCTAATCATAAGTTGTTTTAATCAGTGATAATCCACATAAAGCCTGATGTTACTCTCTACATTATTAGGGAATAGTATAGGAGATGTAACACCCGAGACTTTTATAAGAAATATTTTGTTTTTATTTTATATAAATCATCAAATGAATTTTTCACTACACACAACACTAGATTGGCTTTCTTTACACGCAATCGCGACCTTCCTTCATAGCTTGCGTCGTACGCAATACCGAGTTTCACTAAACAACGATATGCTATTAAAATATTATTAAAACTAGCCGTTATGAATAGTAATAACCACTATTTGAAATTTTGTAAATTTTATTTTTTCAAAATGGACTTCATTTTTGGATTCGGAATATTGAAATTAGCATAGGGTTAAATTTTGGTATTTTTCTAGAAACTTTCAATTTTTGATGAATAGTGAAAACACTGGGTTTCTATTTAAAAACCAACATTTTATTTAAATAATTATTTATTTTATTTAAATTTATTTTAGGTCAAAATTGATACATAATACCTATATAAGTTCAATGTAATTCATTTGAGTCATTTTATAATAATTTTAGATATATAAAAATTTTATTGAACTTTTCACCGTCTTTTACCCACCTCCAAGGAGAATTTTCAAATTCACATAAAACTTAATTTTACTGCTTCTGTGAGTGGAATTTCGAAAGTCTGAGAGACACGGTTAATATCAAGGACTAAAATGTGGTTCAATGAGATGAAAATAATTTTTGGTGAATAGTGACTTTTTACTTTTTTTTACCACGGTTAAAATTAAATAGTTCAATTAAGGGTAAAAGTGTTATTATTATTACCCTAAAACATGTCCTAATTCTATTAGATAAGTTTAATTCGACCAAAAACAACCTTAGAAATAAAATATGACCATTTAGGCCCACTTGGATTAGATTAGGACATTTATTATTAATTTATTTAAAGAAGGGTTAAAATAGTTAAAATCAAAGTTTAATAAGTAAATCATTTTTAATATAGGGTTATACATAAGATAAATTCGACTATAAATATTCAATAGAAATATAAAAATATTCCCTACATAATGTTATTTTATTTTTAAATTTTAGACTTTAAATAATTTATTTTATTTATGACACAATGATGATGCAGTAATTATCTTATTAAAGAAATATTGACATAATTGATGTTATAAATACCCAAATAAATGTAATTTGAGACTTTTTATGAATTCAGATAATTTTATATGTTAATATGACATGTTAGTGTTGATTTAATTAACTTTTTTCGAACTAATCATTCTGTTATGATTTTCACAAAAATCAATTACCAAATAGTATCAAAATTGACATAAAATAGTTTTAAAAAAAATATTATATTATTAATTGTTATTTTATTCCTAAAAATCTAGGGTTTGGAAAAATGACTTAGATAAGGTTATATATATTAATAATAAACAACTTGTGGTTCGTTTGGATTGTTATGGTAAGTTTATTAACCTTATAGTGTAAGAACACAAAAAAGACATGGTAAAAGTAAAATTATCTAACTTAAAGTTAAATCTAAATGATAAGGTTAAAATAGTAAAATAAACTTGTCCAAATTCTATTGTATGAGATGAGTTCGACCCATCCCCACCTTATCTTCGAAATAAATCAATTTGGAGCTATTTAAAACTGGATATGGATTTATAATAAAATAATATTTTTAGTTTTTCCAAAGGTGCCCCTCTCCTCCCTTATAAAATGGCACCTCCTCCCTCTCTTCCTCACACCACTTTGAGCCTTCAATATCGGCCAACCCCTGCCAATTTCTCCTCTCCACTTCCCTAGAAACATCGTAGAGGTCCGGTTCTTCTTAAAAGACCAATTTTAGTGCCCTAAAAGGAGGTCTCAAAGAAACGCTTCAAAGAAGAGGTAATGTCCGTTACCGATTCTTTCAACTTTATTTCTTCTTCCACTTCTTCTTAATTAGTTGTTTCATTATGAATTAATAACATCAGTATAACTAATATACTGATATGTTATTATAAGTATGAAACAACCCTATTTCACCATCTATCCATCCTACGGAAAATGAAATCACCGCGCGTGCGTACATACGAAATACCGTCTCCACGTCGTGGTATAATCTATTTTCCACCACCACCTTACTTGGATGTGTATAATGGTGTAAATAATGAATATATATGATTATTGTACAGTTATATTTATTATTAAATAGTATACATACACTCCAATACAATTCCACGATCATGGTAATGATATCATCGCTCGTGCGTACGTACGGAATACCGTCTCCATGATGTGATGCGACTCGTTCAACATGGTTTTCATTGAATAATGATTACATAAATGAATTGAGCGAATAAATATGATATATATTACACCAATACCATTCTTTAAATGAGGTATCTATAACCTAAAAATAAGAATAAGAATTTATTTGACAAAACACGCATAAGAACAAAAAGAAATAAACACCCGAATAACAAGTAGCAATGAAATATTACTAATAATAAGCTAAGAATATGACCATATATGATATCATAACAATGATTATGATTCTAGAATAATTAAATTACATTATTTAAATCATTATACAGGAGGTTCAGACACTTACGAAGCAAATCAGACCTAAGGTAAGGAACAATCTCACAATCTCAATTTTTATCCGAGATTGTTTATACATCAGAATTTACTGGGGAATATTTATCATCCACATCCATGTTTCCTCAATATGTAATATTATTCAAATCCTCCTACAATTTTTTAAATCCAATTTTACCCTTTGGTGAGTTTTTAGTAAAAGATATGAAAGGAATCTTTTGTTGTTTTTCGTACGAAGTACTTTTTGACTTATCCAACACAAGTACGAGAAGAATGTTTTTTTTAACTTATACGACATGAATGGATTTTTAAGACATTATTTCCAAGAAGCTTCCTTTACAAGTTTTCAAGTTTATTTTTAATAAACTCCTTTTATTTTAGAATTGTATGACATGTTAAGAAAGGAAAAGTGTTTTTGAAGTAGAAAGGATATTTTCCTCAAGAATGGAGTTCAAGTGTTTTATCAAAATTATTTTCCATCTAAGATAATAAAGGGTTCTTTTTCTATCCCTATTATTACATTTATTTGATTATGTTGTGATGGAATTATTTTTATGAATTAATTTATCTTATATTAATTGTTTTATGATGTCACGTTGTTTAAGAATCCCATTTTTATTACATGGGTTATGCTATGATGTATGATTTATGATTTTGTGGCACACATAAGAATGGTATCATTATGAGATGGGTGGGACCTATATCTCCCTCCAATGCATTGGGCAAAGATTTTTATATCTCATGAGATAGACATTGCTAGAATGGTAGTTTAGTCTGGTTCAGTGAAACAAGACTGAAACGAGGAGTGAAATCGGTTCAGAAATGGACTTTGTCCGCTAAGATAGTCTTGTCTATGAGTCTTGACTACTAAGAAATTATTATCTATGATTATGTGTGTATTCCACAAATTTTCATGTTTTAAGTTAGGATTATTGGGATTAAATTTCACTACGATGATTTATCCCATGTTATGAAATTATGATCTCTTTTGCAGGTTAAGATTTCCAAAAGTTATGTTCTTATAAATATGATGTGATTGATATTTCTTTTGTTTACCCTTACTGAGCATTTGAGCTCACCCTTTTTTATGTTTTCTTTCCCCAGGTCAGGAATAAGGTTATTAAGTAAGATATGCCAAAAGGGACTCTAGATATGATGAAATAAATGGGAGGCAAAGTAGATGCTTTATGAGCCAGTTGTTTATGTTTCCCAGTTTCTAAAGACTCTATACCTATACGGTCCTTTCCTGGTTTTTTTATATGTTGTAATAAGTGTGATTCAATTCTGAAGTAATAACAATGTATGTAGAGTATGGGTCGTTATTGGAGAACCCCTAGGGGATGAACTCGATCTTATGAAAAATTCATCTTAAAAATCTTCTAGATTCTTATTAAGTTCATGACGCTTAGTAGGTGCCATCCTGTAAGGAGGAATGGAAATTTGAGCCTTTCCTAGAAGTATGCCAATAGTGAACTCCACCCCCCGCATAGGGGGTAACCTAGATAAGTCATGTGGGAATATGTTACTGAAATAATCAATAATAGGAGGGAATTACATACCTTGTGTTACCTTATCACCCATAAAGGAACTAACCATACAAGCTATCACTCCACCCAACTTACGATGATCAGGTCAAGATCGACTCGCTTGGACATCCCATTAAACCTTATGAACATAGGTACTGAACTAAGTTGTTGTGAAGGACATCCTCTAACAATATCATTCAATGTGATCATGACATGACTATAACCAATCTATTCCAAGTATAATTTTGAAATCTTTCATCTTGAGGGGAAAAGGATTTATAAGAATCAGTACCTACCTATCTTGAGGGGGAACCCCCTACACTAGAATATAATCTCCAATCGAAACCCCATGATAGGTTGAGAGTCATCATTCCATCGAAGTAATATATTTTTTAAGAGAATATTTTCAATTATTACTACAAATATGAAGGAATGAAAAGAGCTAATATCTAATTAAGAAGATATTAAATTTAAGGATATCAGAATAGTACCTATAATTATAGAAGTCCTGATACTCTATACCTTATGGCTAGGCTACACTACATAGATATGTCCAAATTCATGACACTAATATACAACTCAGCTACCATGAGTAGGTTCAATATGAAGACACTAAAATTACTGATCTCATCTACCTTGGACACATCCACCTCATCAACAGAAATGGTTGGTAGTACTCCAAACACCTTCCTGGTGAGGTGCTAATAATAATTTTATTATAGGAGGAACTGATAAAGATCCTCTCAAACTAGTTATAGATGGAAACATTATTCAAAACTATTGAATATTCCCCAACCTTCCTCAACCTAATCATTCAACATGATCTTTGGGACACTAGGGATTATTATTACCTATCTTTCCACAATGGTGGAATACTTCATAACTATTCTTAGGGCCCATATAACTGTTGCTACCCCCATGTGTAGACTCAATGTGATGCTTCCTACTACTCAAATAATTAAATCCATCGCTTAGCATAGAACTTCTATTTCCAAAACTATTAGATTACCTTAGGTTTCACTCAGTGATGAGGTCCTAATTCACTATCTTTGAAATGATGGTCAACTAGAAAAAATTCATCTAATATTAGATGGTGTATATAATCCAATCCTCAAATAACCTCACTGTCATGAAATCATTATCAGTATGTTTTGATGTGAAGCACAAAAGTTTGGTGAAACAAATTGAATATTTAATTATAGACAAAATGCCCTGATATAGATTCATAAACTCTCTAGATAGGTCCTCTCTCAGTGTATGTGTGAATAAGTAATCATATAAGGATATATTGAAGTCTGACCACACCATAACCTGAAAACAAATTTCCTAAGTAATCAAATCTTAACAATTCATAGTGGAATCATGAATTAGATAAGTCATAAGCTTGACCTTCCTATCCAGATGGGTATCCAGATGCTCTAATATTGATAGTGTGACCTCTATAAATGGATCAATAGCCTAGGGGATACCATCTCTAGAGAAGGTAGGTGGATTATTCAATTGAAATTATCATGTAACCTTCTCTATAGTAAGGTAATGTCATAGAGATCCTTGATAAGGCAACATAAACCATTGTAAGATCCTATGTAATTGAGCATTGATTCTCATATTTTTAATAATAGGAGGTTCACCAAGTGGAACTACTAGAGGTAATTCTAGGGTCTTAGATACCACCACCACTGGAGCATGATCACCACCACCTTAATGAAACATGAATTGAGGACGTCATGGTGACATAGTTATATAATTTTTAAGCACAAGAATTATTTAATATTCAATAATAGATAGGATCAAGGATATTAGAATAGGACATACACAAGACTTCCTATAAAAAGGGACACACCTCTATGACTTCCCCTAAAGCCAGGACTAGGTGACATGAAAGATCTCAGTGGTCACAAGAGAAATTTCCTACTTCCCACTACTACAGTTGAGTTAGGGTTAAGGTATCACATTATAAAGTATAGATCTTGGTAAATAGAGTGTTAATTGAAAGGTATAGAATAAAACACCCTTTACTTTTTAATTGGAATCCCCATTTAATGGAAACCATTTTTATTTAGGAATTTAAATTTAGTTAAGTAAGAACTCATTTAAATTTATAGAGATATATTTGTCTAGTTTGATTTGTCACTATTATAATGTTTTAAAGGACCATACTATTTATAAATTGTAGTTAGTATATCTTTTTTACTATGAATTGGAACATAAATTTAGTATCATGATATAATAGGTCATACAAATTTTGTTTGTTAAATGAATTACCATTTCCAATTTATAAAATTACATGATTCATAAATTACAATTCTAATTCATGTAATCAAAATCATCTAACGTTTAATCCCATATAACCCATGGTCCATAAATCAAACATGGAAAAATTGGTTAATTTAGGTGACACCATCAAGATATATGAGAAAACACTATTTATGTTGATGCAGAAAACTTAATTAATGAAATTATTATATCCCTGTAGGAATAATTTTCACATTTTCATATAAAACTTTCAAGGCACTTACCATAATAACATGAGATATTTGAAATCCAAAAAATAAGATACACCTACAATGAATTGCATAATGTATGACATGTGAATCCTTAGGTGCCTATAATGATTCATGAGATGATACCTCCTTGCATTATGAGGCAAAGGAAAAAGAAAATGAAATTAATAATATGAATAAAAAACCATAAATCATGAATGTCTTCCAATGGTGAAATCAGTACAATTGGAACAGTCTCAAACCAAAACAAAAATATCTCAACCTAGATAATTCGGATTTCTCCTATACAGGGGTTAGCTACTCCCATTCATAGGCTCTTTACCAAATTCTAATGAGTTACTAGTATCATTTATAATATCAAAAGAGTAAGAAAAAATGAAAATATAACCTCTGATACAACATTATAGTGTATTTTACTTGGTTCACATATATGTAACCCAACATGGTTGGCCGGATGGCCTCAAGAGCTCCTCTCCATAAGCTAGAGGATACCGACTAGCAACGAGCATCAATGGTGGTATGGTGGGGGGAATATACCCTCCTTGTAAGAGTATAAAATAATGTTATTCAATAATTATAAGCATCGAAAAAAGTAATAAATAAACAACAACAAAAAATAATTCGTCTAGATTTATTAAACAGGTGGAACAGAATCAATGTCATATATGAAATGATTCTCATGTCATCTGATATAAAAAGGGGAATAAGGGTATATTCATATACATCATTCTATATAAAAATTTAAAAAGTACAAAAACTGTCTCCACTATTATCTTGAGCATAAGATCAGTCCTATACTCATATACTCCATCCTAATAAGAAAATGAAGAATCCATAGTTAGATGCTTACCTTTGTACCTACCTATATCCATAAGATCTATTTGGTTACTAACTAGTGGTATAAAAAGGGTGTGAGATATACCCAGTAGTCCAACACCACTGATGTCAATTAAAATCTTTCCAATGAATATAAAATGAGTAGTGTGCAAGTATAACAATATGAGAAAAATTATCACATGTAAATGGGTCATATCTGGTTCCTAAAAGACACTAAGATAACACTACATGCTTTGACCTAAGTCAGGATATCTATGAACATGCTACCATATGTAAAGGTATATATGTATAGATATATATGTATATATATGGTCTATATACATAGTGACATTCATATCCATATATATAGATACTACTATTATACAGGACCTGAGGCATAACTGAGGCATCCATGGATAGTAGTAAGAGTCTCATTGAATGTAAAGGGATTCCATGCCCTCATTCCATGAATAATATGGTTCACATTGACCATGTATCATAATGTGGGATTCCATGCCCATTTGTAACATTTAATTAGGGACTGCAAGCTCATAAATCACATTTCCTTGGGAACATAATTCTAGGTTATCAAATTTAATTAGGGACTCCATGAACGTATATCACATTTCCTTAGGGATTCCATGCTCAATTATCAATTCAAACTAGGGATTCCATGATTGTATATCAAATTTCACTGGAAAAAAATGCATGATAATCAATTCTAATTAGGAACACAATTACTGCATGTCACATTTTATTGGGCACCCCATTTTTAGTTATCAATTCTATTTATGGACATTATACCCATAATTCAAATTTATATAATATGGTCCATTAATTCTTTAATACATTACAAGGATGAATTACAATTCATTTAACATACCATATAACTAAGGGGCATAAAAATTATTCATATTGAAGTCATGTGAAGTGGTATTTCCACTCACTCCCATTTAATTTAAGTTATTTAATTCATTTAGTAATCAATCCAAGACCACTTATAATATGTTTTGTCTATATTACCATTTCATTTTTAAGGGAATCACAAAATCACACCCCATGTGGTGGAACTTGTGAAGGTGGGAGACCTCCAACCATAAAAATGGGTATATGGTGAAATTCCATCATGGATAACAATTTATATTAAGAAAAATCATAATTTTAAGTCAATGTGTGTAGATTACAGTGTGTAGCATGATGAAACATGTTATAAAATGACTTTTCTTTTGGGAAAAAATACTATACTACCTACCTTAGGTTGGTAGATAAACCCTCATCCATTATAAGCTTCAGATTCTAATTATAATGAGATAGTTGAGAAAAAAGAAAAAATTGATGAAAATAAGTCATGTTAGATAGAACTAAAATAGATCCAAATATGGTGAGATAAATTTTGAAATAAAGGAAGTTTAATGAAGTTATTACTGATATTCTTCCAATTCAATCAATAATGATGAAATTAAATCTCAAATGGAGAACCTAGATCAATTCCTAGGAATAAGATTAAGAGGGGTGTTCCAAGTGTGTGGTCCAATATGAAAGGGAGGATGGAGGAATATTTTTTGTGTTTAGAATTAGAGAGGGAAAAAATTTCATTTTACCAACCATTTAAAGGGTTCATGGTTTGAATGCATAGTTTTTCCAAACCATGTTCTAATCATGTACTGTTTCTTCCAAAGTGGTATTAAATGCATGGAATAGGCACATGGTTTGGAAAAATAGTGTGTAGCCCATGTGCCTTATTGTAGGACCCTATGTAATTCCATGAATGACCATGTGTCTTAGGCTATACAGTTTAAAAAAACCATGCCTCCCTTGAAAGTGCACTAGAGAACCCCGCATGACTGTGCATCCTGAGGTGCTGTATTAAAACTAATTGTATTCCCCTATGTATCTTTCTGCAACAAAATCATCATCGAGTTACACAATTATCACTAACCTTACACTAACCAAGTGTCTTATTCCATCTTTAAAAAATATGGAGATCTGAGCTTCGAATGATCCCTAGAATCTCCTTAACTTATTCTTAAATTTTTATGTACATTAATATCATTAAACAAGAGGTTTTTTTATAAAAAATTAAGTATATGTACCTATTTGAAAATTATGAGATGTTAAATTTTTTGAGAAAGGATTACCAGTAAAAGTGATAAAATTCTCTATCATATCAAAATTTTCATCACCTATTAATAGGGAAGGTGGAACACATTCTTCAAAATTCATATCAAATGTTGCTGTTTATGATCAATATTTCTATTATTAAGGTAAATGTTTATGATTTCCAAGAAACATGATCTTTATAAAATATTTCAATCTTAATGAGAATTTAATTTTTTCAGATATAGGATAAATTGATATTCCTACAATGTTGTATCTTAAAAATTTATCATAAGTAGTAATGTTATTTATTATGAAAAACAATATGACTCTTAATGTGAAATATTCAATACTAAGATCATAAAATATTATAAAACTTGTATCTTACAAATAATTTTGATATTAAATAAATAGATCCAAATAGACACCAATATCATTATTGGTTGTTTGTTACATTTAATAATTAAGGGTTATATTATTTTTTGTTGTTTAAAGTGTATTTCGGGGACCAATTCATTCAAGACCTCATAATTTCCAAAGTTTGTTGGACTATTGATCACCTAGGATTGTAATAATGGAACTTTTTATTGGATGAGGGTATTTGAGTTTAGATCATATCACTATAATTATTATTTCCTAGTGTTGATCCCACATTGTTTGGTATTTTTTAAAGGAATTATTGTCAAGGCACGTTAATATGTTGATAAAGAGGAAGTAACAAAGATGATGATGATAACATATTGACTATGAATCCAAGATTTTCAGATAATGGATCTCAATAATTATTTCCAATCATATTATGTGAATTAATATTTGAATATACATCAAGGAAGTTATATTTTAATATTTTTAATATTCTATATAGAATTTCTCTATGTGATGAATATTTTTTATGATCGATCTACATCTCATCAAGGAAAGTGAGATTTGTTTTGGATATTTTAGCACTTTCACATACCTAAGAGGAGTATATTCAAATTAGTATATGATACCTTACAGAAGAAGATCATTTAACTTCCATGGAATGATTTTTTTTGATGTGACATTTCATGGAAAGTGATTTATTTTTATGATATTTCATAAGTAATGGAAATTGACTGCATAAAGGTTTCTATGTTTTCAAGGAATATGATTTTGTGGAATATTATTCTGTGGGATAATATTCCATTTATGTATCCATACATGACATGATATTTCTTCATGAATAAATTGTAGGCGATGTTATTCCATGAAACATGCTTCCCTGATAAGAATAAAAAAACTTCTATGATATTATGTGCTTATTCAAGGATCATGAGTCATCCCTGAGGAGAACTAATATTCCATTAGAATAGACCTTCTATGAGGGGATAAGGAGTGAATATTATTTATATGGTAGGTGGAGATACCATGAGCATCTCATGGAAGGTTTCTTGGAGTTTTAATGAAGAATAGTGGAAGAATAACTACTATATGAAAGTAAGAAAATTTCAGTGATGAAGAAAGAAATTTTTTGGACAATGGATAAGTTGAACAATGAAAACTAGTGGGAGAAGAGTATAACCACATATTTGAATCTTATTATGTTCTCTATATAAATGAATATCCACATAAAAGTTTAACTTTTTAATGAAATGTTCATACCAGAATAAAAGTTTGTATATCTAAATCCATGGAAGCATATACCCATGTATAAAAATACATCAGCGTATTGTAATTGATCAAAACATGGAAATTCATGAATATTCACTTGTGTGAGTTTCTATGTTTGAGAAATTTACACATAGAATAATATTTTAGGAATGTGTGTTTGGATAAATGATGGGCCGCATAGGCCAATGATTTATAATATTCCATGTATGTTGACATTCAATGAAATGATAATAAAAAAGCTTCAAATGAAGCTATGATTTAGGAAAACATCATGATCAAAATAATGCATGATATTTTTCTTATGAATAAATTATGAGAATTACCATGTTATTTGTTATATGATGGAGGTTTGATGAATATAGAAAGTTCATGTATTCATTAATACAGTTCAATAAATATGAAGCTAATTTCATAGAGTAATGAATGAAGAATTTATAAGATTATCTTATAATAAGAATGATGGAGGACCGCTAAATGAATTTATTTTAGAGTAATACATATTTATATGTGATTTAAAGGCATACAAATTGTCATGGATTTTAGGAAAAATTATTAATAATAATGAATCTATGTCAGTTATGGTATATTAATATACAATATACTATGTGTGGCTATTATAGGAGAATTAGTGTTATGATTTATATTATTTAATAAGTAGTCAATGATGATTCTTTCTGAATTTCAAATGAGAATATGTATATACGATAATTATGTATATATTTTATAAAAATAACCAAAGATCTAGGAGGGCTTTAATTTCCGTAAATCTTTTTTATTGAAGTTAAGTATTCATGCGAGATAGTGAATACCAAAATGAATAAGAGAGAGGAATGATGTAACCAAAAATAAATTTATTATTATTATTATATATATTCTTATAGTTAATTGTACAAATTTTTTGGTTTTTTATTGACTATATCATTCAATATTTAATATTCTAGTGTGAACTTGTAGATATGATATAAAAACTGAAGAGAATATTTACATGTATCAAAGAAGAATAGAGAGACTCAACTCTGTTCATTAATATACATCCTAGAGAGTTAAAAATTTGAGTAGAGATATAGTTAAATATATATTTCATTTAAGAAATTGAAAAAGAAGAAGAAGTTGGAAAAATAAAAGAAGGTGTTGTGAATAATTTTCTTTATAAGAGTAAAAAGAATTGGTTGAGTAGTCTTTGATGATAATAAGAATAAGTGTTTTGAATATCTATTTGTATAGGAATAATAATAATAATAATAATTGGTCTATTTTTCCATAACATTCACAAGAGTAAGAAGGATTAGTTAAGTGAAGTTTTTAAAGAGAAATAAGGATCTTCTAATTAGTGTAAGAGAAGGAGAACAGAAATAATATCATGTGAAATTTTTTTCCTGCAAGAGAAGAACAAGTGGAGTTTCAGACATGCTATTATGAAATAAAAAATATTATGAGGAGAAGAAAAAATAGTCACTACAATAATAAATATAATTAAAACCTATTTAAGATATTTCTTGTTATTTTAAATAAATTGGATAAGTTGGAGACTATTTATACAGGTACTATAAAGAAACAACATGGGTTCAATTTTTACTAGGTTTTCAGTAGTATTAGGATTCAAGATAGATTTTCCCCCACTTTCAAAGTATGAGGAATCATACTTAGAAAAATATTTTTTATAGGACAAACTATTGTATTTGGTACCTAATTATAGTATAAAATATGTTTATCTTCCATCTAAATACAAAAAAGGACTTGAAACTATTATTGAGTAACAAAACTTATAAAAACATTGTGTGCCATACTTAAATGATTTTATATACTTTCACATGAAAGGATAGAAAAAACAAGAGAACCAATATCCTACCAAGACTAAGAGGTAAAGTGATATGAAATATCAATTGGATTCAAAAGTCCCTACCACTGATTGACACCCCATCAATGTTGAGAATATCCCAAAGTGGTCCTACAAGTTGGTATCAAAGGGAGATTTACCTATGTTAGTTTCTCTATTTTAAAATATTTTCAATTTTAAATATTTGAGTTTATTTCCTATATTTACAATGAAATGTAGTTTTGGTGAATATTTTCTTTTCTTATATTAGAATTATTTTTCTAGAAATACCACAATATAAAGGAAAAAGAAAGAGAATATAAATTTTAAGAATATGAACCTCCTAAGACATGATAATGGAATATTAGTATTGACAATCTACAATAATATATAAGGAAGATATAGCTTGGAATAAGAAGAACGGGTAGTTTAATATACCATAATGATGTTGGAAAAACCCTGTATATCAATTGGATGAATACACTCAATTGATTTGGAGGTATGAATCAGTTCCTGATAGAACAATCCTAATAAAGAACCAAACATCCATGGAAGTAATTATATGTTAATAGATTTATCTATTTATGCATTAAAGGATTTACTACATTTCATTCTTAAATATATATTTTCTATTATGTGTATTTTTTTAAGATATGGTGGAAGAAAACACCCTTATTGAAGATGAAGAAAAAGACATGGAAAACAGTATACAAGAAATCATTCTTAAATATACAATTCTCTCCGATAAGGATGAATCCAATCAAAATAAGGAACATGTATCATCAAACAAGTTCCTAAAAATTTTAAATAAATGGGTAAGATATGTTAAAGAGAATAAATAGATAAATAATAATCTTGAAGATAATATCCAATGCACCTAAAAAATGAAATATAGCATTGATTCCAAGAATTCCCAATTATATATTAAATCCAATAAGAAAATGATCTTCATACTTTGTTATAATAAATAAATAAAATGAATGAAGTGGAAGTTGTTAGGATGAAGTAGTAGTATAAATATAAGGTGATGTTAATTAAATACCAAAATAATACCAATATGAATTGTTTAGAATTGGAAGTAAAATTGGTAAATAAGGAAATGAAACATATTGAGTCTTTTAAAATTATGGAAAAATACATTTCTCTCACATAATTAACAATATATAATTTTGTTGATAAAATACCTCTAACATGAACATCATGTCATCAATTTATGATATAACCTAATTATTTGTTATGGAATTGGAACCATCCATAATTTTTGATAATAATTTTCTTAAATATTTTTTATTAAATTTTTAGGTTTTGAAAACCAAATATGTATAAGTGTAAATGAAAAAAAATGTGAGAAATTAACCACTATGAAAAAGGTATATATAAGAGGAATTTGTGTACTAGTTCCCTATGAAGATCCCAACTCGTGGAAAAGAATACTCTAAAACATATTGTTTGAAAATTTATATAGAAAGTAGTACATGAAAAAAGAAGAAGGTTTTTAGGCTCTTGTTGGAACTGTAATAGATCCATTCATTTTGTATTGAACTTTTGTTACAATACTCTAAATGATAATGCACAAAGGAATCCCATTACAAAAGGGAGTGATCTAGAGATGAATAAGTAAAAGAAATATATCAAGAATGATATATATAAATCAAATATTTTTCGAATAAATAGAAATATCTATGATTATGGACGATGTTGTGGAAAAAAACACAGTGCATGATCATGTAATAATATGTCAAAATAGGATGAGAGAATAAGAATATAGATTTTGGTAAAGAAATAAAAATCATTTTTGAAAAAAAATATGAATATTTCAAATAATAAATATCAAAATAATGTATTTATAAAAATATGTAAGAGATCATTGGATATCATTCAGAAGTAAAGTCATATTAAAAACAATTCTAAGAAGACAAGGAGGAGTAAATCATTTAAAAATTCATTAGAGATGAAGTGAAACCTTAATAATTGGACAAAAAAATAATTATTATAATGAAATTGATGATATTTTATTAATTTTTTATTATATTTAGATAGAGTAATACAAATATAAGTGGCGTAAGAAAAAATCAATTAGAAATGTAAAAAATTTGATCCACATGAAATTTTTAACTTCATGAGTGGTTTTCAACAAAGAGAAAATATTATGACAAGTAATTTATATATGAAAGATGAAATATGGATGGATATACTCTAATAGATTGTTTAAGAGAATTACTAGCATAATAATAATCAATAAATTGAATTATGAATGCACAAGGTGTTGCATATAGTTTAATGACTAATGAAATAAGAACTATATCACAAAAATAAAATGAAGGTGTGATGAGTCTTATTTTACCAACATTTAAACCATATTTGAAAAAATGTGAATTCATGAAGAATGGTGCAAAATGGTTGATAAAATTATCTCAACCGAGTGGTTCACATTAAGAAAAAAGAAGACCCATATAACTCCCTTAATATTTGTGTATTGTATTTCTTCTAGAAATGGATTTAATTAATGTTGAAGCATTCTCTCAGGGGGAAAACTTGATAAAGAGAGATGGATATACATTATAGATAGTATAGATGAATAAAACACTTTATATGATTGATCTCATAGTTGGTATTATATAAAATATTATTAAAGGATCATTTCTCATAAATTTTTGTATGTGGTTGCATTTAATAATTGATATCCAAGTGAAGAAGATACCTTCATGGTTTGATCTCACAATTGGTATTTCGTAAAACATGTATTGTAAACATGTTAACCCTAAATAAATTATAATAAAGAGATTCATCATTATAATGTCAATAAAGAGAGTCTCGTTAAGGGTAAGACAAGTGGAGATGGATGAAAAAGATACTAGAATTATTATTTCAGGGGAATATGATTATTATAGAAAGTTTATGAAGAGAATTCCATTGAAGAGGTATTTATTATTTAATCTCTAGTCATTAGTAATAAGAATAAAAGAATAATATTTGGGGGGGGATTAAATTAATCAATTAAATAATGAAATAATAAGTATTAACGATGGCAATCGTAATATTTTTATTTGAAGGATTTTAATCTATTAATTAATGAGAGTTAAGAAATTTTAGGTTGATTTATTATATAACAGATTGGTATCAAAATTGGTATCAACCTAGAAAATAGTTGGACTACTTTAAATATCATTAAAGAGTTTTCATTTCATTTCGTATAATTTTTAATTGAAAATGGTCAACTTTTATTTAAATTAAACACTCGTGTTTTCTACACTAAGAATGAATCATGTAAACTAAGAGTGAGTTTATTAATGGAATATTACTTAAGAATGAACTGATATCATTTTCCAATGTAATATATATTTATTTTCAATTTGGATATGTGAAACTAAAATGAATGATTGATGAGAATAATGGAGAGTAGGAATAAAGATAACTCATATTGAAACATCATTTAGATGGAAATTCCAACAAATACAAAGAAGGTTATTATTGATCACACTTTTTTTTGAGTTGTATTTTCTCTCAAGGAATTATTTTCAAGGAATGAAAATATGTAAATAAATATTTATCCTAGATGGTGGTGATAATTTATTTATTATGAATCCATGCTTGTTAATAAGAGATATTAAGATTTTTTTCCAATCATATATTTTATGAATTAATATTTTAAGAAACATCATGGTAGTTTTATTTTAATATTTGTAAAGTTTAGTAGCAACTTTATCTCTAGGATGAAAATTCCATATTACTGATATACCATTATTCAAGGAATGAATGACCCACATTTATGGATACTATAACACTATTATCTACATGAAAGTAGTTGTTTGGGACAAGTATTTGAGTCTTTTCTCATGAATATAATTGGGATTCCATGGAATAAAAACCACTAAAGTGAGATCCTATGGGAGGATATTTCATGCGATCAGATTCTATGATTAATGGGGATCGACCATAGGAAGGCCTATACACTTATATAGACTATGATTCTTTGGGATAAGCTTACATATAAGCGAGAATCCGTGATATGGAGAATCAACATGAAAAATATGCACACCTTTAATTCAGATGATGTTTTCCATGAGATGTTCATGCTTAGGAAGAATCACAAACGTTATGCTAGTTGTAGTGGATCAATGAGGAGAATATATCTTCCATAAGGATCATGGATCTTCCATAATAATAGAACATCCTTGTAACACCAAGAGTTTTGTTTGGAATTTTTTCCAAATAAATTAAAACTTTCATTTATATCTTTCATTTCAATAAGTCAAACATTCCTTTCACATGGAACTAACTAGGAGTATGTTGCATGCAACATAGACTTGGAGTACGTTTCACGCAACAATGACTTGGCATACGATACATGCAACACAAAGTTTCTACGAAACATATTTTATTATTATTTTTATATAAATGATATAATTATAACTTATCCATTAAGAATAGTTATATGAATATTAATAACTACTTTTCAAATATTGATTGTAAAATATATGATTCTTGGTAAAGTCTTTTTTATGTTTTAAAATTCCATTTTCATGAATGAACTATTTTTAATGTAGTTTTAATAAATATAATTTTAGACAGCCATGGAAATTTATTTTGGGAAAATAAAAATCATTTTATAATTCAGAATATTGAAATTCGCTTTGGGTGATTTTTTGGTATTTTTTTGACTGGTTTTAATTTTTGTTGAATAGTAAAAAATACTACATAGTAGTTAAAAACTGACTTTTTCATTTAAAGAATTATTTTTACATTAAATTTCATTTCAAGTCATAGTAGATAAATAATAAAGATATTAAACCAATATGGGTCATTGGAATTATTTTTACAATTTAATTAGATATAAAAAATTATTGAACTTTTGAATGTCTCTTTTACCCGCCTTCTATCCACATTTTCGAGATTAGAAATAAACACAATTTTACTACTTCTCTAAATTGAATTGAAAAAAATAGACAAAAATTGTTGTAATCAGGATGAAAAATTTGGTTTAATAATATCAAAATAATTTTTGGTGACTAGTAAATTTTAAATTTGATTTAACATGGTTAAAGGTAAACTGGGCAATTAAAGGTTAAAATAATATTCTAATAATATAAAATTACCCTAAAAATTGTCCTAATTTCATAAGATATATTTTTTTGACTGAAATAAACCATATATTAAAACTATTATCCTCTTTTATCCACTTTTGTTTGATTACGACATTTATTATATTATACTTAAATAAGAGTTAAAAGAGTCATATTTGAAATTTAATAACAAAATCATTTTTTATATAGGGTTATACATAAGTTAAATTCAACTATAATTATTAATTTTAAAGGTAATAAATTTATCTACATCATGATATTTTTTTAAATTTTACAGAATAAATAACTTAATTAAAGTCTTGTACAATAATGATACAATAATTGTTTAATTAATTTAGATATCAAATAAATGATATTAAAAATATAAAAATAAATATAATTTGGATTAATTAATGAAATCTAGGAATTATATATATAAATTATTCATTTTATTGACATATTCGAATTATTTTTTGGTGTTATCATGTTGTTTTTATATTTTTAAAAATAAAAATATTGAATAGTATCAGAATTGACATAAATGATACTTTGAAAATAAATAAGATTTTATTAAATGTTATAAAATTTATAAAAATTTAAAGATCTAAAAACTAACTTTGATAGTGTTAAATATTTCATAAATGATTTAATTGGGGATTGTTTGGCATTTTATAGTAACTATATTAACCCTATAGTGTAATAAGACCAGTTATCACGGTAAGAGTTAAATTGTTTAACTAAAGGTTAAAGCCAAATGATAAGGTTAATTATATAACCTAAACTTTTATAAAATTAATTTGTTGAGAGGATTTAGATCCATAATAATATAAAATTTAAAATTACTCACTTTTGATATATTTTAAATCTATAATCAATTTATAATAAATTAATAGTTTTGGTGTTTCCTAATGTGACAGCCCTCCCCCTTATAAAAGGACACCTATCATTCTCTTTTATTCAAACCTATAAAGATTTTTTATTCTCTGAAAAAACATAAAACATTATCCTACCAAATTTCCTCCATTCATCATAGAATCCTTACCTTGTGTAGAAGCCAACTCAAGGAAGCATTTTGGTACAAACCAAAAGGAATTACCTGATTAAGAGGCAATGTATTCTCTCAGGATCATTTCCTTTATTTTACTTCTCTACCCCATCCACTGTATTTATTCCATCATGGTACGAAAGAAAAAATATAATCAATATAATAGGATTTTTATGCTTAGGTTTTAACCTACAGTTACACACATCTTCATCTAATGGGTATTGAGCATACTGTTTCTCCGTACGACGAACTACTACCTCACGAAACAGTGATTGCTCATTTTTCATTTACCACAAATCATGTTGACCAGTATGATGTAAAATATATTCATATATATCATATGTTATATTTTTTATGTTTTTAATCTTCCATATTCCCTTTTAAAACTCATACCATTTTCTTTCCATTTTTTGTTGATATGATAATCTCGTTTGAGGAAGTGTGGACTACCGCCCCCTTAAAGCGACGCGATTCGTTCAAACACCACAAAGAATATTTTAAGCATGGGTTTAGTGAAATTATAAGATATATATGATATAATAATTATAATTTAATAATTATATATATATATATATACATACATATCTCATTTATATACTTTCTTTCCATACAACAATTGAAACGGAAACAATGTTTATACGTACATACGACTTACAGTCTCCATGAATAGTGTATTCTATTTCATACAAATTTTTAATATAGATTATTATCATATAAATATACTGGATATACATGATATTTATATCATGATTTACATTTTGGAATCATGATATATGTATAAGGACCAATGATATGACCAATTAAAACACATGCGAAGAACAAAATGAATATTAACCAAAGTGAGACCTTAACAAAAGATCATTAACAATAGGGTAATATAAGGTCATAATCAAACCATAAATGGTATTATATATAATAATATTCTTTTATAAAATATGTATAATAACATTATATTTATTATACAGTAATCTTGTTCGAGTACGAAGAGATTCAAGACACAAGGTAAGGGGATTTAGTCTCACTTTTAATTTCTGCAAGATAAAAGATATGTTTTCCACACTTTCCATTTGTATGAGGTATTTAATTCCCATTATTGTATCCAATTATTATTATAATTAAATTTATGTACATTTACATATCAATTTTATGATATTTATTTCATGTTAACGAAGTTTCAAAATGTTTTATGTTATAAAAATCATTATTCAAAGAAGAAAGGATATTTTCCTCAAGAAATATTTTTAAAAGACCTTTAAAAATTATTTTACATCTAAGATAACATCCATTGGTGTTACTCATGCCTTTATGGGGAAACTATTAAATTTTTCCATTCACATTATTTCCCTAAATGGATTATGTTTTGATAACATGATGTCTATAAAGCCCGTTTCTCTTTCACGGGTTATATACTTTTGAAACCCGCTTCTTTTCACAGGTTATGTTAAGGATGAAATAATTATTAAAACATGTCTATTTCCATAGGTTATGATATATTTAAATTTTTAGGATACCCATTTCATTTCATGGGTTATGTTATTATTTTTAATGATCTTTTGGAACATGTATGTATGATTTCATTATGAGATGGGTGGGACCTATATATCCCTCCAATGCAATGGGTAATGATTTATATCATATGAGATAAACTATGATGTTCATGGGAGTGAGACGTGGCTACTAAGATGTCCAGGGGAGTGAACCATGAATACTAAGATGGTATAAGGAGTGAAATCATGCTACTAATATGGTATGGGTAGTGTACCCATACAACTAAGATGGTCATGGTAGTGATACCTTCTCTATTATGAATATTAGTATATGTTTTGTGTTTGACACACTTCTATGTCTACTCAAAAAAGATTCATTAACATTAAACCTTTCACAAATCCTTTTTTTCATGTTAGAAAACAAATTAAAATAGTGAAAAACCTCAAAAACAAATTTTGGATCTCTTAAATAGGTATAGAGATACATGTGGTTAATAAAGATCATTATTGATCAATTTGTACGGTGAGTATAATTTTTTCATTTCTATAGTTTGTTCTATAATTACATTTATAAAGTTAGGAATCAAAATTTGTTTTCAATGCTATAAAGTCCTGTGGATCCACACATAGTGGTTGAAAAAATGGGGATTGAGTTTGAAATAGAGATACTCTAAACATGTTTTAGAGTCTACCTAAAATTATTTTTCATTAGGTTTTCCCAATGAATTTCATATGATGTGATACAAGGTAAAGTTGATAATGATATTCCAAAAGTGTTTTTAAGGAATCCCAATGGAGTTTGGCATTTATTTTACTAGAAATTTTATATGATATAATATATGGTGAAATAGAGTAAATATTATGAGGCCTTAGTTCAAGTAGGAGAATGAAGGATATATTCTATAGACCCCATACATTATTCCATATCGTACTATATGATAGGTCTAAGTTGTATTGTTTGACAAACATAAAACCTAGGCATGTTTTATTCCTTGTAATACGGGATGTCATAAAGAATTCGATGTGATAACATTCAAATATCTAAAAATGATTTTTTAATGTTAAAAGGATAATGTTTGAAACTTCCTATGGAATCATTTTAAGGATTTTTATTAGATGAAACACAAGGTATAAGTGTTTCAATCATGTGAGGAAATCATTTAAAATGCATAAAATTCACTCATATATTATAAAATGTCATTTTAATTCATGTTGGTTATCTATGGGATATATTAATAGGAAAAAACCATTAGGATGGTGTGATATTTTTCCTACCTCTCTCATATCAACTATCCCACACACACTGATCTCTATTGTCCTTCCTTTTCCATCCTCATATATTAGAATTCCATGGGTGGAGGAGATTCCAACTCTAGTAATGAGTGATTTGGAATCGCCTAGGGATACACCATGGAGGAGGGATAATTTAGTTAACTCTTTTTGATTTTATTTAACCGTATGGTAAATATTTTTATAGTAATGTTTTTTAGTGAAATGTACACCACTAGTAGTTTATTTCTTTAATTTAGGGTTACATGGTTTTGGGTATTCTTGTATATTAATATTGGAAGTTTAGGTTTATAATTTATTTCACTCTATAATAAATAAATATCATTTGATCCTTTGAAGCATAGAAATTCCTGACCATGAATCAAAATGTGAAATTAAATCGGATTAACATTAATTGTGTGGTATAATAACTTAGTTAACATCACAATAAGGATGGTGTAATTATTTTGAATATAACACCCTAAGATTTTATGGAAGGTATCTTATTATATATATAGCTTTTGTTGCAAGCAACACTGAGCATAAATGATTTGTAATATACTATTAAAAAGTAACATGACCATTGGAATAGAAATTTTACAAGTAGGAATAGTAATGCGACCATAAAAATAGTGATCTTGTTGTCGAGCATGTCAAATTAGATATTTTTTAGAAAATAGAATTTCGACAGTATAACAGCAACCCTAGGTCGTCTCTCAATGGAGCCTTATATCATTAATTTAAAAATAGGGGTTTTATTATGAAAGTAGAAGGAGAATGAAATTTTATAAAACTTGGGTTTTTGATGATTAAATGTGAAAATAGAAAATGAAAGCGAAAAAACAAAATAGAAATTAACAGAATTAATTAAGTGTAAAAAACCCATGGTACTCTCATGATGTTCATACTTCATAAATTCATGATATAGTGTTGTGATATTTTAATCCCTAGTTTATAATACCTAGAACCAAAATTTTACTGAGTTTATACTAGGATACCTCCTAGGGTTCAGTCGAAAACAAACAATGATTCACTAGACACTGCCGATGATTGGGTGATTTGTGTTCGACTTCATAACCAAAAATCACCATGGAAACACACGAACAACTCAATGTGATATCAAGGTTTGTATGTTATTTATTTGTGATACCATGACATAAATGTACATGTCCTTGACAGTGATTTTTTGAGTTCAATTTACCAATATGAACTATACAAACACAGCAATTGAATGAGGGAAGAAAAAGGGATGAACGATGTGTGACACATCACATGAAAGGGTACCCCAAAACATGATCAATTGAGTTTGAGTATAACATAACAGTATATAACTCAATTAAATTAAAAGTAAAGATGAATAAAAAGAACATAAAACTTGGAATTAAAAATATCATTCAACATAATAAAAACATGAAGCTCGGGATTAATCACGTTCTACCCCGGGTGATCACAAGGGGTTTAGAAACCCATGGGAGAGGAGGAAGAGAATGATGTTGATTTAGAAATTTCCATAGCCTCCAAAACATAAACTTTTTGTGAGATGACTCCTTTGAGACTCCAAATTGGAAAAACCTTGCCTCTGGTATGAACTCCCAAATAGAGAGCCCAAGGTTCCATTTTATATGAAAATTGGAAGGTGGTTTTGGAAACACAGATTTCTTCAAACCATTTGTACCACACCTTTCAGACATTAGAAAATAGAATATCACCTTTTAAAAAACCATAATGTTGTATCCCCACATCCTAACTATCTCCATCGAATTTTTGGCATCAATTGGACCAGTGGATATGGAGATATTGACAGATTACATAACGCCACTTTTGACTTTGCACAAATTCAGTGTTATAAATAGAACAAGTATTTTGGGCCTCTTTTTGGAAGAATTGGTCTTGGGTTTCTTCATAAGAGTTGTAGAAAATTAAATTATGGACCATAATACAAAATATAATCCCATTTGGATGCACTCAATTTTCTAAAAAGGAAAAACAATGACAGTTATTTATGGATCTATTCAATTGCGCCCATTTTTATTCCTCTTCATCATGGGTCCTCCAAATCACCTCCACCTACAATATAATTTTCAAATAAAGTACAATTTACCTTTTTAAAAGTTTTAAAAAAATAATTGGATCAAAAATGGAGTGAAATTTGTTATTATACTTGTAATGTTCAATACAAAACTAGTTTAATACATTGGTATAAGGGTGAAATAAAATAGTGAATCGTGGTACTATCACACCCCCACATCTAAACATTTTCACTCTTGGGAAACATATAATATTCTAATCATGTCACATTACTAAATAAAAGGTGTGAAAAAAATACAAGATTATTTTGAAATAAAATTCATCTTGTCTCATTTATGGAATCAAGTTTCCTATCATTTTTTCTTTTCCCACATTCAAAATTTTCCAACTTCATTCGTTCACCCATGCAACCTGTCGTAACCTACCTCACCTAAAAAATATTTCTCTTTACTCAAGAAACACATAAAAGCAGATTTATGATCTTTTCTCAGAGTTCATGTGATCTTACCATATGCTTTCCAAGATTCTCAGTTCTCTACTGGTAGAAGCTAGTGTGCTACTCAAAAGGACTTCCAACAGGTTGTTCTGAGGTTTGAGGGTTGGTAGAATTTAATGTTTAAGAATTTGAGGAAAAACAGAAGTCTTTGATCTATTATGTACAAAACATGTCAAAATTCAGGAAGTGTTGACAATGAATGTACACACTCAACCCATCACAATGTGTATCCCCTCCAACTCACTCTCTCCATTTCCCAACATTGTGGGACACAACCATGTAGTGAATAATAATGAGTAAACATCCTCTTTTCTCCATTTTTTTCTTTTGTTCTATTTTTTTCAATATAATGAACTATTTTTTAAATGTATAGATTTTTTTGGAGATAAATAGGGAAACATGTGTAAAACAATGATGTAATATGGATTATGAAACCATTGCCCAAGGAAAATTTAGGCATCCTTTATATCAACCCATAACAATGATTCTCTCCCCATAATTCCCATGAAAACACCCTCTATCCCACACTTGCTGAAAAGAAAACAAGAATATACATAAGATATGCGTAGGTAGGGATAAATTATCTTATAATGTGGCTACTTAACATGAATTTCATGATCTCTATGGACTAATAAGGATAAAATTTAAAAGTGTAAAAAAATAAAGGATAATTTTGCAAAGGTATTTTCAATGAACGATCGCCTCTATCATGAATGTAGAATACTTGGATCTAATGGATTCAAACAGAATCAAGACAAGTTATAGTTTCTCTACAAGACTTGAGACTTTCAATAATGTGATTATAAGGAAGAATATGCAATAAAAGGGCATAGAATGTCTCTTGGGTAAGGGATTAAAATATTGGTCCATGATAACGAGGCATCAAATTCAAAAATCCGTTAAACACCTGATAACAATTTAAAAATAAAAATTCTAGAAAAATATTACATATCGTCATTCATTTGAAAAACCATTTTCCAAAAAACAATGTAATTTTCCACACAATCGACTCAAGAATGAAAAATGATTTTGGATATTCTTTTTAAGATGAATTTTTATGTAAAAACACAAAATAACGAAAATGAAATCAGAAATGAAAACAATTTTTTTTGTTTTTTTGTTTTAATCCTAACTATGACATGTCACCCTCCCCCAGACCTAAAAGTTACATTGTCCACAATGAAAGTATTTTAAATAAATAGACATGTAAATAAAGGTAGAGAGAAGGTACAATCTACTAAGTTGTTTCATATGTGGAATCTATCTATTGGATTTCCTCCACGAGATGCTTTGGAAAATCCTCATAGAAGTGTTTGAGCCTTTTCCCACTAACAATAATTCTCTGTCTACTATTCTCATCAAAAACTTGTATAACACCAAAAGGGTAAACATTAGTAACGATATTAGGACCGAGCCATCGAGAATGAAGTTTACCTGGGATGAGTTTAAGCCTGGAATTTTACATGAGAACCTTCTCAACAATATAAAACTTTCACTGATGAATCATTATATCATGGATAGCCTTTGTCTTCACTTTATAGACCCGGGAGTTCTCATATGAATCACATATAATTTCTTCCAACTCTTGAATCTGCAGCTTCCTATGCTAACATGCTTCTGAAAGATTCGTATTATATTGTTTAACAACCCAATATGCACGATATCCTACCTCCACCGGAAGGTGAAAATCCTTTCCAAATACAATCCTGTATGGTGACATTCTGATTGGTGTTTTAAAAGATATACAGTATGCCCGAAGTGCACCATCCAAGCAGAAAGTCAATCTTTCCAATTGGGTTGTACCATTTTTTCGAAGATTCTCCTAACTTCTTGATTTGAGATTTATTTTTTTTTCCGTTAGTTTGGGGGTGATATTTAGTGGAAAATTTATGATCAACCCCATACTTACGAAGAAATTTTTTCATGTTGTGATTAAAAAAATGGAAACCCTGATCACTAATGATGAATCTCAGAAAACCAAACTGACTAAAAATTTGGGACCTCACGAAATCAACAACAACTCGAGAGTCATTGGTCTGAGTAGCATTTTCTTCCACCCATTTAGACACGTAGTTCATAGATAAAAAGATTTACATGAATCCAAATGAATTTTGAAAAGGTCCCATGAAGTCAATGACCCATGCATCAAAGATTTCACAGAATAACATGGGTTATTGAGTCATTTCATTCCTCTTGGAGATATTCCTTTTTAATTGATAATGAATACATGACTTGAACAATCAATGGGAATCTCTATAAAATGTTGGACAATAAAGTCCTGATTCAAGGACCTTTCAAGATATACGTTGAGATCCAAAGTGTCCCCTATATGCCAAAGTGAGGAAAAAGGTCAAAACAGAGGTGAACTGATGGTCAGAGACACACTGACGAACTACTTAGTCACCACAAATTCTCCAAAAATATGGGTCATCCCAAATGTACCACTGAGAATCATGATTATGTTTCTAAGATTGTGAAATTCTAAAATCAGTGGGGAACCAATATGTTACTAGAAAATTCACAATTTCTATATACCATGGGGTAAGGTCCACAATATCACAAAGGTTCTTATGAGTGAAGAATTCTCTAATGGGGAGGGGTGAGTCATCATGATGGTCCAATGGTGGGTAAATCCTACTAATGTGGACAACTACCACAGTTTACACTCCCCTCTTATCTCTAATATCAGGGTCAAACTCTTGGAGGAGGATCATCCACCGTACGAGGTGGGGCTTAGCTTCATGTTTCTTTAAGAGGAATCTAAGGGTAGCATGGTCAGAAAACACAATCACTTTTGACCCCAGAAGATATGAACAAAATCTTTCAATGGAAAAAATAATAGAAAAGAGTTCTTTTTTAGTGATTTTTTATTTTACCTAGGCAAGATCCAGGGTACGTGAGGAATACACAATGACATGAGGATTCTTCTCAACCCTTTGTGATAAAATTTACCCAAATGAAAAGTTAGAGGCATCACACATAAGCTCAAAGGGGAGATCCCACCTTGGTGGTTGGATGATAGGAGGTGATTTGATACTCCCTTTTAGTGAATTGAAATCATCCTATCAATTTTTATCAAACACAAACTCATAATCCTTTCGTAATAAGCGGGACAAGGGAATTGCGATCTTACTGAATTCTTTAATGTATATGCAGTAAAAACTTGTGTGGACCAAGAAATATTACACCTCACAAACACATTTTGGATACAGAAGGCTTGAAATTAATTCCATTTTTGATTTATCCACTTGAATTCCCTATTTTTAATTAACATTACCATGAAATATCCCCCGTTCAACCATGAAATGAAATTTATCATAATTTAATACAAGATCTTTTCCTATGCAATGACTGATGATATAACCTAGGTGAGAGAAACAGTTATCAAAAGAATTTCCATAAACTGTGAAATCATCCATAAAAACTTCCATGAAATTATATATGTACCCAGAAAAAATACCCAACATAAAATGCTGAAAAGTACCAGTAGAATTACAAAGACCAAAATGCATCCTTCTATTTGAAAATGTACCAAATAGGCAGGTAAATATTGTCTTTTCTTGAACATCAGGGGCTATATGGTTTTGAAAATAACCTGAATAGCCATCAAGGAAACAATAATGGTACTTACCAACCAATCATTATAACATTTGGTCAATATAAGGTAGATAAAAGTGGTCCCTTCATGTTGATTGATTCAGTCGATGGTAGTCAATACAAACTCGCTAACTGTTTTGCACACGTGTTGGAACCAATTCATTCCTTTCATTTGACACAACTATTATTTCTATTTTTTAGGAATAATTTTCACTGGTCTAACCCATTTAATATCATATATTGGATAAATAATCCCCATAGTAAGTAATTTACTGACTTCCAATTTTACTACTTCAAGGAGAGTGGGTTTCAGCCGGCGTTGAGATTGTATTATGGGCTTAGCCTCATCATCCAAAAGTATATGGTGCATACAAATAGACAGGCTAATCCTTGGAATATCATCCAATGTCCATCCAATTTCTTTTTTACACTCTCTCAAAAGATGAAGCAGTTTTGATTACTACCATTGAGAGAGGTTATTTGAAATAATTACAGGAAATTGGTCAATAACTTCAAGATATGCATATTTTAAATTAGAAATAAGTGGTTTAAGTTTTAACACTTGGGGTTTTTGGACCGAGGGAGGGGATTTAGTGGGAGTGAGGTCTATTAAACTGTCTATATTCTCATGTTTATTTTCTAAAGATAAAGAATATATTGAAATGTGATTTTCAGAATCATTGATGGCAATTGGTACCTCATAATGAACACACTCATCAATAAAAGCACCAAATTTACACTTTTCAGAACCCACACAACACTCAAAACATGACTCAAAACTCAAATAATCCAAGGATGAAGAAGAGGAAAATGAATCAGAGTATGGTTTGAGGATAGAATTGTGTATGTGTGCATCATTTGAGAGCACTTCTATCTAATAGAAAAGAAGAGTGGAGTTCTCTTCAATGGGGTGTTTCATAACATCATGGATATTAAAACTTACATTTTCTATATCGAACTCCATAGACAACATACCATTGCGAACATTGATGATTGTCCTTACTATTTTAAGGAATGGCCTCCCAATTATGAGAGGGTCATGTCCTTGGGTTCCGGTATCTTCCATATCAAGAATGTAGAAATCAATGGGTAAAATGAGATTCTTAACTCTGATAAGTACATCCTCAATCACTCCTATTGGATGCATTGTACTTTGATTGGCAAGTTGCACGACAATGCCTGTTGGATGAAGCTCTCTAACCTATAGAGAAGTATACATGGTGTGATGCATTACATTAATAAAATCACCTAAATCTAACATAACATCTGAATATAATGTCTCCCATATAGTACATGGTATTGTTAATGTTCCCAGATCCTTGCATTTGGTTGGAATTTCTTGTTGAATCAAAGCTGACAAATTTCTTCTGAAGTTGAATATCTCATTCCCTTTCAGCCTCATTCTATGGGTGAAAAGATCTTTGATAAATTTTTAATAACAGGGAATTTTCTTGACTTCATCTAGTAAAGGAATATTAACTTAAACTTTTTTAAATGTATCTGTTATTTTAGTATCAATCTCATTATCAAATTTTTTTCTTAGATTTAGAGAGACTTTGGGAAAAAGGAAGAGGAATGTATTTTTCATCTGAATCATAAATGAAATTTTTTTTACTTTTTTTATTTTTTTTCTTTATTAGAATATTTTATGGGTGGAGAAAGAGTGTTTTCAAGAGGGGGAGATACCTATTACTTAGAATCAGTAGAAGGAGAAACTTTTTTACCAATACATAGTGTAACTGCACATACATTCCCTTTTTCTTTTGGATTGGAAATGGGTTGGGATAATAGTTTTCTAGAACCTTGCATCTTAAGCTCACTGATGTTGTTCGCTAATTGTACCACTTGAGTTCATAGGTCTTGAATTGCTAATTGTGTGGTTTTTGGGAACTGTAGGTTCTGGGTTTCCATTTGTTTCCCCATATCCTCGAGGCTTGGTTCAGATTTGGTAGAAGTAGGATGATTTATTTGAGAAGTTGAAGGATAATAAGGTTTCATAACTTTCCCTTTTTCATACAAATTCTATTTGGGGTAGCTTGATTTTCCTCCTTGTCGGTACTGGGGTTGTGCTTGCCAACAAAGGTTTGGATTTGGCCTGAATGGTTATTTCTTGAAAGGGGGTGCTTGTTGGAATGGATGTCCCAGGAACATTGCTTCACAAGACTCAGGCAAATCCTGAAGTTGTGGGCACTGGTCAGAAAAATGAGTATTGTAAGAGAAAATACCACAATGTAATGGAACTGAATAAGAGTTCAAGTTACCTTGTTCTTGAGATAATTTCCTTAGAATGGTATTAATCTCATCATGTTTATTGTCTCCCTTTTATTCTATGGATGGATGACTTACCTCATGAAATCCTCGAGTTGGTGCAATTGCTCGTGTACCAAATTATGTGTATTTTGATCCATGTTGACTATTAAGTCACAAGTGATAGAAGGTGTTTTAACAATAAGGGAACCACCAGCTGCAGCATCAACAATTCCATGATCCATGGGGATAAGTCCTTTATAGAAGTATTGAATTAGAAAAAATTTACTAATATGGTGGTGGTGGAAACTTGAGAAAAGTCTTTTGAATCCCCCACTAATATTCATGAAGTTTCTCTCCTTGTTACAGCCTAATTACACATATTTATTTTTCTAATTGATGAAGTTCAGGAGGACAGGAAGTAATTCTCTAGAAAGAGACATTTATGGCCATTCCAGCCCCCAATTATGCTAGACAGATAGTATATCCAGTCTTTGGCTACACCATCAATGGAGAAAGGGAAGTCCCTAAACTTAATTATGTCCTCAGAAACATTTTGGGGTTTCATGGTGAAACACACTATGTGAAACTCTTTGAGACGTTTATAAGGGACCTCACTAGAAAGACCATGGAAATTGGGAAGTATGTGGATGGGGCTTGATCTCATATCAACGTTGGCCGCTTCCCCGGGATATTGGATGTATGTAGGTTAGTACTCCACATATGGGGTGGTAAATTATTTTAAGGTTCAATAATTTGTAGCCATGTTTTATTGGGTTTGATTAGGTTAAATTTTTGATTGGATGAGGACCACTTGAGGTTACAAAAGTGGTTCCACAGTGTTACTCGATTGACTATCATTTTATTCCTTTATTTGTGTGTGGAGTGTCTTTTTAATTTCATGGTAAAATTCAAGCAGTTTATCTTTTTCTGACCAAGTCATGAAAATAAGTTGTGAAGTTTGATTTTTTTTATGATTGAATATAGATAAAATCACTTAAGAAGGATGAAAAGAGAAAATAATTTTATACTATATAATTATAGATAGATATATGAAGAATAAAAAAAGAGTGAGAGAGAGAGAGAGAAAGAGAGAGATGGAGAGGAAGAACACCCAAAAACAAACAAAAAGAGAAAAATAAAATAAAATGGGGGTGGGGTGTTGATAGGATTACTAATTAATAAGTAAAATAAATAAATAAAAATAAATAAATAAGAAAAAAAATGGATCTTGTCTCCACGACAATGGATCCAAAATTTAATTGTGTTGTCGAGCGCATCAAATTAGATGTTTATTTTTAACTTGAATTTCTACAGTATTGCAGTAACCCTAGGTCGTCTCTCGACGAAGCCATAGATCATTACATTAAAAAGAGGAATTTTATTATGAAAGTATAAGGGGAATTAGGTTTTGTAAAACATGGGGGTTTGATGGTTGAATATGAAACTAGAAAATTGAAGTGATAAAACAAAATAGAAATTAATAGAATTAATTAAGCGTGATCAACCCAGGGTACTCTCTGGATGTTCATCCTTCATCTCTTCATGATATAAGGTTATGATATTTTAATCCCTGGTTTGTAACACCTAGAACCGTAATTTTACTGAGTTTATACTTGGATAACTCCTATGGTTTAGTCGAAAACACACAATGATTCACCGGACACCGCCAAAGTTTGGGTCATTTCTGATCGACATCATAATCAAAACTCACCAAGTAAACACATGAAGAACTCGATGTTCTATGAAGGTTTTTATGTTATTTATTTGTGATAACATAAAATAAATTTACATGGCCTTTATAGTAATTCTTTGAGTTCAATTGACCAATATGAACCACACAAACACCACAATTGGATGAGGGAAGAAAAAGGGATAAATGGTGTGTGAAACATCACATGGAAGGATACCCCCAAACATGATCATTTGAGTTTGAGTATGACATACCAATATATAACTGAATTAAATTAAAAGATAGCATGAATAAAAACAACAAACAACCTGTATTTAAAAAGATCATTAAACATAATACAAACATGAAGCTCGGGATTACATCACGTTCCTCCCCAAGTGATCACAAGGGGTTTAGAAACCCATGGGAGAGGAGGAAGATAAAGATGTTGGGGTAGAACTTCCCATAGCCTACAAAACATAAAATATTGGTGGGATGACTCCTTTGGGACTCCAAAATGGAAGAATCATTCCTCTGGTTCGAACTCCCAAATGGAAATCCCAAGGTGACATTTTATAGGATAATTGGAAGGTGGTTTTGGGCACACAGATTTCATAAAACCACTTGTACCAGCGTTTAAGACATTAGACAATCGAATATAATTTTTTAAAAAACTAGAAGTTTGTATCCCCACTTCATGAATATCTCCACTGAATGTTTGTCATCAATTGGACAAGTTGATCAGGAGATATGGATAGATTACAGAATTCCAATTTTGACTTCGCACAAATTCGGTGTTCTGGACAGATCAGGTCGGCTGGGCCCATTTCTGAAAAATGTGGCTTGGGTTTCTTCACAATAGTTGTTTAAAATTATATTTTGGACCGTAAAAAAAATATGATCCCATTTTAATGCCCCTAATGTTCTATAATGGTACAAAAGTGGACAAGTCTTCATGGATCCATGCAATTTTGGCCCATTTTTCTTCCTCTTCATCATGGGCCATCCAAATCACCTCCACCTACAATATAATTATCAAATAAAGTGACATTTCCATTTTTAATATTGTCCAACACAAAATAATTGGATCAAACTTGGAGTGAAATTTTTTATTATACTTGTAATTTTCAATACAAAACAAGTTTAATACATTGATATAAGGATGAAATAAAATAGTGAATCGTGGTACGATCAAATAGTAAGATAACCTATAAAATTATATATTAAATTTAGGTATATTATACACAGAAAAAATATATAATTTTATCATAGTTTAATTAAATAAATGTTTTAAAAATGATTAATTAATTATTGGTATTTCTATGAAACACAAATATTTATTTACAATTTTATAATTAATACAATGATTCAATTTTTTTTTCATAAAATAGATTCATGAAGTAATATTTTGTTTTATTATGATTATAATATAATTTTATGATACCTTAATTAATTTATCAAAGTGATATAAAATCAGTTATAATTTTAAATTTTGTATTTTTAGAGTAAATGAATATTTTACTTAAAAATCAAATTTATCATATTTAGAAATTTATTTTCATAAAATGGAGTTAATTTCTAAATTATACATGTCAAAAAATGGTTGTGGTGATTTTTTTTTGGATTTTTATAAAATAGTTGAATTGTTGGTGAATAGTGAAATATAGTAATTTATGGTATAAGTAAATAAATAAATTATTGAGTCATGGATGTTGTATAGATGAGGTAAGAACCCATTAGTTCCATATCACAAGAATTAGTTAGTGTATTTAGTCATTAAATCATCACTATTGATAATTGTGAGCCAAAATAATAAACAAATGAATAAAATAATCAAAAAACACTCATCTCATCCACTATAAATACCACCCTCACCACATCTTCTACCCTAACCTCTAAATTTTTATAGCTTTTCCAATTTCTTTCAATTGTAAGGCACCATTTTTTTTAACCAAAGATAATTCTAGTGGGAATTTTAATTTTAGTGATTATAGGACGAGCTATCTTTGAAACCAAGATTCAGAACTTAATTTTGAGGGTTGGAGTACTTATAAGTATTGTTTTTGGACTTGGGTGAAGAACTAAGAACTTTAACAAGTGTCCCGAGGAGTTTAGGGAGCACTGGACCTAGAAAACGTGGTTTTAAAGGGGTCTTCATAGGGAACACAATTTTTCAGAAATTGTGCGGTTCACAACCGGAAGCCATGTGGCTTTATATAGGTGGAAAAGGCTATGTGCACAGGCAACACATGATTTACCAAACCGTGTGCCTGGACCTCATAGTTAGTGATTTTGGGTAGTACCTAAATACTATTCAGTTCATAGTTAACTCACGGTTTATAAACCATGTGGTATAAGCCGTGTGGGGTGCCCAGGTTCCCAGTATAGGGTGCACGATTGGTGCACAGTTTGCCAAACTATGTGGCCTAAAACATGCATGATGACCTATTTAAAACAAAAAATGAATTTATTTATTTAAAATAAAAAAATGAATTAAAAACCTAAGTTAACTCTATTTTCCTCACCTAACTCATGTGACACCCCCTTGAGGCACCCCTTTGAGATGTACACAACACACCCCTCGACCACTTCTTCAGATGGCGATTTCCTCTAGATCTTCTCTTGATTTATCTTTGAATCTTTGAGGTAGGATATCCCGTTCATTCATCTCCTTATTTCTCAAATTTTTTTGGTCTCCCTATATCATGGTGAGGTGAAACTGAACCTAGGGTTTTAGGCTAACAGAATTTTTAACTTTCCCTTTGACGTTAGGGTACATGAAGGGTCTCTCGGGTCCCCTTTATGTATATTACAATATCCTCCACTGAAGGCGAAACAGATTGGTTTGATTCGGTATGCTGCCGCCATCTAATATTGTTTGGTGTCTCTATAAGGACTTGTACACTTATACATTGATATATATATATATATATGTCTTCTATGTACTTATTCCCTCAAGGCAAGGGGAATATGTGCGTTGGATTAAGGGATATACATAGGAATATATATGCGAACAAGAGTGGTGAGATATTTGTTTAAAATGTCAAGATCCAAAGTGTTTCCATGGTCTTCTCTTGAGGTAGAATACCTAACCTTGAACCTTTAAGTATAATAATTATTTAAGTGATTCTTTAAATGAGTTGAATTATAATTTCCCTTGATAGATTGAACTACAACCCGTGAATGATGTTCTTAGTTATGAAAAATAATTTGTTTGAGAAATAAATGCATTTTTTTATAATAAAACCCTATAACTGAGATGAAATATCTTATAAGATGAATATTAATGATTAGTTATTTTAAATACATATTTTCTATAAATCTTGGATGATCTCTATGCCTGAGTGACATTGCTTTTATGAAGAATGATAGCATATAGTCTCTCTTGTTATGTTTGAGGGGAATTAATTGTAATGAAATTAAGTTCCTAAAATATATAATCATGTAATATATTTTTAGAATTGTATTAATATCATTGTTATAGGTTTATATCCTTGAGTAAACCACCCTTTTGGTGTGTTGGATTAAATGGCCACTTTGAGGGATTATTCTTGGGGGCCCATTGTGGGATGCCTTTTTACCCCATGTCTTGGGATTACAATGCTAGAATTTAATTGTATATTTAATTTTTAATTAAATGGATTGAATGGGAAGGGATAAGTGACCATGACCATTGACCCTTATTATGCCATTGTTTAATTAAGAATGAATTGCCTTTCATGGATATGCCCATGTGAGATTGATAATACTATGCTATGTATTAGTTTATTTAAGATTGAAAAGCTTGTTATAATGAATTTCCATGTGAGTTAATTTATTTTTATTCCATTTAATGTATTTTTTTAATCATGTGATGCTTTTTATATTGAAATTCCCATGTGATTAATTGTGAGCCAAGACTAGTTAAATTGAACTATTCCTTTAGCCTCCCTTCAGAAAGGTTTTAAATATGATTTTATTTGTTCGACCATGAAAAATATAAATAATATTGTTATTTAATGTTATTTAATCCATGGGTGATACATTTATTCAAATGAATAATTCATGGATGGACTCATTGAGGCTTGACTTTTATGCCAGAGTGATACTTGGATTCTAAGGACAGAATCATAGGGGATTTTTACTATTATATGTTGAATGATACTTGGATGCCATAGAGGATGATGAGTATGGAATAAAATGGAATTGATTATTTATTCCTTGGGTTATAATTGGGCTCCCTCAGTGGACTGCCAAGAATGGACTCAGTTGGTTGAGATATTATACCACACCTAGAGTAATTATTGGATCCTAAGAGGTTCTCTAGGGACGAACTTATAGGGTGTTGGTTCATATGATACCTAGAGAGATACATGGACTCCAATTTAGAAATTCCTTGGATGGGCTCAGGTTATAAATAGATTAATAAATGAAATGAATCATGGGATGCATCTTCAAAGCCAAAACACAATCCTAAATTTGGTCTTTATTATGATTAATAGAAGTCTTGGTTAGGAATATTTGATTACATCCTTATGATGGATGAGGGGCAATGCATTAGGTGTTGAGACAGATTAATTTTATCGGTTGCATTATCTTTTTAACTTGGTTATAAGGACATAGGTCCAACTGTTAAATAAGAGAATTCTTATTTAAATTAAATTGATTACACGTATTTGGGTATAATCAAGTACCTAGAATTATTAGGATATTAACATTTGTGTACTTCCTTACTTGTCATATATCTATTTCTGCACTGATAAATTTACATATCAAATAATGTATTGGGATATACACCATGGGTGTCGGCCTATTTATTTTTATATCTCACACCTTTCTTGGGTACCATTGTTATCTGAGTAGACCTTATTGTTTGTACGGATATGGAAATTATATTATGTTTTTTTATTATAGCTAAGGAGTTAGGAGCACAAGAATGAGCCAAAGCTCAAGATACTCGTAGAGATTACATTTGGGATTTTTAGTTCATTTCTTACATGAGTCGTGTACTGTATAAAATTTTAAAGAAATATATATGTTTACTATTTTAGATTATGTACCATCATCTGTTAAGATTGTTTTATATAAACTGGTATTGGATATATTCTATATTCAATGGATATTACCCTTTTCTTCCATTGATTTATCATTTCTCTATACTAAGTCTACTGTTTCCTTCTATTTTTTTTCTATTTTACCGCTATGCTAATCTGATATGAGGGTATAGTCACCCCACTATCACCTAATAAGACCCTAGATATTAGTCACAAGCCTTTGGAATATTGTGAGACATGCTTGAGGCCATGTGACCTATCGATATGGCTACCATTTTTATGGTAACATGGGTTGATTCATTAAAAACTAGTATCATTGGTATTTTTCTTTTATCTTTATATTTTAGGTTGGTAGAAATGAGAATATGAATGTGTTAGTGCTAGGTAAATAACAGTGTTTGGGACTGATCACCCCAACCATGGAGAAATGACCAAGTGGCCAGGGTTGATAATTTCTATTTATACTATTCGATGCTACAGTTGAAGTGATTTCACCTTGAGTGAATGGTGTATTTTTCTAAGGATTATTGATTTATGAAAATTTATGTTATTTTAAACTTGGATCAGAATGGTAAGGAAGTACCATGACATGTATCATGTTATAAATATAGGAAAATTCACATTCCATGCATATCCCATTCCATGTAACTGCATTAGTAGGTTTCCTGCTAAGTATGATTGTGTACCTTGAGTGATGCCATGATTATTTTTTTTCCTATTTAGGTAATAGTTTAGCATGGCTATTTAAATATCATGTATTTACAACGGTGTAACATTATTATGTGAATATATTCCATGAATTTTTGCTTGTTATTATTCTCTCTATGTGTACTACATGTTATAGAATTCATTTTTTGATATATGAAAATTGTTCCATGGATGATTTTTTTTTGGTTGCGGTTTAAGTGGGAACAAGTTTTTAGTTTTAAGGTGTACAAGATCCTTATGATTGGAAAAGGGTAACCTATATACTGAAACCATATTTGGTACTTTATAAATTTTTATATACCTTTTTAAAATGTAAAAGGTTACTACAGTTCAAATGTTAAAGTGGAATGATTTTGATTAATGGGATCCAAATGCCAATCGTAAGGTGTATGGGTGCCTTATGAATTAGTATATGGACACCCATATGACTAAGGATTTATATAATCATGGTATGTTTGTAGATGGTTATAAATAATAAAGTTGTTAAGTTTTAAACTTAAATGGATGGATTAACTTTTAAAATTCTCAACTGGACCCAAGTGGGCCAGTTAGGGCATGTTTTTATGAGTTGAGACATTATGGTGTTCATGATTTCTATAGTTAAACAACTACTATTGGGTTAATTTTTGAAGAACCTAGGTTGGTTTAATGAGACCCTCGTATGTCTCCTTATAAGTTAAAAGGAAACTATATGCTAAACTATCTAATTATTATAGAATCTCAATTATTGTTAAATGATTAAAAAGGAAGCTGGTGAGAATTGCCTAATTTTTCTTTGAGTTAGCTAATTTTGATACCAAGTTCTTTGTTTTATAAATTGTACTTGAGGTTTTTTTTAAATTATTTTAAATTTTTAAAGGTTAAAGTAAATTAATTAAATGAATTTAAAATAGAACCTTTAGGGACTTCCTTTGTTTAAAACATTGTGTAGGGGTAGTTTAAAAGTGTCCCATGCTATGACTTGTAATGGAGATGTGAGCATTTATTTTTAGGGTGATTCTTATTAGTAATGAATTAAATGAAAGGATATTAAGCCTAGTTGAATCTTTTTATGTGACATTGTGATATGGTTGATGATTGTACTTTGTAAGGTGCTACCCTATGGCAGGTAGAAATCTTAGAACTTGAAATGCCTTTATAATACCATGATCTTTCTATCACTTAGTGCCACTCATATGTCGTCCCTAGTATGACTTTTAGTTATAAAAGGAAACCCTTATTTGGAAGGTTGGTCATTATATATTAATTCTTGATATGGAAATGAGCATTGAGGAATTCTCGATTCAGTAGGTTAGACATACCAAGGATATGGTTAGCCACTTCGTAGGTCATGTGGCCCTTTCTTTTTCTTCAGTGAATGATGAATTGATATGTCATCATCGAGGTTAATGGTTATATGGGGAAATATGTATTGGGGATAAATTTGTTGTATGGTCCATCCAATCATTAAATGTATAGGGATTGTAATCGTAAAGGTAGTATCAAAGATGTTCTGTCTTTATTCTAAATCTTAGGGTAGTATGAGTTCACATACATAGTGCCTGTCAAGTTCTAAATATTAAATCAAACCATTTGAGTTCAGTTAAATCATTTAGATTTGAGTTTTTGAGTATGTTCTCAGGTTATCTTTTTAGTAGAGTGACCTGAGAATTTGAGAATCAAGTTCATCCCACTTATTAAAAGGACTATTGGGACTTGGGTATTTTGACATTACAGTCCGGTTGATATTGGATTTCATAACCAAATTCTCTAACATACATGAGCATGTCTTGGAGGAGCATCATGTTTATGTGTTAGATGAATCTGGATCTAGTGCACTACTGAGGGTCTGGTCTATCTGTTTGGAAAAAATCCCTCAAGGTAACATTGTAGTATTTTTGGGTTGATTGTGTTTATTGACAAAGCAGGTTTCCATGGAGAATTGTCGAGTTCCCGAGAAGTTTTTGACAATCCATGTTGACAAAGAACAATGACAAAGGAAAGGATGATCTGGAGGCAGTACAAAAGAGCAGTACAAGGTGGCGCCATTTCCCAGTGTTTGCCAAATTTTTGGGGTCCAAAATTTGGAGTTTGGTGAGCATCGCAAAAATAGGATTTCGATGAAGATCATAATTTAATATGGCAAAGGCATGAATTTTGCGAAGATAGGATGCATGGTTTGGAAATAATGAAGACCAGAAAAATGGAGGCAGTGAGTCTTTGCGATTACGACAAGCTTCGCGAACGGCAGAGGCTGAAGCGCATCGCGGTGGTGAAGGGATTTGCGAGGGAGATTCGCGGCGATGAAGGGATTTGGGAGGGAGCTTCATGGTGAAGGAGCGAAGGAATTGACGGAATGCTTCGCGATTACGACGAGCTCTTCCATCAGAACATTTCCGTGGTGCTTCGCGATTTGGACAGAATTCCGACGGAAACTTAGCAGCTTCGCGATTTGAGATGATGTGGTGTTGACTTCGCGCGGAAAGTTCGAGGGTCGGTGGAATCGCCTATAAATAGAGGCCGACCCCCTTGAGAGAAGTAGAGAGAATTTTCAGTGAAAATACATTGCTCTCAGTTCACAGAGGTGGTTCGTGAAGGCAGTGTGCTTCACGAAAGGGGAGCTTCATGGCGGCTATTCTAGCTCCGTGAAAGGCGTGTGCCCCGCGTTGGCTCAATGAGCATCATGGAGAGGCAGGAGCTACGCGACGACCTAAGAATTGCAAAGGTCTGCGCATCGCGAGAGTGCTTCGCGATAGAGCTTCGCGAAAAGGCTGGAGCTTCGTGAAGGCTTGTTTGAGCTTCGCGAAATTGGGAGCCTAGAGAAGTAGGGTGCTTTGCGAAGGTGTTTACAAAGTGAATTTCCCAGTGGTTAAGAGGCAAAGTGGTATTAATCAGTGGATGAAAGTTGGACTATAACAGAGCATCCATAAATAGTTAAGGATGCGTGTATTCATGCAAATGAAGAGACCTACAGGTCTATAAACTGTGAGTGAATCCCTTCACAGTGTAGTGAGCCTAAGAAGAGGAAGAAGGTGATCCACTCCACCGGAAGTGAGCCAGAGAGAGAGAAACAGGGAGTGACCCTTGGGAAAGCAGTGAGATAACCCTAAACATTGTAAAGGCAGTGATCCTGGGCATAGAAGTGATCTAGCCCGAACATTGTATCCACATCTAGTGAAGATTAGTGGAATTTGGTACGACCGGAAACCTGTCGACGTATACTCCTTGGACGTATCCCACTGAGGGTGAACCAAGTAAAAATCTCTGCGTCTACCTGCTAATTTTCCCGCATTGCATTTAAAGCATCATCATCAGATAAAGAAGAAAGTAAGTGATCATAACATACACACAAGTGAAAACAAAGTGACCCTTGTAACAAAGAGTTCAAGATCCAGTGGGGCAGGAAGAACTTTGAAAAAGAATATCCATACCCTAATTCACCCCCCTCTCAGGGTATATAGGACCCTATTGGTACTAACAATTGGTATCAGAGGGATAAGTTTCTTTTATCAGATTTTTTTTCTTCGACTTGGTGTAGTCGATCTGTGTGGTTGAAGATACTGTTTTCTCTTATCACAATCTGCCATGGGAAAAGGAAAAGCATCAAAGAATAATCAGAAGTCTGGTAATTTCCCTCAGTGTGGAAGTGTTTTTTGAAAAAGTGTGATTCAACTAAAAGAATCAAATAGCTTACTGAAGGAAGGTCTTGATTAATCTGATAGGGAAAAGATTTATTCACTCAATCATGATGTTGGAATGAGTAAAGTACATGAGCATCAGAGTGATACTGAAACAGAAGAAGAAATTGAAGGAAGAATAGATATGCGAGTTGAGTTAGAGGCTGCTCTTGAGGAGATAGATGTTTGGAGAGCTAAAACAAAGAAATCTAACAAAGTTGTTCATGATGCCAAACTCTATATGCAGCAGTAGGAAGAAGAGAAGTCTGAGTTGATGGAAGAAATTGAGAAACTCAAGTTATCAACACAAGAGAACTCAGAATCAGTTAGTGAGTATAAGATTAAGATTGAAGAAAAGAAAAGGGAGATCGATGGCTTGAATAGAAAAGTGAAATATCAAGTCAAGTGTATCGAAGAACCTGATATTTCAAGTGACGTTAGAAGCACTGATGAAATTAAATCTAAAAATATTCGGATCCAAGCATTGGAAACTGCGATCAACAAGCTAAGAAGTTTGAATCAAAGGATTATTGACGTAGCTACTGATATAAGGGAGAAAAATGATTCTCAAGATGAAGAACTGCGAAAGAGATCGACACAGGATGAATAATCAAAAGCTGATGTAAAGGGAAAGAATCTGAACACAGATGAAATTCAGAATCTCAAAGCCAGAAATGATGATCTAGCTACACAGTTGTCTGAACAAGTTCAAAATAAGCAAAGGCTCCAACAAGAGAATGAATCTATCTCTGAATCTGTTTCTCAAGAAAAATTGAAAGTAAAGGATAAAAGTGGTATGGTAGAAAATCTCACACAAGAATTGGAAGATGAGATGAGTCGTGTAAAGAATCTCAGAAGGGAATTCAATGCCCAACTTAAATAAAGTGATATGAAGATTTAGAAGTTGGAAGAAGAGCTAGAATCAGTAAAGAAGGAAGTGGAGAAATCCAATTCTAAAGGAATTCCAAAAATGAAGGATGCCTTACACTTGCTATTTGATCATCCTTCCACAAGTGATGATAAAATGAAGAACATATATGCTATTTCTGAAGAGAAACAAGAGAATATTTTCTCAGCTCAAAGACCAAAAAGTTTCGGAAAAGCTGGTATTGGATTTGATGAATCACCTCCCATGCGTGATAAGAAGAGAGCCGTGAATAGTTCCAGGAGTGGAGAAAACCCTGTAGGTGCTGGAGATAGGCCAAAGAGGTCAGTTACAAAAATAAGTGACGACATGTGCTATTTCTGCGGGATTCATGGTCACACGTCAAGCTTCTGTTCAGAGGCTCTGGAATACATTTCAGGCTATGAAAACAGAAACCTTACTAAATCTGAGAATAAGAAGAAGCATCATGAGAAATCAGAGAGAAGAGTTTCTCAGAGGAAATCATCTGTTAGATGCTATTACTGTGGAAGAATGCGACACACCATGAGTATGTGTCAGGAAGCTCAAGAGCCCTGTGTCAGAATAAGAACTCAAGGTGTATCAGAATCTCGACCTAGAAATGAAGAAACGAGGTATACCTTTGATGGAGAATGTTTTATATGTTCAGATTATGGGCATTTGGCAAGAAATTACTGCAAGAAGAACGCAAGGAAGGAAAAGGAACTCGAAAATAGATTCTTGACTCCAGTGATGCATAATAAGAAATTCAACACTAGGAGACAACATGGTAAGGCGAAGAATAGGCTTAGAGCCTCAGGGGTGTCACATGGAGATGAAAGAAAGGTGTATTAGTCACCACCTCTGTCATACTCACAACAGCTCTCAAGAAGATAATGTGAACAAACATGGAAGATTAAGGGGAGATCTACTCCAGTTGTGATAAAGAATAATAAACTTTTAATGGAGGACTCACCACCAGTGAAAAAGAGTGTGGTGACTCAAACATCTGATAAAAGAAAGATGAAAAAACAATGTAATGAAAAATTCGCATGCCATGTTCCACAGTGAAAAAAAGAGGAAGGTTCAAGATCCCTGCAATGGGGGAAGAAGCAAGGGAGGATGACAAGAAAGGAGATTCCTACTCAGAGAAATAATCACGGAAAATGGAATTTTGGAAGAACCTCAAAGAAAGAAATGTGTACTAGTGGGTATATACCCCAAGTGATGAGAAAGGTTTGGCCTACAGAATCTATATATCAGAAAAAGGCTCAGCATGTGGGTAATGAATGCTTAGTCATATGGCTAGAGCAGTTGATGTTTTCCAGGCAGCTGGAAGAAGCAAGAAAGGAGTGTGTTGCACTCCAAGAAAGAATCAAAGGGTTGAACCATCAGGATCAACCAATACCCTCATCTTGAGGATTCGAGAAATAACCCCTCTCCCTATGAATATAAATGCTATTAACTTATGATTAATGTGTTTCAGGTTTTAGGGAGATACGATCCAAGGGGAAGTAGAATCTAAGAATGTGAAATGGAGATGTGATATTCTCTACAGTTTCAATTGATTCAAATCAGGTAACAGAGTTGAAGAAGAAAGGGAGAAACAGAGCACAATAGAATGTGAGTGTGTTATCAACTTTTTCTCTTGTTTCCTACACCGAGTTTAAACTCAGTAGGCTTAGAGATTTTGTTAATGGCTCAACTCTGAGTGGAATATGAGAACAAATAGTATAGGAGAAAAAAACTAGTTATGGGTCTAAACTGTTGGGCGTAACAACTGGAAGAGTTGCATAAACAGGGGAGCATTCTATATCCTAATTAGATGCATGATCTCAATATGATATGAAGGATGAATGTTTGTGCTCATGAAGAATGATTGGTGGAAAAGCAGAAACACATAGGTTTTCATGATTATCTATTTTTTTCTAACAATGTGGTATCAGCTGACTACTTTTAGGATACCAAGAAGCTGCGAGAGAAAATCAAAGGTGTGTCAACCAAAATATGAGAGAATATGTTCAAGGAAATGACGTCATTGAACAATGACACATAGAAAAGTAGCTAAAAGAAATGAAGCCACTGAAAAATGAGTCAGTGAAGAGTTTCTTGGAAAAAGTGATGAGAAAGAAAGCAACACAGAGGGAGAAGAAGTGGCTGATACTAATTCAGAATAAGACACTGATGATGAAAAAGAATGTTTCAAGTATGTGTCTACAAGGAAGCCAAAAAGTTTAGATGAAACTGATAGATAGAATATCATTAGTGATCAGTGATATCTAGTTCAGACAAGAAGAATGAAATCACTGTAGCAGACATCATTACTATCACAGGTTGAGCCGAAATGCGTTGCTGATGCAGCTGAGGATGAAAACTGGGTTCAGGCTATGAATGAAGAGCTTGATCATATTGAGAAGAACCAGACATGGGATATTGTTTCGAGGACAGGAGACAAGAATATCATTGGGACTAAATGGGTTTATCACAACAAGATGAATGAAGATGGCATAGTGATTTGGAACAAAGCATGACTAGTGTGAAAGGGATACTCCCAGATAGAGGGAATAGATGTTGATGAGACATTTTCACCGGTTGCAAGGCTAGAGACAATCAGATTATTTTTGGCCATAGTAGTGCAAAGAAAGTTCAAAGTGTTCCAGATGGATGTAAAATCTGCATTCTTGAATGATGTTCTGGAAGAGGAGGTGTATATTGAGCAGCCAGATGGTTTCTCATTCATGAGGATGAGAACAAAGTTTGCAGGCTGAAGAAGGCGTTGTATGGGCTGAAATAAGCACCAAGTGCATGGTACTCAAGTCTTGATCAGTACTTGAAGAATCTTGGTTTCTAGCGTGGAGGATTTGATTACAACCTCTATTTCAGCAATGACAATAATCAAAGGATGATGGTTCTAGTGTATGTCGATGACATAATTTTTGGCGGATTAGATGAAGCTCAATGCAGACAGTTTTCCGAATTAATGAAAAATGAGTTTGAAATGTCAATGATTGGAGAGCTAACATTTTTCCTTGGTCTACAGGGGACACAAGGAAGGAATGTAACTTTTATTTCTCAATCCAAATATGCCGAGGAGGATTTAAGAAGGTTTAGAATGGATAATTCCAAGGAGATGAAGACTCTGGTTTCCACCTAGATGAAATTATCTAAAGATGAAGATGGCAAGGTAGTTAATATCACAGAATATAGGCAAATTATTGGAAGTTTGTTGTACTTGACTACAACAAGGCCTGATATTGTTTTCGCCACATTCCATGCAGCGAGATATCAGAGAAATCCAAAGGAAATCCACATGCTTGCAGTGAAAAGAATACTTCGGTATATCTAGGGAACAATGGATTTCGGCTTGACATATACTGATAAATCTCAGACAGAGTTATTGGGATATACTGATGCAGAATGGGCTGGTTCAGCAGATGATAGAAAATCAACGTCAGGTGGTGCATTCTATCTTGCTGGATTTTGTATTTCTTGGCTAAGCAAGAATCAATATTTCATTTCATTGAGCACTAAAGAAGCTAAGTATATTGCGGCCACTCAAGCATGCACATAGTTATTGTGGATGAAGCATCATCTTGATGATATGGGAGTTGAAGTGAAGTCTCCGATCGGAATCCAGTGTGACAAATCAAGTGCTATAAATCTTAGCAAAAATCCCGTCCATCATTCAAGGACAAAGAACATTGAGATAAAGTATCATTTTATCAAGGAGAAAGTTGAGAAGGGAATCGTGAAGTTGGAGTATGAGCCTACAGAACTACAGGTTGCAGACATTCTGACAAAGGCCTTACCCAAGGAAGCATTTGAAAGGCATCGACTGGCATTGGGAGTTCAGTCGATTCCCCGCACTTGAAATAGTGTGGATGTGGGCCCCACCCCCTCTCCCAGAGGTATGATGTGTTTCTCCCTAATGTGCTGATATGTGTTCTCTACTATGTTACATACTACAAAGGAGTGACCTTTGGGTTCATTGACAAAGGGGGAGAAAATAGTGATTGTTCAAGGGGGAGACAATGTGGCTATTTGAGAAATCATGACAGATATGGGGAGAAGCTGACCAGTGGAGTAGCCAGATAGGGGAGAAATGAGAAAGGGAGATATTTTTAAATCTTATTATGCTAGAATTGATCGATCAAAGCATAGATATCACGATAGCTGAGGATCATGATAAAAGTAGAATAGTGGCATTGGAATGGTGAGAGAAGGTTTCCAGTTATCATCAATTGGGATCAGTGTGGTTCAACAATTGGTATCAATTTAGGAATTGGTATCATGTTGGAATCGATAATTGGTGTTTGACATGAAGTGATTCATTGATGAACTTTTTATACTACTCTTGTTTCTCACGCTGAGCATTACTCATGTGGGTTTAGAGTACGTGTTAAGTAATTCCTTGAATGTTATCATAATCGCAAGAGGCAAATGATGGTAGCGACTGGAATAATACTCAATGAGGTATAAAAGTGTAGAAAATCATTCTGAGTAGAGTTGTGAAGAGTTGTCAACAAACCCAAAGGGGGATATTGTTGGGCAAAAATCCCTCAAGGTAGCATTGCAATATTTTTGGGTTGATTGTGTTTGTTGACAAAGAAAGTTTCCACAGAGAATTGTCGAGTTCCCGAGAAGTTGTTGACAATCCATGTTGACAAAGAATGATGAAAAATGAAAGGACGATCTAAAGGCAGTACAAAAGAGCAGTACAAGGTGGCGCCATTTCCCAGTGTTTTCCAAATTTTTGGGGTCCAAAATTTGGAGTTTGGTGAGCATCGCAAAAATAGGATTTCCATGAAGATCATAATTTAATATTGCAAAGACATGAATTTCGTGAAGATAGGATGCATGGTTTGGAAATTGCGAAGACCAGAAAAATGGAGGCGGTGAGTCTTCGCGATTACGACAAGCTTTGCGAATGGCAGAGGCTAAAGCGCATCGCGGCGGTGAAGGTCTTTGCGAGGGAGATTTGCGGCAATGAAGGGCTTTGCGAGGGAGCTTCGCGGCGAAGGCGCGAAGGAATTGACAGAATGATTCGCGATTAGGACGAGCTCTGCGATTAGAAAATTGTCGTGGTGCTTCACGATTTGGACAGAATTCCGACGGAAACTTCGGAGCTTTGCGATTTGAGATGACGTGGCATTGAATTCGCATGGAAAGTTCGAGGGTTGGTGTAATCGCCTATAAATAGAGGACAACCCCCTCAAGATAAGTAGAGAGAATTTTTAGAGAAAATCCATTGCTCTCGGTTCGCAGAGGTGGTTCGCGAAGGCAGTGTGCTTCGCGAAAGGGGAGCTTCGCGGAGGCTATTCAAGATCCGTGAAAGGCGTGTGCCCCGCATTGGCTCAGTGAGCTTAGCGGAGAGGCAGGAGCTCCGTGACGGCCTAATCATTGCGAAGGTCTGTGCATCGCGAGAGTGCTTTGCGATAGATCTTCGCGAAAATTCAGGAGCTTCGTGAAGGCTTGTTTGAGCTTCGCGAAATTGGGAGCCTAGAGAAGTAGGGTGCTTTGCGAAGGTGTTTCCAAAGTGAATTGCCCAGTGGTTAAGAGGCATAGTGGTATTCATCAGTGGATGAAATTTGGACTATAATAGAGAATCCATCAACAGTTAAAGATGCATGTATTCATGAAAATGAAGAGACCTACAAGTCTATAAACTGTGAGTGAATCCCTTCATAGAGTAGTGAGCTTAGGAAGAGGAAGAAGGTGATCCTCTCCACCGGTAGTGATCCAGAGAGAGAGAAAGAGGGAGTGACCCTTGGGAAAGCAGTGAGCTAACCCTAAACATTGTAAAGGCAGTGAGCCAGGGTATAGAAGTGATCTAGCCCGAACATTGTATCCACATCTAGTGAAGATTAGTGGAATTTGGTATGACCGACAACCTGTCAGCGTATGATCCTTGGACGTAGCCTAGTGAGGGTGAACCAAGTAAAAATATCTGCATCTTCCTGCTAATTTTCCCGCATTTCATTTAATGCATCATCATCAGATAAAGAAGAAAGTAAGTGATCATAACATACACACAAGTGAAAACAAAGTGTCCCTTGTAACAAAGATGTCAAGATCCAGCAGGGCAGGAAGAACTTTGAAAAAGAATATCCATACCCTGATTCACCCCCCTCCCAGGGTATATAGACCCCTATTGGTCCTAACACTATCCTATCTTTTGATAACTATTACACTTCTATGGTGGGGAGCATCACGTTGGTTCTGGTGTACGTGTCAGTGCCTGCTCGAGAACACAACAATTTTATGGTTGGTTTTTTATGAAATCATTAGAGACACCATTGATCTTGAAGGGACTTCAGTGGTTAATCTTGAGCAATCAAAAGATTCCTTGGGTGGTAAATCCCTGTGATCTATTAATGGTGATGCGGTGGTAGGGAGAAGCGAGTCTTCTTTCAATAGGTCAACTAGTAGCGTCTTGTCAATTATTTTTCTTGTAATCCTTGAGATCCTCTTAGTGTTTATTCTTAGTGACGAGCTTTTCCCCTATCATGATGTCATCCATGATGCACTAAGAGAGCATCCATTATGTGCCAGACTAATTTTTTTAAATCTGTTTTGCTAGTATGTGACATCTTTTAGAGCTGTGCAATGATGTGTGTGTTTTGTTGAGGCTTGGTTAGTCCTATTTGATACTTGGGTTCTCATGTAGGAATATCTTGGATAGACTCGTGGACACCTATCACTTTGATGTGGTCGCCAAGTAGATTATGCTCTGGGATAAATCAATGTTATTACATGAATGAATTGTATTTATACCAATGTATCACTTATTTCATGGGGGGATGGGCTATCTTGGAATAGTTCCATGGACTACAGCGGGTTGAATCCAAGGTTATCCGGGATTTGTTATTATAATTGGATGTAATAATTTAAGGGAAATGTTTCCTATGGGATAGAACTGTACTACGCCTTCATTTGTGTTGTGGCATAACAATATTAAATTTACATGTTTTTGTTTAGTCTTGAAAAGTCATGGGAAGTCAGGTGTGATCTTCGGTGGACTCATTTGTTGTAAATGAAAAATATTTTAAGGAAGGAACTATAGTTTTGTTAAAATAAACTGGCCTTATAAAGAAAACATGTTAGGAGAATCATTAAAAATCTTAGAGGCGTGCTTTGTATGGAAATTCCAACGGTAGGGAAAAACCCACCTCTTTAAAATGTTAAAGTGCAAGGTGGGGAGTAAATTTGGATAGATGTTTAAAGATGTGAATATGTGATCTTGTCTTTGGTAAAGAGATAGGGTAGGCACCTCTTTGATGTTTCAGCTGGAAAGCGAGTGTTAGGTTGAGTTTTAATGGCTTAAGTGTCATGTGATTAGGAGGTAATTTAAGGTTTGATTAGAGAATGGAATTGGAACATGACCGTTTTAATAAGACCTCATGAACCTTGTAGGTATGATGATTCTTTCATTATTTTACCCACAGTTTCTCAGGGATGACAAGTTCTAAGGTGGGGAGTTTGTAAGGTCCCATGTTTTTGAACCAGAATGAATTTTGTGAGGAATTTTATTTTGGGTGATTACAAGAAAACCTATTTTTAAAAATGAGCTCCAGAACATAATCCCAAGAGTTGGAATACTTATAATTATTATTTTTGAACATGGGTGAACAATCAAGATGTTTTCCAGCTGTCTTGAGGTGTTTCTGGAGTTCCATACTTAGAAAATCAGGATGTAAAGGGTTCTCTATAGGGAACCTGATTTTTTTAAAACTGTGTGGCCCACAATAGGAAACTATGTGACCATATATAACAGAGGATGTGTGCATGATTTTTTCATGGTTTACCAAACCAGGTTCCTAGCCTACATGTTTAGTTGTTTTTGGTAGTACCTAAACACTATTCACCATACTATTGGTGCACCTTTTCTAAACCATGTGGTTTTCCCAGGTGCCCAGTATAGGGCGCACGATTGGAACATAGTTTACCAAACCATCTGACCTAAACTATGCATGATGATCTATTTTAAAAAAAGATGATTTAATTTATTTAAAATTAAAAGAAGAAAAAAAACCTAATATAACCCTCTCTTCCTAACCTCACTCATGCGGTACCCCCTAGGGATTCCATTTAAGCCACATGTGACACACCCCTACATACCCTCTTTAGAGAGATATTTCAAATAGATCTTCTCCCGATTTCTATCCAAATCTTTGAGGTAGTATTTCAGGTTCCTTATTCTCCATATTTTCGTTTGATTTTTGGTCTCCTCATCACCCGAAGAGGTGTGGATGAACCTAGGGTTTGAGGCTAACCCAATTTTCAGGTTTTCATTTGATATTAGGGTATGAAAAGGGTCTCTCAGGACCCCTTCATTCATATTCTAACATCCTCCACCGATGGTGAAGTGGATTTGTTCAATTTATTATTTCATCACCATCCGAGACTTTTTGGTGGCTTTTTGAGGACTTTCAAAATTATAAATTGGTATGCAAATATATATATATATATATATATATAATATATATATATATATATTCCAGGAACATATTCCCTCACAATGATGGGAATATGTGCCTTGGATTGAAGAATATTGTAGAGACCCGAAGCTTGACGTACATGGACATTACATTACTTTTGCAGAATACTTAATACATAACAAAAACAGACACACAAGGACCGTAATAGTTTAGTGTCTTTGGAAACTTGGAACGTAATCTTCTAATCGTGGTGAAAGATCTTCAACATATCCCATAAAGATCTTCCACTTTTTGTTTCCTTACCTAAAACCTTTCTTTTAATCTTGGGGGAAAAGAAAACATAAAAAGGGTGAGCTTAAATGCTCAGTAAGGGTAAGCATGGATAAAATAAAACATACCATATACATTTGAACTTAAAAACACGAACATAATGTTTAAACATCAAAATCTTGAGCAACGACATAAAACATGGAAGTACATAAGGCATAGATCATAATGGAACATAAATCATGATAAAATAGAATTGGAATAAAACATGTAATTGTGGCAACCATTCAACACATGTCATGATTTCCATAGTAGCCAAGGCATTGCTGCCAAGACCATCTTAGTGGACAAAGTCCCTTTCTGAATCGAGTTCACTCCTCGTTTCAGTCCTGTAACACTGAACTGGATTAACTTACCGTTCCATCCATGTCTATCTCATGAGATATAAAATCTTTACCCAATGCATTAGAGGGAGATAGAGGTCCCACCCATCTCATAATGAAATCATTCTTACTTGTTCCACAAAATAAACATACATCATTCATAATAACCCAAAAAATAAAATGGGTTTCATAAACATTATCCCATCATCACATAATCCATATAAAAGAAATGGATATAATTTCATAATAATAAAAGTGAAACCATGTAAATCATAGAGACATTATAATTAAAACATACACATATGAAATAATTTCATTTTAGATGGAAAATGGTTTTGATAAAACACTTGAAATTAATTCTTGAGTAAAATATCCTTTCTTATTTAAAATCATTTTATTTTCACAAAATTCCATGAAATTTTAAAAGATAAGGGTTTTGTTGAAAATAATCATGCAATCTTGTAGAGGAATCTTCTTGAAAATGAGATGTTATGAAACCATAAAAATCCGTTCATTCCGTATAAGTTAAAAATAACTTTCTCCTCATACTTTTGTCAGAAAAGTTAAAAAGTACCTTGTAGGGTAAATAAAAGAAAGATTCCTTCCATACCATTGGGTAAAAGTCAAAATGGGTAAAAAGGAATTTAAACATACATGAAACCATTTTTAGGAAACATGGACATGGATGATAACAATAACCCCAGTAAATACTTACGAATAAGCAATCTCGGATAAAAATGAGATTTTCAAAATTATCCCTTACCTTAGGTCCGATTTGCTTCTTAAGTGTCCAAAACTCCTGTATAATGATTTAAATAATGTCATTGACTTATTCCAGAATCATAATCATTGTTATGATATTATATATGGTTCACTTATGACTTTATATTACCCATTCTTTTGTAAATTCCATGTTAAAGAGCGTTTTGGGTAAAATCGTTTCATTTGTCGTCCGTGTTTTGACTTGTAATTATTCATATGATTACTTAGATCATGATTACATAATTCCAGAATATAAAATATGATTTATATATAATACATATTCAGAATATACATATATATAATAAATCAGTAAATGGAACGAAATACACCGTTCATGGAGACGGTAGGCCGTACGTACGCATGAACGCAATTTTCGTTTCCTTATTGAGTTGAATGGAATTAAGTAGATGAAATACATATATATACACATAAATACAGTATCATTATTGTGTCATATATTTCATGATTACTTATTATATATACTTTATAATCATTCATGAATGGTTAACATGGAGAATGAATCTCATCGCGTCGTGGAGACGGTAGTCCGTACGTACGCACGAGCGATGATATCGTTCACATGATCGTGGAATTGTATTGGAGTGTATGTATACTATTTCAGAATCAATATCACTTTACAATAATCATATATAGTTATTATGTACACCATTATACCCATCCAAGTAAGGTGGTGGTGGAAAATAGATTACACCACGGAGTGGAGATGGTATTCCGTACATACGCACGCGCGGTGATTTCGTTTTCCGTAGGATGGATAGATGGTGAAATAGGGTTGTTTGATACTTATAATAACATATCAGTATATGAGTGATACTGATGTTATTACTTCATAATGAAACAACCTAAGAATAAGAAGTGGAAGAATAAATAAAGTTGAAAGAATCGGTAACGGACATTACCTCTTCTTTGGAGCGCCTCTTTGAGTCCTCCTCTTAGGGCACTAAAATTGGTCTTTGAATAATACCAGGACCTCTAGGATGTTTCTAGGGAAGTGGAGAAGAGAATTTGGCAGGGGTTGGCCGAGATTTAAGGCTCAAAGTGGTGTGAGGAAGAGAGGGAGGAGGTGCCCTTTTATAAGGGAGGAGAGGGGCACCTTTGGAAAACTAAAAATATTATTTTATTATAAAGCCAAATTCGGTTTTAAATAGATCCAAATTGATTTATTTCGAATCTAAGGTGGGTATGGGTCTAAATACTCTCATCCAATATAATTTAGATAAGTCTAGGTTCCTATTTTAACCTTATCATTTAGCTTTAATAATATTGGATGAGAGTATTTAGACCCATACCCACCTTAGATTCGAAATAAATCAATTTGGATCGATTTAAAACCGAATTTGGCTTTATAATAAAATAATATTTTTAGTTTTCCAAAGGTGCCCCTCTCCTCCCTTATAAAAGGGCACCTCCTCCCTCTCTTCCTCACACCACTTTGAGCCTTAAATCTCGGCCAACCCCTGCGAAATTCTCTTCTCCACTTCCCTAGAAACATCCTAGAGGTCCAGGTATTATACAAAGACCAATTTTAGTGCCCTAAGAGGAGGACTCAAAGAGGCGCTTCAAAGAAGAGGTAATGTCCGTTACCGATTCTTTCAACTTTATTTCTTCTTCCACTTCTTCTTCTTAGGTTGTTTCATTATGAAGTAATAACATCAGTATCACTCATATACTGATATGTTATTATAAGTATGAAACAACCCTATTTCACCATCTATCCATCATACAGAAAACGAAATCACCGTGCGTGCGTATGTACGGAATACCATCTCCACGCCGTGGTGTAATCTATTTTCCACCACCACCTTACTTGGATGGGTATAATGGTGTACATAATAACTATATTTGATTATTGTAAAGTGATATTGATTCTGAAATAGTATACATACACTCCAATATAATTAGGACATGTGTTAGGGTAATAATAATATCTTTTTTACCCTTAATTACCATATTTACTTTTAACTGTGGTAAAAAAAAGTAAAAAGTTACTATTCACCAAAAATTATTTTCATCTCATTGAACCACATTTTAGTCCTTGATATTAACCGTGTTTCTCGGATTTTCGAAATTCCACTCACAGAAGCGGTAAAATTATGTTTTATGAAAAAATTCATTTTTTTTAACTACCACTTAGTGGTTTCACTATTCATCAAAAAATGAAAGTTTCCAGAAAAATACCAAAAATTAGGCCTAAGCTATATTTGATATTATGAATTCAAAAATGATGTCTATTTTATCAAATTAAAAACATATCAGTTACATTAACTAATTTAAAAATCAATTCCCGTCGTCAAAACAAATAGCGTATTTTTAAGAGATAATAACTATCAAAAGATTGACACTTGTTTATAACTGGTTTAAATGTGAAATTACATCAAATGACCAACATTGTATTAAATTGTAAAAATATATTCTAAATATACTTTAAAACCACTCAAATTAATAATTTATCACTATTAATTATTTCGATTAAAAAAGTTGTTTTTAATTAAAATTTAGGAATTTTCACTATTCATCAGAATATGAAAGTTATCCGAAAAGTACCAAACTTTTACCCTAAGCTAATTTCGATATTCCAAATCCAAAAAATGAAGTCCATTTTGAAAAATAAAAGTTACAAAATTTCAAAAAGTGGTTATTACTATTCATAACGACTAGTTTTAATAATATTTTAATAGCATATCATTGTTTAGTGAAACTCGGTATTGCGTACTACACACGCTATCGAGGAAGGTTGCGATTGTGTGTAATGCAAGGCAAGTCAAGGATGTGTGTTGTGCAAGATCCTTTTGGTGTAGAGTACAACACAAAACATTAATGAAATTAAAAATAATATTTTTCATAAAATCTCGGGGTGTTACATTCTACCCCCTTAAAATGAATTTCGCCCTCGAAATTCATCGGGGTTATAAATGGTTTACTACTCAAAAGTTTCTTTAATAGAAACCCACATCGTAAAAAGGAATACCAAAACCAATCTTTAAAAACAAAAGTATGAAACGTAACGTTTACCCAAATAAACTAATCACTAGGTTTCCACATAGGTGAAAATATGGATATGGAAGAGAAATCTAACCACCATGTTCTGATGGAGAGTGGTAGAGAACATGGATATGGAAAAGCCAGCAATCAAAAAGACATAAATTTGTGACTATCTAAGTTACCATCTGATTCATCAGATATAAGAGAACTAGGACAACATTTTTGGTTTTCAAGATCATTTCCCTAAAGTTGATGAAATTGGAATTAGAAGAAATACTTTCGTGACTTTGGTATAGTATCAAAGTTGGTCATTCTTTGGACAATTTCCACTTCATCTCTTAAATAAATGAAGTTTAATTTGTCATTCGTGATGTGTTAGAAGATCATGTGATAGAATGATGGGTCATTCCATCTGTCTCAAACAAAAGGTTAGAAAAGTTATCAAAAAATACATAAGTCCATCTATAGCGAGATTAATCATATACGGTTCCTAAAATGGACTTATACTTCATATATCATACTGCTTAATATAATAAAACTAGTTTCTACTAAATAGGGACTTACTGTAGGCTAGTGGTAGGCGATAAAGGCCAGTCTCACTTCGGTTGTGGGTTCGATTCCCATAGCCTTGTCCGACGCGATGGGCTGTCGCCCGTCCTGTAGGTTGTCCTTTTTCTAAAGCTATATTACTATAACATCCCATCAATAATATCGAAAAAAATTTATATACTTAAACAATACTAACTTATGTCCAACATAATCCATTCCAATCTTTAGGCTTATCTAAAATACTTCGGTCCAAGCTCATAGTATAAAGAAAACGATTACTTGAAATGTCATCAACCAAGCATGTGAATACCATCATTTATCCCCCATATATGTTGTTGGTCACATTCCAATCCTGTGAATACCTTAATCATGTATTATCTTGAAAAATGAATACCCATTAAACCATAGTGAAAACATGAATGCTATCAAAAGTTAACTCTTTCCTCATACCAAAATCCAAAAATTCTATATACTCAAACCATGATATAACCTTCTCCTTATATCAGTCATGAGCTCATGAATACTATCAAACATTTAATTATCCATTCATTATGCGTATATCATCTACATTCCAAAAATATCTGAATAACCTTTCATGGATACTAGCACCATTAATCATACACTTTCAAAACTCAAGGAAAGACAACAGTGTAACAATCCTTAGATGTCTCTTTATTCCATAGTACCATGAGATTACTTATACAACATTACACTTGATAAACATGTAATCATTCCACTACCTTCTTAAACCATTGACCGAGCTTCAACAATTCTTTCATCTCACATATCATTTGTAGTCTCTTCATCATCATCAACATAAATACTACCCATACGACTGTACTGATTCTCTTCGTGAGACTTTCCCTTAGGGAATTCGTTTGCATAATGCCCATACATTCCACATTTAAAACATTTAACCATTGTTGATGTCGTAGAAATACCATTATCCTCATACATGGTGTTAACTGAACCTTTTCCTTTACACTTACTGGCTTTGTGTCCTTCTTTTCCACACCCAATTCATCTTCCAGTTCCCTTGAAACAATCTCCCCGATGCCTCTTCCCACATGATTTACATGAGGGAAATTGAACTTTCTTTCCTCTATGATCATCATGAAACTCCATCTTTCTCTTATTATCTGAGTCGGGAAACTTACCAAAGTTGAGATTATTGATCATATTATGAGATTGATGATTAGGCATAATAACAATGTTTGGACTTCCAAATCCCGTTTCATTTGGTTTATCATGAAGAATATCATTCCATTGTCCGTCATATCCTCCATTATCACGAATCTTCCTGTTTCCAGCCATTTTCTAAAACCCAAAAAGAATAGTGTGAGAGGTAAAAATCATGCTAGGGAAATCAACATAATAAAGGGGTAGTACATTCAATATCTAACATCTTAGGTTTAATTCTAATATTTTTAGCGTAATTCTAGGACTATAACCTATATGTATACTTAACCTTAGGTACATTTCTAGACATACCTTAGAAATATCTCTAGGGATCTCACTAAAGTTCTTGCATCCTTGTTTCCAAAGGTTGACTAAACCTTTCCTATGATACCAACTGTAGAGACCCGAAGCTTGATGTACATGGACAATACATTACTTTTTCGGAATACTTAATACATAATAAAAACAGACACACAAGGACCGTAATAGTTTAGTGTCATTGGAAACTTGGAACGTAATCTTCTAATCGTGGTGAAAGATCTTCAACATCTCCCATAAAGATCTTCCACTTTTTGTTTCCTTACCTAAAACATTTCTTTTAATCCTGGGGGAAAAGAAAACATAAAAAGGGTGAGCTCAAATGCTCAGTAAGGGTAAGCATGGATAAAATAAAACATACCAAATACATTTGAACTTAAAAACATGAACATAATTTTTAAACATCAAAATCTTGAGCAACGACATAAAACATGGAAGTACATAAGGCATAGATCATAATGGAACATAAATCATGATAAAATAGCATGGGAATAAAACATGTAATTGTGGAAACCATTCGGCACATGTCATGATTTCCATTGTATCCAAGGCATTTCTTCCAAGACCATCTTAGTGGAGAAAGTCCCTTTCTAAATCGAGTTCACTCCTCGTTTCAGTCCAGTAACACTGAACCGGATTAACATACCGTTCCAGCCATGTCTTTCTCAAGAGATATAAAATCATTACCCAATGCATTTGAGGGAGATATAGGTCCCACCCATCTCATAATGAAATCATTCTTACTATTGCCACAAAATAAACATACATCATTCATAATAACCCAACGAATAAAATGGGTTTCATAAACATCATCCCATCATCACATAATCCATATAAAAGAAATGGATATCATTTCATATTAAGAAAAGTGAAACCATATAAATCATAGAGACATTATACTTAAAACATACACATATGAAATAATTTCAATTTAGATGGAAAATGGTTTTGATAAAACACTTGAAATGAATTCTTGAGTAAAATATACTTTCTTCTTTAAAATCATTTTATTTTCACAAAATTCCATGAAATTTTAAAAGATAAGTGTTTTGTTGAAAATAATCATGCAATCTTGTAGAATAAGCTTCTTGAAAATGAGGCGTTATGAAACCTTAAAAATCCGTTCATTTCGTATAAGTTAAAAATAACTTTCTCCTCGTACTTTTGTCGGAAAAGTCATAAAGTACCTTGTAGGGTAAATAAAAGAAAGATTCCTTCCATACCATTGGTTAAAAGTCAAAATGGGTAAAAAGGACTTTAAACATACATGAGACCATTTTTAGGAAACATGGACATGGATGATAACAATAATCCCAGTAAATACTTACGAATAAGCAATCTCGGATAAAAATGAGATTTGAAAAATTATCCCTTACCTTAGGTCCGATTTGCTTCATAAGTGTCCGAACATCCTGTATAATGATTTAAATAATGTCATTGACTTATTCCAGAATCATACTCATTGTTATGATATTATATATGGCTCACTTATGACTTTATATTACCTGTTCTTTTGTAAATTCCATGTTAAAGAGCGTTTTGGGTAAAATCGTTTCATTTGTCATCCGTGTTTTGACTTGTAATTATTCATATGATTACTTAGACCATGATTATATAATTATAGAATATAAAACATTATTTATATATAATATATATTCAGAATATACATATATATAATAAATCAGTAAATGGAAAGAAATACACCGTTCATGGAGACGGTAGGTCGTACGTACGTATGAACGCTATTTTAGTTTCCTTATTGAGTTGAATGGAATTAAGTAGATGACATACATATATATACACATAAATCTAGTATCAATATTATGTCATATATTTCATGATTACTTATTATATATACTTTATAATCATTTATGAATGGTTAACGTGGAGAATGAATCTCATCGCGTCGTGGAGACGGTAGTCCGTACGTACGCACGAGCGATGATATCGTTCTCATGATCGTGGAATTGTATTAGAGTGTATGTATAATATTTCAGAATAAATATCACTTTTCAATAATAATATATAGTTATTATGTACACCATTATACCCATCCAAGTAAGGTGGTGGTGGAAAATAGATTACACCACGACATGGAGACGGTATTCCGTACGTACGCACGCGCGGTGATTTCGTTTTCTGTAGGATGGATAGATGCTGAAATAGGGTTGTTTCATACTTATAATAAAATATCAGTATATGAGTGATACTTATGTTATTACTTAATAATGAAAAAACTTAATAACAAGAAGTGGAAGAATAAATAAAGATGAAATAATTGCTAACGGACATTACCTCTTCTTTGAAGCGCCTCTTTGAGTCCTCCTCTTAGGGAACTAAAATTGGTCTTTGAAGAAGACCAGGAACTCTAGGATGTTTCTAGGGAAGTGTAGAAGAGAATTTGGCAGGGGTTGTTCGAGATTTACGGCTCAAAGTGGTGTGAGGAAGAGAGGGAGGAGGTGACCTTTTATAAGGGAGGAGAGGGGCACCTTTGGAAAACTAAAAATATAATTTTGTTATAAAGCCAAATTCGGTTTTAAATAGATCCAAATTGATTTATTTAGAATATAAGGTGGGGATGGGTCGAAATACTCTCATAAAATATCATTTATACAAGTTTAGGTTCCTATTTTAACCTTATCATTTAGTTTTAACATTAAGTTTAATAATTTTACTTTTACCGTGTCTTCTTGTGTTCTTACACTATAAGGTTAATAAACTTACTATAACAAGACAAACGAACCCCAAGTTGTTTATTATTAATATATATAACCTTATCTAAGTCATTTGGAAAAAAATTATATTTTTAGGAATAAAATAAAAATTAATAATATAATTGTTTTTTAAAAACTATTTTATGTCAATTTTACCACTATTTAGTAATTTATTTCTGTGAAAATCATAACAGAATGATTAGTTCGAAAAAAGTTAACTAAATAAATACTAACATGTCATATTAACCTGGAAAATTAGTGGAATTCATAAAAAGTCTCAAATTACATTTATTTGGGTATTTATAACATCAATTATGTCAATATTTCATTAATAAGATAATTACTGCATCATCGTTGTGTCATAAATAAATTAAATTATTTAGTGTCTAAAAATTACAAATAAAATACCATTATGTAGGAAATTACTTTATCTTTATAATTAATATTTATAGTCGAATTTATCTTATGTATAACCCCATATTAAAAATTATTTACTTATTAAACTTTGATTTTAACTATTTTAACCCTTCTTTAAATAAAATAATAATAAATGTCCTAATCTAATCCATGTGGTCCTAAATGGTCATATTTTATTCCTAAGATTGTTTTTGGTCGAATTACAGTTATCCAATAGAATTAGGACATGTGTTAGGGTAATAATAATATCTTTTTTACCCTTAATTACCCTATTTACTCTTAACCGTGGTAAAAAAAATTAAAAAGTTACTATTAAACAAAAATTATTTTCATCTCATTGAACCACATTTTAGTCCTTGATATTAACCGTGTCTCTCGAATTTTCTAAATTACACTCACAGAAGTGGTAAAATTAAGTTTTATGAAAAAAATCAGTTTTTTAACTACCACTTAGTGGTTTCACTATTCATTAAAAAATGAAAGTTTCCAGAAAAATACCAAAAATTAGGCCTAAGATATATTTGATATTATGAATTCAAAATGATGTCTATTTTATCAAATTAAAAACATATCAGTTACATTAACTAATTTAAAAATTAATTCCCGTCGTCAAAACAAATAGCGTGTTTTTAAGAGATAATAACTATCAAAAGATTGACACTTGTTTATAACTGGTTTAAATGTGAAATTACATCAAATGACCAACATTGTATTAAATTTTAAAAATATATTACAAATATACTTTAAAACCACTCAAATTAATAATTTATCACTATTAATTATTTTTATTAAAAAAGTTGTTTTTAATTTAAATTTAGTAATTTTGACTATTCATCAGAATATGAAAGTTATCTGAAAAGTACCAAAATTTCACCCTAAGCTAATTTCGATATTCCAAATCAAAAAATGAAGTCCATTTTGAAAAATAAAATTTAAAAAATTTCAAAAAGTGGTTATTACTATTCATAACGGCTAGTTTTAATAATATTTTAATAACATATCATTGTTTAGTGAAACTCGGTATTGCGTACTACACACGCTATCGAGGAAGGTCGCGATTGCGTGTAATGCAAGGAAATTCAAGGATGTGTGTTGTGCAAGCTCCTTTTGGTGTAGCGTACAACACAAGAAATTAATGAAATTAAAAAGAATATTTTTCATAAAATCTCTGGGTGTTACAGATATATATGTATAGGAATGTATGTGAGGACAAGTTTGGAGTGAACTTTGTCAAAAATGACAAGATTTGAAGCATTGACTTGGTTTTCTCTTGAGATGGAATCCCCAACCTAGACCCATTATGTATAAGAATTCTTTATGTGATTACTAAAATAAATTGAATTTTGATTTCCCTTGATAAATTGAACTATAAATAGTGAATGAAGTTCAAGGTTATGGATAAATATTTGTTTGAGAAACAAAGTCCTCTCTTTATAATAAAACCCCTCTAAAGAAGGTGAGATGTATTATAATATGAAAAGTAATGATTATTTATTTTAAATACTTTTTTTCATGCTACTTAGATGTTCTATATGCTTGAGTGACATTTTTATTATGAGGAATGATAGTATATAGCCTCTCCTATTATGCTTTAGGGGAATTACTTGTAATGGAATTAAATTCCTAAAATATATAGGCAAGGCCTATATGTTTAAAATAGGATTAATAAAATTTTTATAGGTTAAGAAATTTCAGTAAACCATCCCTTTGGGTGTGTCTACTTGAATGGCCACTTTGATGGCTTATTCTTGGGAGACCCTTAAGGTGTACCTTTTAACACCATGTCATGGGATGTAAAACTTGTAATTCAAGGGGATATTGTATTTCGAAATAAGTGGATTGAATGGGAAGGGATGAGTGACCATGACCCTTAGATCTTATTATTTCATTGTTTAATTAGGCATGAATTTCCTTGTATGGATATTCCCATGTGAGATTGATAATTCAATGCCATGTATTAGTTTATTTAAGCTTTAGAAGCTTATTATAAATAATTCCCATGTGATTTAAATGATGTTTATTACATGTAATGGATTTTTTATTCATGTGGTGCTTTGTATATTGAAATTCCCATGTGATTAATTATGATCCAAGACTAGTTAGCTTGCTTTGTGCCTTTAGTAACACTTTTTTGAGGTTTGAAATGAGATGTTGTTGGTTCATCCATGAAATATATAAATGATATTATGATTGATTGTTATTTAATACATGGATTGTAGATGGATTCAAATGAAAACATCCATGGATGGACTCGTTGAGGCGTTGAATTTTATGCTTATGTGATACTTGGATGAAAATTACAGACATATATGGGATTTTTACTGTTATATGTTGTGTGATACTTGGATCTCATAGAGGATGTTGTGGAAAGACTCAAAGTGAATTGATTGTTTATGCCATGGGTGATACGTGGGCTCCATCAGCAGACCTCCAAGGATGGAATAAAGTGGATGATATATTATTCCATACCTAGAGTGATACTGGGTCCCTAATAGGTTCACCAGGGATGATATTGTAGGGTGTTGGTTCATATAATACCTAGAGAGATACCTGGATTCCAACATACGAATTCCTTAGAAATATTTGATTACATCCTTATGGTGGACACCAAGCTATACGCTGGGACTCGAGACTTATTAATTTAATGGGTTGAATTATCTTTTGAAGATAGTTAGAATGAAACATAAATGAATGTTAAATTAGATAATTCTTATATAAATGATGTTGATTAAACTTATTTGGTTATAAGTGGAAACCTAGACTTATTATGATGTTTTCTTTTGAATACTTCATTACTTGTCATATATCTTCTTACACACTACTAAATTTAAATAGCACAAAATGGATTGGGATAGAAACTATGGGTGCCAACCTACTAATATTTATATCTCACAGCCTACTCAGGTACCATTGGTACCCATGAAGACCTTCTTGTTTATAGGGCTATGTACCTTTTCTTATGATCTCTTCATTATACCTGAGGAGTTAGGAGCACAAGACTCAAATATAGCACAAGATTCTCATGGGGATAACTTTTGGTATTTTTAGTTATTTTATTACTTGAGTCCTATATTTTCTATAATTTTAAAGCATGATGTATATTTATTGATTCATCTTATGTACCATCATATTTCATGAATTCTTTTTACAAACTAGCATTGTCTATATTCTATATTTAGTTTATATTACCTTTTGTCTTCCACTGCTTTATATTTTCATTATACTGAATCTATTATTTCTTGATAGTTAATTTATATTTTACTATTTTATAATATGATATGATGGTATAGTCTCCCCACTGTCACTTCTTGAGGCCCTCACTACTAGTTGATATCCTTTGGTGTATGGGGAGACATTCTTGAGGCTGTGTGACCTACTGGTCCAACTACCATTTTAACAGTAAGGCGGGGCAGTTCATCACACCAATTCTTTTACCCAGTCTCTCCCCCACATTAAAATCCATTTGTCTCAATAAAATACCAAAAACCAAGTTCCATAAGGAGGTTCTTGAGGAAAATAAATTCAAGAGGTAAGATCCTCTCTCGTTTTCCTTTATTTTCCTTTTAATTTCTTTTATTTTCTTATCATTTCCTAACCTTCTATATCAAAACATGAATTATAACTACAATATATTATATGTACTATAATATTATTATGTTAATGGAAAATCTATCATCAATTCCCTTTCCCTCTACATTTTATTCTAAAAAAGAAAATATTTTATGTGATATACTGATTTACTGCCATCGTGGACAATGCATTTTCATTTTTCATTATCTTTTTCATGGCTATTCATAAAACCACTATTATGGTTAAATAAGATTTTATTATATATATTATAAGTCATATAATGCTATGGAACAAGTATATATACAAAATATTAATTAATTAATCAAAACTATTTCTTGATGATCAAAAAAGCGCCAAAATAATCTAAAAAATTATCACTAATGTTTTATCTAATGATTCATCTCAATACCACATAAAAGAATGAAATATATAACCATTTAATATTAAATAGGTTCATTAATAACATATAATTTCAATTAAGGAAACCTATTCTCATTTTTCATGATTTTCCATACATGTATACAAGTAAATTGATCATGACAAACAAGGAAAAAAACACCCTGAAATAATAAAATGGTATCTTATAACTTCTCAAAAAGTCCATAAATGAACTTAAAAAAATTATAATAAATCAAAAAATTTATAAATGTTCTTAATTAATTAAAAAATTGATTTAATCTTATTATCCAAGACATTAAGATCAAGTGAATAACACATTCATACATAAGGTAAGAGATTCTCCCTGAACCTCCATTTTTCATTCGGGTTACATTTTCTGTCTCTTTAACCTAATGTAATATTTTATTATTTTTATATAAATATTCTACATTATTTTTATATGTTATAAAACCATGTATCTAGATCAATTCATTTTTATTTTTTGGTTAATTCATGTTTTAAAATGTCTCCTTTTCAATTCTTTGCGATAAGCAACCCGATTAAAGGGAACATCCCAAATTTTTACTCATTTTCAAGTAGCATCCATAATATATTATAAGATACCATATTTTTATTTAAAGTAACTAATTTTATTATAAATTAATATATTTTTTCATTTTGGGTTTTTTACAAAAAAATTTTCCATTTTCCATTTTAAATTCTCTTTAATATTTTCTTTAGACTGCACTAAAGTGGTTCATTTCTAAAGTTTCGTAAATTATCCTTTTATATGGTTTCATTTTAGTTGGACATCCTTTATCATGTTCTATTATTATTTTTCCAATATTAATGTTTAAATATTATTTAAATCCATTCTCTCATGGAATCCATTATTATATTCCCATTGTTTATGACTTATTCACCACTTATTCCTTGTGTGTGGTGTATGTATACTTCCATTTCATAATTGACCATCATTACATAAATATTTCATTAAATATAAATATTTATTATATCATAGATATTATTATTTCATTATCCATGTATCATTTTTACATATGGTGTTTTATTTGAATGATTTTTTAATCAGGGAAATATTCAAAAATTCATATCCCCTAATCAGTACAGATTTTTTGATAAGTCATATTATTCATGAATTAAATATATGTTTGAATAAAAATTTGACCAGTAGTGTAACACCCCAGGTAAATAAAGAATATGAAATTTCCATATTTATCCATATTTGTGAATAAAATATTAATATTACTTTAAAGGGGATGCTATGCTCGATGGCGTACCCAATACGCAACAACAAGTTTCTTGGGAATCTTGTGTTGCACTCTAATAATAATATAATATTATTTTAAATGGTAGTTAATGCCTAACCGTTGTAATGGAGGGAATGAACGAAACAAACTACAAAATTATTATATATTTTTGTCAAATATTTTTACTTTTATCCAATAAATGTTAGAGGGTTAAAGTGTGAATGAATCCAATTTTAAGCGTAAATATTCTAATATTCTTTAAAAGGTCGATTAACCACCTTTTGATGGCGAACGCTGTTCAAATCCACTTTTTGACATTTTCAAATGTTATATTGGACCAAATAAAATTATTCTTTAAAATCGGGACATCAAAATTTACATTGTGTAAATTTTTGGAATTTTTCGGATAAAGTTCATTTTTAATGAATAGTGAAAAATGATATATTTTAATTCGAATCCTCTTTTTAATATAATTTATTTATATGATTATATTATCTTTTTAATTGGTTTTAAAATACAATTATAATATATTTTTACCATTTAATACAATAGTGGTCATTGTAATTAATTTCACTTTGAAATTGGACTTAAACTAGTGTCAATCTTTTAATTGATATTGTTTCTTAAAAACACGCTATTTGTTTTGACATCGGGAATTAATTATTAAATTAATTAATGAAACTTATATGTTTTTAATTTTGTAAAATAGACATCATTTTTGAATTTGGAATGTCAAATATAGCTTAGGGTGAATTTTTGGTATTTTTCTGAAAAACTTCAATTTTTGATGAATAGTGAAACCACTAAGTGGTAGTTAAAGAAACTGATTTTTCGTTTAAATGAAACTTTTCCACTTCTGTGATTTTATTTTCAAAAATCCGACATACATGGTTTTCATTAAGAAGTAAAATGTGGTTCAATGATATTAAAATAATTTTTGGTGAATAGTAATTTTTAAGTTTTATTAATCGCGATTAAAGGTAATTGTGTAATTTAAGGTAAAAATAATTTTTTAATAATATTAAATTACCTAGAAACATGTCCTACCCTCATTGGATGTGCCATATCCGACAAATACAATTCATGGGTCAACTTGGGGACCCCATGGAGCCACTTTTGTTGGAAAATTACCTAAATAACTTTTTATTTAATGTTAAAATTAAAATGTCACAATCATGTGTTGTTTTACTAAAACATTTTTTACATGGGTTTATAAAAGTCATATTTTTGACTATAAATATTAATTAAAAATCTAAAACGATTTCATACATCATGATATTTTTTTTTAAAATTTTTAAACACTAAATAAATTAAATTATTTATGACACCATGATGATGCAGCGATTACCTCATTATTTAACGATATAAATAAAATGGAAAGATAATGTAAAATCTATAACCTACACTTGTCAAAAACCTATTGTATGGGTGGATTTAGAAAAATTATCACCTTATACTCTAAATATATCCTATTGGGACATTTAAAATCCGAAAATCATTATATAATAAAGTAATATTTTATAACTTTCCAAGAGTACCCCTCCTCTCCTCTTATAAAAGGCCCCCTCCTATACCACCTTACCCACACCTCTCAAGATGTTGGCTCGGCCAAAACCTGCCCATTTCATCTCTCCACATACCTCTCTTCATCATTGAAGCCTCACTTTGGGAAGAATCCTTTCAAAGGAAGTCTTTGAGCTTAAATGAAAGAGAGTTACCCGATTTAAAGGTAGGGTCCTCTCTTGTGTTCTTATGTTTTATTTTGATTCTACAACCCTATAAACTCTTTTTATTGATTTATTTTGTAACAACACCAGTAACTTCAATATACTAGGATATTTTTATGTGAATTATTAGTGCTACACTTACACACACCTTCGTCTAATGGTTAATGAACATATTGTTTATGTGGATGACGAATTACTGCCTCACGAAATGATGATTGTTCAATATTCTTTTAACACCTTAAAAGGTGGCCATTAAGATGTAACTATATTTATATATTATATATAATAAGTTTATGTGTTCCTTAAGCTTCTATATTTTTCATTTATGGCATACCTTTATGGTTTCCATTATGGGTAAATGCGATATCTTCATTTTAGGAAGTGCGGACTACCGCCCCCTCAAAGTGATTTGATTCGTTAATTCCATATGTGGGACGTATAAAGGATGGAATTAATGGTATTAAATATGATATCATACTGGAATTATAATATACCTTTATATCATTATTATTTAATTGAATTTAATACAAAAAAAAGAAATTAAAGTAGCGTTCATGCGTATGTACGGCTTACCGTCTCCATGAACGGTACATTTCATTTCTTATCTCCAATTTTTATGTACTATTATAAGTACATATATATAATGGATATATATGTAATATATTAAATCTAATGATGGATATCATTCTGTAATTATAATATATATATCTCTCATTTTTGTTTTAATTCCATTAATATGACAAAAAATGAAAGTTGCGTTCATGCGTACGTACGGCCTACCGTCTCCAAGAACGGTGCTTTTAATTTTTTATCTCCAAATGTTATGGAATAGTATAAAATGAATATATATGGGATATATATGATATTTAAAACATAAATATTATTCTGGATATGATGTACCTATAACTACATGAAAAATTCTTTTCCAACAAGTTCAATTTTTACTCATGTACCGAACATCGAAAAAAACGTCTGATATGAACTCACTTTAGTAACCAATTATTATAACATTATATTATTTGATATGAACTGAATAATAATATTTAAAGGAGGTCCTTAAGAAATTATAAATTGACCAAATTTTATTATTCAGGAGATTAAAGAACGATCGAGTCATGTCGGACACGAGGTAAAGGATCCTACCCCTCCCTTTCTTTTTAAGTACTCTCCTTTATGTCACTTCTTTTAAGCACCTCTTTGTTATGTTGGGGGATCTTATTTTATATTACTCTTTCTGTAAATTTTACGATGATATACCCTATTGAATCTCATCAATCCATTTTTGGATGTTTTAAGTGGCGCCGTTAGGCTGCCGAGTTTTCATAAGGGATTTTTCATCTCACTTTTATTCCCGTGACATTTACGCTACGTTTGCCACTATTTCCTTTGAGTGGTGTATATAATGCCCATTATTATACAATTTGTGTAGTATAATTTCATTTATGTGTATTTACATCTTCATTGTATGACCCTTCTTCCATGGGGTGTACGTTTCGAAAGTTACCCAACTCGTTAAGGGGACCTTTCACCCTCTTCTTTTTAAAAGACTTATTTTGTTATGTCTTTTAATTTACATATTATTTTTTTTGGGATATGTACTTATATATACTTATTGATGTAAAGTTTATGTCCAAGTGATGAGATACCATTCAATCTCTTATCGATAAATTTTCTGAATTTTGAAGTGACGCCGTTAGGCTGTCGAATTTTTACAAGGGAACATCTTAACCCAATTTCGATTTCTTTGGGTTCAACATGTAGTTTTTGAATATTTCATCCTTTGAATATGTGTGAATGACATTTTATTATTTTACAATTAATATCCACTTATATTGGGTGTATTTATATTTGTCACACATAATTTTGAGATTGATTTATCCTTAATTTAAGGATACCTTCTTTATAGGGGATTTCATCACATTTTACATTTCTATTGAGACTTCATTGTTGTTATGCACCAATTCACTCTTATATGGTGTATATACTGCCCTTTGGAATATTATAACAAGAATCCATTTATTCTCATGATATTATAATGTTCTGATTAAATGTTATTCCTCAATTATTGTAAAAACCCTTTAACCAAAATATCGCTTTAAATGTTTTAATGATTTGTTCTTATTAATATCCATGATTTCAAAATGGTTTTAAGGATTTATTTATATGGATATTAATCGTTTAAAATGTTAAATGCTTCATGGTGGTATGGGACACTTTTATTGAAAAATATCTTTATTAAATGTTTTAAATGGTTTTGAAAATGGTTTTTTTGAATGGATTCATTATTTCAAAATCCTGAAATGTTATATTGTGATTGAAATGTGGAAATGTTATGTTTCCTTTATGCATGTTTTATGTGATACATTTATGTTATGGTTCTTGGGAATTTTTATGAAAATGGGTGGTTCCGTGATAAACTAAGGGTGGGTGAGCCCTATATATCTCTCCAATGCATTGGGTAACACAGAGGGGTTAAACGTTAAGGTTTCTCCGAAGAGATTTAGGGAATATACTGTGATGGGTATTCCAAACGTAACCAAGAAGGTTACTCCCTACGTAAGAATGTTATGAATGCCTCAAGTTACCTTTATGCCTTATTATTTCTATGTTTTATTCATGATTTGATGAGGTATGTAAAAGTGATTATGTTTTATGAGTAAAGTATGATTTTAGTGATTCTTATGTATACATGTACTCATGTTTCCTTTCCATATTTTTATATCTCTTACTGAGATTTTTATGCTCATCCCATGTTTTTGAAATGTTTTACACAGGACTTAAAGACGAATAGGGTCAAGGATGTGATCAAGGAAAGGCATGCTATCTAAAACATGGAACTAGAAATGTTTCTTTTAAGAGTTTTATTTATGGAAACTTGGTAGAAGTGTCTACTTTGTAATCTTTTGAGATTTAATAGTTATGTCCTAATTCTCTAAAACTCTAAACGTGAAAATATCCTCAATTTGAATTATTCATTTAATTCAATATTAAGTAAGGTTTAAGGCCGAGGCCTTATAGTTGGTATCAAAGGTCGGTTTAGATAACTTTAGAGGTTAGGTTATTCTCTAAGCATAAGTGACATTACCATAATGGTTAGGATTTCAGAAAGAGTCCTAGTTTTAGATAAAGTGAATGAGTAAGTATATCTTAGTGTTTATCTTTCTCATTAGTACATGATGATTTTGTTGATATACTCACACTGACTTTTATATTTTTAGTAAATGGATGGATCTAGTAGGCACCAAAGTGACAATGGATTTGAAGGAAACTATGGTGGTTCTCTGATTAAGAGACTGGATGAAATGTGGGATTCAATGAGGAATATCATGGTTGTTATAAACCAACTATCAAGGAGTCATGATCCACCACTTGAACCTTGGTATGTTCTGTAATACATCATTTACAAGATGATCAATCGATGAGGAAGTTCAGGTAATAATTATAATGGTAACCATTAGGGTTTATATGATCCTTACTTTTTAGGAAATTATGGGTTACTCTATGATATGATGGAAAATGAAAGGCATGAGATAAAATTGAGGTTAAAATATGTTATGATTATTTTTTAATATTTTATCTCATTTTGGGGAATGTTTTAAGAATTATATAGTTTTGGAAAAAGGACAACACGTAGACCGTGTGACAACCCGTCGCATCAGACAAAGCTGCGGGAATCGAACCCACAACCAAAGTGCGACTGGTATTTATCGCCTACCATTGGACTACGTGAAGTCCCTAGTTAGTTTGACTAATTATTTTTAGTTAGATGATTTTAGGAATCTAGAGTAAGTTTATTATGGGTTATCTATGTAAATGATTAACCTATGATGGAGGATATGTGATTAGGTTAATTAGTTTTCAATATGAGAATTCAAGAGCAACTGATGTTATTTGGAGATATAAGTTAATTTGTACCTTGGAAGACTATGTGATTAAATCCTTAAAATATTTGGGTTTAAATCTTAGTTTGGTTTACTTTGAGTAATTTTATGGAAAATTGTTTATCGAATGGTCTTCGTTGAACTTGGGGTTTTTTTGGACAAATTTTGGAGATTAAGAATAGATTTTCTTTTTATAAAGGATTATACTTTTGTGGATTATCTGATCTCATACTAACATTTTTGGTGTTGGTTTTTGTCTAAAGACATGGAAAATATATAGTTCTATTTTGTGGATTAGGTGATTCTCAATAAGTTGATTATAGTACTATTAATGCAAAGAAGCCTTCCTAAATACTCATCTTTTGGAGAAAATATGATTCTGATTAAGGAATCTCGTAAAAGTTGAAAGTCTACATGACAAGTAAGTGTGTTTCATTATGATTTAGTTAAGATCAAAAATAAATTCCTCAATGAAGAGTAACTTAAAAAAAATGTTGTCTGTTAACTTTTCCTACTGGGGAATTGAATACCGTTTAACCCACCACAAGTTTGTGATTTTCTTATGGTTAACTTTCTCTTAGACAGGTTTACTATCACTCTCTCTCAAAACATGACCCTTTGTTTTTTCTTCCATTTCCATGTTTTCCTATATGGAATCCTAGTATGGGTTAACTCGGGTGACCTTTGTGATTCTCTTTCTTTATTTTAAAGTGATAGTTTTACTGACTCTTGTTCCAATGTGGGATTTTCAACGAAGTTTCCAAGCCCAATTTTAAAAATTGAGAGGACGCAATTCCCAAAAGGGGGGATGGATGTAACACCCCAGGTAAATAAAGAATATGAAATTTCCATATTTATCCATATTTGTGAATAAAATATTAATATTACTTTAAAGGGGACTCTATGCTCAATGGCATACCCAATACGCAACAACGAGTTTCTTGGGAATCTTGCGTTGCACTCTAATAATAATATAATATTATTTTAAATGGTAGTTAACGCCTAACCGTTTTAATGGCCGGAATGAACGGAACTAACTACAAAATTATTATATATTTTTGTCAAATATTTTTACTTTTATCCAATAAATGTTAGAGGGTTAAAATGTGAATGAATCCAATTTTAAGCGTAAATATTCTAATATTCTTTAAAAGGTCAATTAACCACCTTTTGCTGGAAAATGCTTTTTAAATCCACTTTTTGACATTTTCATATGTTATATTGGACCAAATAAAATTCTTCTTTAGAATTGGGACATCAAAATTTACATTGTGTAAATTTTTGGTATTTTTCCGATAAAGTTCATTTTTTAATGAATAGTGAAAACTGTTGTATTTTAATTCAAAACCTCTTTTTAATCTAATTTATTTATATTATTAGATTATCTTTTTAATTGTTATTAAAGTCCAATTATGATATATTTTTACCATTTAATCCAATAGTGGTCATTGGAATTAATTTCACTTTGAAATTGGACTAAAACTAGTGTCAATCTTTTAATAGATATTGTTTCTTAAAAACACGCTATTTGTTTTATCATCAGGAATTAATTATTAAATTAATTAATGAAACTTATATGTTTTGAATTTTGTAAAATAGACATCATTTTTGAATTCGGAATATCAAATATAGCTTAGGGTGAATTTTTGGTACTTCTCTGAAAAACATCAATTTTTGATGAATAGTGAAACCACTAAGTGGTAGTTAAAGAAACTGATTTTTCGTTTCAATGAAACTTTTTCACTTCTGTGATTTGATTTTAGAAAATCCTACATACATGGTTTTCATTAAGAATTAAAATGTGGTTCAATGATATTAAAATAATTTTTGGTGAATAGTATTTTTTAAGTTTTATTAATCGCGATTAAAGGTAATTAGTGTAATTTAAGGTAAAAATAATGTTTTAATAATATGAAATGACCTAGACACATGTAATACCCTCATTGGATGTTCCATGGCCGCCCAAGTCAATTTATGGGTCAACTTAAGGACCCCATGTAGCCACTTTGGTAGGAAAATGACATAAATAACTTTTTATTTAATGTTAAAATTAAAATGTCACAAACATGTGTTGTTTTACTAAAACATTTTTTACATGTGGTTATACAAGTCATATTTTTGACTATAAATATTAATTATAAATCTAAAACTATTTCCTACATCATGATATTTTATTTTAAAATTTTTAGACAGTAAATAAATTAAATTATTTATGACACCATGATGATGTAGTGATTACCTCATTATTTAGCGATTTAAATAAAATGGAACGATAATTTAAAATATAAGAACTAAACTTGTAAAAAACTATTTTATGGGTGGATTTCGAAGCCTTATCACCTTATCCTCGAAATAGATCATTTTGGGACCTTTAAAATCCTAAAATCATTATATAATAAAGTAATATTTTATAACTTTCCATGAGTGCCCCTCCTATCCTCTTATAAAAGGCCCCCACCTATACCACCTTACCCACACCTCTCAAGCCTTTGTCTCAGACAAAACCTGCCCATTTCATCTCTCCACATCCCTCTCTTCATCATTGAAGCCTCACTTTGGGCATAATCTTTTCCAAGGAAGTCTTTGAGCTCAAATCAAAGAGAGTTACCCGATTTAAAGGTAGTGTCCTCTCTTATGTTATTATGTTTTATTTTAGTACTCCAACCCTCTAAACTATTTTTATTCATTTATTTTGTAACAACTCCAGTAACTTCAATATAATAGGATGTTTTTATGTGAATTATTAGAGCTAAAATTACACACACCTCCATCTAATGGTTAAAGAACATACTATTTCTGTGGATAGCGAATTACTGCCTCACAAAACGATGATTGTTCAATATTCTTTTAACACCTTCAAAGGTGGCCATTAAGATGCCACTATATTTATATATGATATATAATATTTTTATGTTTTCCTTAAGCTTCTGTATTTTTCATTTATGGCATACCTTTATGGTTTCTATTATGGGTAAATGCGATATCTTCATTTTAGGAAGTGCGGACTACCGCCCCCTCAAAGTGATTTGATTCGTTAATTCCATATGTGGGATGTATAAAGGATGTAATTAATGTTATTACATATGATATACTACTGGAATTATAATATATCTTTATATCATTATTATTTCATTGCATTTAATACAAAAAAAGAAATGAAAGTAGCGTTCATGCATACGTACGGCTTACCATCTCCATGAACGGTACATTTCATTTCTTATCTCCAAATGTTATGTACTATTATAAGTAAATATATATAATGGATATATATGTAATATATTACATCTAATTATGGATATCATTCTGGAATTATTATATATATATCTCTCATTTTTGTTTTAATTCCATTAATATGACAAAAAATGAAAGTTGCGTTCATGCGTACGTACGACCTACTGTCTCAATGAACGGTGATTTTAATTTTTTATCTCCAAATGTTATGGAATAGTATAAAATAAATATATATGGGATATATATGATATTTAAAACATAAATACTATTCTGGATATGATGTACCTATAACTACATGGAAAATTATTTTCCAACAAGTTCAATTTTTACTCATGTACCGAAGGTCGAAAAAAACGTCTGATATGAACTCACTTTATTAACCAATTATTATAACATTATAATATGTTATATGAAATTAATAATAATATTTAAATGTGGTCCTTAAGAAATTATAAACTGACCAAATTTTATTATTCAGGAGATTAAAGAACGATCGAGTCATGTCAGACACGAGGTAAAGGATCCTACCCCTCCCTTTCTTTTTAAGTACTCTCCTTTATGTCACTTCTTTTAAGAACCTATTTGTTCTATTGGGGGATGTTCTTTTATATTACTCTTACTTTAAATTTTATGATGAGAGACCCTATTTTATCTCATCAATCCATTTTTGGAAGTTTTAAGTGGCGCCGTTAGCTGCTGAGTTTTTGTAAGGGATTTTTCATCTCACTTTTATTCCCGTGACATTTATGCTATGTTTTCCACTATTTACTTTGAGTGGTGTATGTACGGCCCATTATTATACACTTTGTGTAGTATAATTTCATTTATGGGTATTTAAATCTTCATTGTATCACCTTATTCTATGGGGTGTACGTTTCGAAAGTTACCCAACTCGGTAAGGGGACCTTTCACCCTCCTCTTTTTAAAAGACTTCTTTTGTTATGTATTTTAATTTACATCTTATTATGTTGGGATATGTTCTTATATATACTTATTGATGTAAAGTTTATGTCCAAGTGATGAGATACCATTCACTCTCTCATCGACTAATTTTCTGAATTTTGAAGTGACGCCGTTAGGCTGTCGAATTTTTACAAGGGAACATCTTAACCTAATTTCGATTTCGTTGGGTTCAACATGTAGTTATTGAATATGTCATCCTTTTAATATGTGTGAATGACCTTTTATTGTTTTAAAATTAATATCCAATTATATTGGGTGTATTTATATTTGTCACACATAATTTTGAGATTGATTTATCCTTAATTTAAGGATACCTTCTTTATAAGGGATTTCATCACATTTTACATTTCTGTTGAGACTTCATTGTTGTTATGCAACAATTCACTCTTATATGGTGTATATACTGTCCTTTGGAATATTATATCACCAATCCATTTATTCTCATGATATTATAATGTTCTGATTAAATGTTATTCCTCAATTATTTTAAAAACCCTTTAACCAAAATATCGCTTTAAATGTTTTAATGATTTTTACTTATTAATATCCATGTTTTCAAAATGGTTTTAAGGATTTATTTATTTGGATATTAATGGTTTACAATGTTAAAATCTTCAATGTGGTATGGGACACTTTTATTGAAAAATCTCTTTACTAAATGTTTTAAATGGTTTTGAAAATAGTCTTTTTTTGAATGGATTCATTATTTCAAAATCCTAAAATGTTATATTGTGATTGAAATGTGGAAATGTTATGTTTCCTTTATGCATGTTTTATGTGATAAGTTTATGTTATGGTTCTTGGGAATTGTTATGAAAACAGGTGGATCCGTGATAAACTAAGGGTTGGTGAGCCCAATACAGCTCTCCAATGCATTGGGTAACACGAAGGGGTTAAGCGTTAAGGTTTCTCCGAAGAGATTTAGGGAATATACCGTGATGGGTATTCCAAACATAACCAAGAGGGTTACTCCCTAGGTAATAATGTTATGAATGCCTCAAGTTACCTTTATGCCTTATGATTTCAATGTTTTATTCATGATTTGATGAGGTATGTTAATGTGATTATGTTTTATGAGTAAAGTATGATTTCATTGATTCTTATGTATACATGTACTTATGTTTCCTTTCTATATTTTTATATCCCCTACTGGTATTTTTATGCTCATCCCAAGTTTTTGAAATGTTTTACACAGGACATAAAGATGAATAGGGTCAAGGATGTGATCAAGTAAAGACATGCTATCTAAAACATGGAACTAGACATGTTTCTTTTAAGAGTTTTTTATGGAAACTTGGTAGAAGTGTCTACTTTGTAATCTTTTGAGATTTAATAGTTATGTCCTAATTCTCTAAAATTCTAAACCTGAAAAGATCCTCAACATGAATTATTCATTTAATTCAATATTAATTAAGGTTTAAGGATGGGGCCTTATAAGTAGTGATGGGATGGGTCAGGTTATATATATCCCCTTGATGGATTGAAGAGTCTCACGAGACAAAATAGTTCATGACAAACCCTTCATGTTCGTTTCTAAATAGAATCAAATGAGTTTTTACCCATAGATATAAACTGTCTTGACAGTATAATGGTTCATTTTCTAGATAAATGATTCCCAATAAATAATAATTTTAATTTATTTAGTCTTTAATTTTTACTTTCCAGGATATTTTCACAATGAAAAAATATATGGATGCATTTTCATTCTCATTTAATTGATGGAATTTTATTTTTAGATTATTTAACTTGTTATAATGTATATACCTTATTTACTTTACATAACTTATTATTATTACATATAAACCTTGATGAGAATTTTAGCTCACCCTTTTATTTGTTTTCCTTCCCTAGGTTGTGAAGAAAGAATATTATAATAAGTGACAAGAAGCAGTTTTTTTCTTTTGTAAGGTTCTATGTTTAGTTACCAATGTAATATGGGAACCATGTATGTATCTTGTTCTTTAAGACTTCTTAACTGATTGATACATGGTGATGTGATATCTTGTATCTATTCCATTTTTATAAAATTACCTTTTAATCTAGGATACTCAGGCCGATAATTTTACAGTTGATATTAGAGCAAGTTTAGTAGAAACCTTGGGAACCAGCTGTTAAAAAAATTGATAATTATAAAAGCTCCTTGTAGTGATTTTTGGTCCAAATACACATAGTGATTATGAGATAACATAGTGTGTACCATTATTTAGTGATGTCACCTAAAGGATGAAAATGAATCAATACCCATAGAAAATGTAGGGATTTACCTAAGAAAGTCAACATCGTTAATGTTGAAGCTAAGAATATCATGTCCATATAACAAAATCTTACATAGGTTATGAAGAATAACCATAATACACCTATATTGGATGATTACATGTGTCATAATCTCCCATATTTTAGTGTGGCTACTAATACTATGATAGTTTTTCAATGGATCAAGTACCTTGAAAATATATTTATAGCATTGGGATGCAACAAAAATAAAATGGTATTACTAAAAGTATATTTCCTCAAGGTAGATGTTGATAAATGGGGGTATTTAATCTAGAATACTAAATAGGAAGATGAAATATAATACATGGAATGGAGAAATTTTAAATAAACATTATTTGAAAAATATTTCCCACATGAATAATGAACTCAAATGAAGTGAAAATTTCTTAGCTTAAAGAAAGGGGACGAACAGAGTGTTAAAGTGTTTGAGGATACCTTAACAAGGTTATCTATTTATGATATTGATTACATACATGATTCAAAAGAAAATATTGATCATTTATTTGAAGGTACTAACCCAAATCTATGAATGGAACTGGTTTCTCGATAATTTTCATCATATGATGAAATATTATTAAGTTCCATCAAAATAGACAAATAATTTTATATATCCTATATGTTTTTGGGAAATAAAAAAAAGTATAGGTCCTATGATGACCATGGGAATGGAGAAGTGTCAAAGAATAAGAAGGTAATGAATAAATTTCCATTATGTGGAAAATATTGGAATAATAATCCTGCAAAATGATTGAAAGACATGGAGGTTTTCAATAAGTGTTGAGAAAAGAGTCATTGAGATAATGATTTAAAGGGGAATAAATAAATCAATAATGGTCAATGCTTCAGTTTTAATTAAATAGTTCATTATTCAATTCAATGTCTTAATCATCAGGGGAATCTACCAGAGAAGAGACCTAGGGAAGATGACCAAGTGTATATGATCACTACAACTGAAGTAAAAGTACCTAATGATGTGGTGGAATGTACATTAATCTTATATTCAAATCCAGACAATGATTTTTTTGATTATCGATCGTTGAAATATTTTATATACATTTAATTTTCCAATAAAATTAGATAATTATCTTTTAATTTAATAAAGGGAGTTGTCATTCAAATATCACAAGGAAAGTCTATTTGTAACCAAAATGTGTTAGGAAGTTACCATTATGCCATATAACCAAGAATTATTTTCTGACCTTATCATCATACCTATGGATTATTTTGATATAATCCCTATAATGGAATGTATTTGAAAATATGATATGATAATTTATTGTAAGAAGAAGTAAATTATGATTTGTGAGGAAGATAAAGAATACCTTATCTTTAGAGGAGAAACTTCAACATCTGGTTCTTATCTATATCCATCAATAATATCTCTAATAAATGAAATTATTAAAGAGGAATAGAAAAAAACATATAGGGATAAAAAAATTCATCTTTGAATTGAGGTTGTACCAATTGTATAAAAATACATTGATGTATTTTATGAGGAATTACCTGGGCACCCCTAGAGCTTGAAGTAGAATTTATCATTGATCTAATACATGATGAAAAACCAATATCAATGAATCCTTATGGAATATAAATTGTAGAATTAGTTGAGATAAATAAAAAACTAGAGGATTTGAGTAATAAGGGATTTATCACCCCAAGTGTTTCTCCTTGGACAGCCCCATTTCTATTTGTTAAGAAGAGACATGGATCCTTGAGGTTGTGCATTGACTATAGAAATACCAGTGCTATTAAATTAAATAATAAGTATCCTATACCTTAAATCAATAATTTATTTGATCAAATTCGCAAATAAAAATATATTTCAAATATTAACCTTCATTTTTGAAATCATATATTTCATGTAAATAAGAAAGATATTCCAATGACTACATTTCGAACTAGGTATGGTCATTATATGTTTTTACTAATGCCATTTGGATTGACTAATGTTCCATCTATTTTCATGGATTTAATGAACAGAGTATTCATAGAATATCTTTATAATTTACTTGTGGTATTTATTAATGATATCTTGGTGTACTATAAAAGAAATTAGGTGCATTAGAACCACTTCAAGATTGTTTTTAGGACTCTTAGAAAAAATAGTTATTTGAAAAGTTTACAAAGTGTGAATTGTAGCTTCAAGCAGTTTCTTTTCTTGGCCATATTATCTTTAAGAATAGAATCTTAGTTGATTCTATAAAGAAAAAGGCAACCCAAGAATGAAATATTCCAACAACCATAAATGAGGTATATAGTTTCATTGGTCTAGTATGCTAATATCAGTATTTCATTTACAATTATGATTGATTTGTTAACTTGTTAACTAGGCCCACATGTAAAAGGGGTTTTGTTAGTATAGAAAATAGAATGTACAGAATTTTTTGAGGAATAAAAGAGAATATTGGTCAATGTTCCAATTTGTACTCTTCTATCTAGAATTTATGGGGTCTTCATATACAGTGATGTGTGGAAGAAATTAATTGGTTGTGTCCTTATGTAAAATGATAAATTTATTGCATATGCATCAAGGTAGTTTTAGTATCATGAAAAAAATTATCCAACTCATGATCTTGAGTTAGTAGCTATAATATTTACACTTAAGATATAGAGACACTATATATATGGTGAAATATGAGAAATATATATGGATCATAAGATTTTTAAATACATATTTACACATAAAGAACTCAATATGAAGAAATGGCGATGGCTTGAGTTACTCCAAGATTATGATTTCTCAATACACTACCATATAGGAATAGAAAAAAGGTGGAATATTCATTTATCAGGAAAGATCATGGATATATTACCCAAATGAGGTCAGGGAAAGATCCTATATTATAAGATTTAGTAAAGATAGATATGGGGTTTTTAAGGAAAGGGAATCATCTCTCTATTTTCAAATGATTTCTAAACTATATTTACTAGAAAAGAAAAAACATCTTAATCTCTTGATGAGAATTTTAATGAGAAATTTGAAGTTGTTAAGGATGGATGATTAGAAGAATTGGTGTTTCAGGATGGGTTTCTGAAATTTGGAAATAGGTTATGTGTTCCATCAACACCTGAGTTAAAAACAGAAATATTAGATGATGATCATAGCTCAAATTTTTCTATACACCCTGGTAGTATGATAATGCATAGATACCTGAAGGAAAATATTTGGTGGGATAACCAGAAGTAAGAAATTGATGACTATGTGTGAAGGTGACTAGTTTTTCAACAAGTGATGTAAAAGATACATCATCCTATTGGATTTATAAAACATAAACCTATTCCTATGTGAATGTGGGATGAAATTACAATGTAATTTTTTAAAGGACTACCAAGGAAACATATAAGGAATGATACAATAGGGGTTAATATTGATAATATTATAAAAAACAAATTTTCTATATATAAGAGAAGATTTAACTCTTGAGTGACTAGAAAGACTCTATATTAATTAAGTAATAAGACTTCATGGGGAACCTATATTGATGTGTGTGCTCTAAATCCACATTTTATATTGAAAATATGGAAGAGTTCTCATAAGGATTTGGATACTAAGCTTAATTTGAGTACTTATTATCAACTAAAAAGTGAAAGATAGTATCAAAGGACTATTAAAAAATTATAATACTCATTGATATCATGCTCACATGAGTTCTAAGATATATGGGACTAGTATTTACATTTTTTTGGAATTTTCCTATAATAATAATTTTCGTTCCAGTATTAAAATGGTTCCATATAAAGAATTATATGGAAAGAGATGTTGAACTCCAACATTTTTGGAGGAAGTTAGTGAGAGGAAACTTATATGCCCAAAAATAATTTGTGAGACAACCTCAAAGTTAAATACTATTCAGTCTCATACCAAAGCAGATCGAAGTAGAAAGAAGAGTTATGCTGACAATTAGATAAGGGATTTGGAATTTCAAGTGGGAGATCATGTATTTCTAAAAGTATATCCCTGGAAGAGTGTCTCTAGGTTTGGTAAAAAAGAAAAACTGATCCCCAGGTACATCAATCCATTTGAAATTATAGAAATAATTAGAGTTGTAGCTTACCAATTAATAATGCTGAAAAGTCTCCCCAAAGTTAATGATGTGTTCCATATATCATTATTAATGAAGTACATACTAGACCCAACACATGTACTCACCTTTGAAGAAATAGAAACGAAAAATGATTTCTCTTACAGTGAAGAGCCTATCAATATTCATGATGTAAGAGAGAAAATATTGAGAAAATAGACATATATAGTTTTAATGGTTCTTTGGAGGAACCATAAAATAGAAGAAGCAATGTGGGCTCCAGAGAATTTTATGTATAAGAACCACACTTATTTGTTTAGAAGAAAATATTTAGAAAAAATTTCTTTGAATTTTTTTCCAAAGGTGGTAAGAATATAACAACCCAATATTTTATGGTATGTGTCTTTATAAATAAATATCTTATGTTTTATATTATAACAAACTTAAATGAATATTAATATACTATTAAATAGTAACTTGATAATTGAAATAGTAACGTGACCATTAGGAATAATAATGTGACCATTATAATAGTAACATCACTTATTAAAGTGATAAAAAAATTTATGCATCTTATGAATCAAAATATTATATAATAATATTATAGTTTAAGTAAATAAATGTTTTAAAAATGATAAACTAATCGTTTTTATTTTTTAGAAAAATGAATATTTATTTATAATTTTATAATTAATATAATAATTTAAAAGAAAATTTATTTTCTTAAAATATATTAATTAAGTTATATTTTGTTTTCTTATGATTATAAGATAATATTATGAGACATTAATTAATTTTTCAAAGTGTTATAAAATCAATTATATTTTTAAAATTGATATTTTTTAGTAAATAATGATTTTAATTAAAAATTAAATTTCTCATATTTATAAAATTATTTTCATAAAATTGATCTCATTTTTTAATTATAGAAATTTAAAAAAGTTCAGGGTGAATGTTTGGGTTTTTTTAAAATAGTTGAATTTCTGGTGAATAGTGAAATATGGTAATTTATGGTATAAGTAAATAAATGAATTATTGAGTAATGACTGATGTATGGATGAGGTAAGAACCCACTGGTTAGAAATAAAATTAATTATTTACTATATTTAGTCATGATATTCATCTATATTTTTAGTATTGATCTAAAATATTAGACAAATAAATAAAAAAATAAAAAAACACTCCTCTCTTGCACTATTAATACAACGGTCACAACCCTTTATCATTACACCTCTTAAGACTTGATGATTTTCCAATTAATTCCCAATCATTTTCCAAAGTATCTCACCTACTTATAGTATCCATTGGTCTCAATACAATACCAAAACTCAAGTGCCTTAATAAGGTTCTAGTGGAGAATAAATCCCATAGGTAAAATCCTCTTTCGTTTTCCTTTATTTTATTCTTAATTACATTTTTTTCTTATCCTTCCCTCAAATCCTCTTTCAAAAAATGAATGATAACTATAATATCTTATATGTAATATAATTTTATTATGTAAATGGAAAATCCATCATCAATTCCCTTCTCCTCTCTATTTTATTCTAAAAATGAAAATATCATCTGTGTTGTGCCAATTTGCTGCCATCATGCAAGATGCATTTTAATTTTCCATTACAACCATAAAGGATGGTCATAAAAAATTATTCTGGTTAAATAATATTTTACGATACATATTATAATTCATGTAATTTTCTAGAATTATTATATATACATAATATTAATTAATAAAACAAAACATGTTCGTGATGATAAAAAAGGCTAAAATAATCTAAACAATCATCACTATAATTTTATTCTAATGATTCACACTCATAAAATATATCAGAATGAAATATATAACCATTTAATATTCTATATGTTCATTAATATCATATAATTTTAATTGTGGAAAACTTTTTTTATTTTACACGATTTTCCATATATGTATACAAGTAAACCGATCAAGAAAACTATGGAAACAAACACCCCCAAATGATAAAATTGTATCTTCTAACTCAAAAAAAGGGAATAAATAAACATAATAATATTATAATAAATATAATAAATGTATATAATTTTATTAATTAATTAATTATTTTATTTAATATGATTATCTAGAACATTAAGATCAAGTGAAGAACACATTTGGACATAAGTTAAGAGATTCTCCCCGAACATCCATTTTTCATTCGAGTAATGTTTTCTCTCTATTTACCATAATTTCATCCTTAATTATTTTTATATACATCCTCTAAATATATGTATATGTTATAAACCCATTTATTCAAATCAGTTCATTTTTCTTTGTTGGGTAATTCATGTTTTATGAGGTCTCTTTTTCAATTCCTCCCAATAAGCAAGCCTAATTAATGGGAACATCCCAATTTGTTACCCATTTTCAAGTACCATTGATAATATATTTTAAGATAAAAATATATTTTCTTAAAAATAATTTATTTTATAATGAAAAAATATCTTTGTTCATTTCTGGTTTTATACAACAATTATTCTTTTTCCTTTATAAAGACTCTTTAATATTTTCCTTAAACCACACTAAAGAGGATCATTTAAAAAGTTTCTTAAAAAATAAATTTACATTTTTTCAATTCAGGTAGACATAATTTGTCAAGATATATTCCTTTTTTCCATTATGAACTTCTAGGTATGATTTAAATCTATTATCTAATGGACTCCACTATGATATTCTCTTTGGTTACACCTCATTCAACACTTATTCCACATGTGTTGTGTATGTATATTTCCATTTCATTTATGATCATCATACATTGGAGATTTCATTAAATATCCATATTTACTGTATAATGGAAATTATTATTTAATAAGTTATTAATCATTTCTATACAATGTGTTTTCTTTGAATGGTGTTTTAATTGGGTAAATATTGATTAATATGTATCCTATAATCAATAAAAATATTTTGATAATTCATATTGTTCGTGAATGGAATCTATGTACGAAAAATGAATTGGAATTGGAGTGATAGGTGTGTCCTAGTTATATATACCGTCTTGATGTATTGACAGGTCTCATGAGAGAAAATAATTGTCAACAAAACCTTCATGTTTGTTTCCAAACAGAATCAGATGGGTTTTTACCCATATGAATAAACCATATTAGTGGTATAAAGGTTCATTTTCCAGATACAAGATGACCAATAAATAAGAGTTATTCTTAATTATTTATTCAGTTATTAAATTCCATGTTATTTTCACCATGAGAAAAATCTACGGGTGCATTTTCATTTATAGTTTATTAATGGAATGTGTTTTCAAATTATTTACCTTAACATAATGGATATGGCTTATTAAATTTACTTCACTTATTATTTTTCTATATAACCCTTACTGATCATTTTAGGTTACCCTTTTATTTGTTTTCTTTCCCTAGTTTTTAAAGAAATGATCTTTGAATAAGTGAAAAGAAGAAGTTTATTTTATTTTGTTACCTGCTATATTTAATTACCAATGTAATAAGGGAATTATGTATGTATATAGTTCTTTAATACTAATAAACTAATCAATCCTTGATGATGTGATATATTATATCAATTCCATTATAATAAAAGGACCAAAAACTCTAGGCTACTGAGGTCGGGGTTGTTATAGTAAAACTGGAAATATTTGAGTACCTGATCATCTATATAATAGTCTGATATCTTCCAAAAAAGGAAGTTAATGATATAATCCATGGATTATTGGTAAACATTCCTATAATTATACATGAATATGGGTATCATACAATAAAAAATACCCAAATTAAGGTTCTATAAAATCTATATATTCATTGTCCCTAGGGGCAATAAAAACTTGATTATATCTAAAAAACCCATTTATAAAATAAAGAGTATGAAAACTGGCTATAAGTTTATTAAAAAACTTATTAATTGGAATAGGTAATTCAAATTTTTTATAGTAATGGTTTAAATACATAAAATTGATGTAGAACCAGATATCTTGGTACTTGTTTTTGACAAGGACCATGTTGGAAAAATACATTGGGTATTAGACCTCCTAAAAGATTTTCTCATCAATTTTTCAACTTCAAATTCCACCTTGGAATAATGAGTGAGATGCATAATTTTCCCTATATGTTTTTAGCTAGGTTGGTTTATGGGTTATACATGGTGATGAACTACTACTTGGGGATCCAATATGAATATTTCAATAATGTTCTATAAAAATAAAATTCAATTATGTTTGGGAAAAGAAACGTATTTATCCTTCTAATCAGAAATAATATCAAAACTAATCAACATGGGTCGTAGGTCTCCATGTGTACCCAAATTTAACTATTTTAACTCATGAATAGTGTTTCAGATTTCGTCCTTGAATGTGGTGGAATATCTCTAATATCATTTCCTAGTTTTCATCAGGAATGTAGGGTCAATTTTATTCTTGAGTTTCATGATATTTCTCAGGGGAATCATATTATTATTTAGGAATATACTCTCTCAAATATAGTTAGCGTTCCTCATACTTGATAGACCCCACGTGAATGGATATGAAACTTCCCAGTCCATGAGTTCCCTTTGATGATGTATTCTCTATTAATGAAAATGTATTGGAAGTGTAGACCAAATATTTATCTGGTCTGTATTTTGGTAATATCACTCAAATTATAAATTAATGAAAAATAGAGGCATAATGATATTCACTTTAACTAAAAGTGGAAATTTAATATCAACAACTTTATATTCCCATTATAAAACAAGAAGGGAATTTAGGGATCATTTCAAATGTCCAGTACTACATTTTTGATTTCCCAAATTTGGAATCATCACTTAAAAAAAATTAATTAAAACTACTAAACATCTATCTAATTAACTATAGAGATTTATATGAGAATCTTTTAACCTATTAAGAGAAGTGATCTATTTTAAACCATTAATATTTGGCTATTTCCTTCCTATTTATAATATCCAATGTTAACAGGTTTAGCTTCATAAGATTCAAAAGGGAAACTATAATTATAAATTACCTTAACCTATCCATTAATAGAATAATCCACACATAGATGAGAAGAAAATTGAACTTTTTTATGCTTATAAGGCTATAATTTCCCCAAAAAATCATTAAAGGTAGTGTCTTGGTATAACACCCTGAACATAGAGTTGGAAATGGGATATAAGAATTATAATTTCTACATAATATTTCACATGGGTTTATTCTTAGTATTTATAAAATAATTATAGTTATTAGTTAGGAGAGATTATAACAACATCCTTTTATCCAAGATAGATAAGGATTAAATCTAGAATGAAATTGAATCTTGAACCACTGTGCACCAATGCTTGACAAAAGTAGACATCATTAATTTTACAAATAATGTACAAAGGTCTGATGTTCCCTTATATAATGACTTCTTGATATTTTTTCAACATGTAAATTTTGGGTAATACTATATTATTTCAATATCATCATTTTATGTTTCAATGGACACCACATTAGTTTCAAACTATTTAGGGCTTGAAAATGCCTCAACGAGGGACTCCCTAATTTTTTAGGGAGAAAAAGGGAATCTAAAATTTAATTTAATGTAGGGATTAATGTGAGATGATTTAATACATTGAAAATTTTATATAATGGACTTTGGGTTTAATACTGTAATTCTTATTAAGATGGGGACTAAGAAAACTAATCATTATACAGTTATAATCTTCTCCTTCAGTCATGATTGGGTGGTTTTGTTGTTGTTTGTGTTCTAATTTGAGATGAATTTCTTGTGATCTACGATTTACTGGAAAACTACGTATCATAAAAATTATCCACTAATATAATAAGATAAATTTTTTTCTATAATATTCTATATGAAACTAATACTTTGTTAATATCCCTAACTTATCTATCTCTTAGTTTCTACCAGATGTATGATTTCAGTAGGGTTCCAAATCAAAACTCAAGGTATTCTTAAATTATGTATTCATCTTCCTTGATATCCCCTCTATGAAAATTATTATTGAAATACAACTCAACAAATTAGTATTAATCATTATATTGGTCTATTAGATGGATGAAATTTCTAATACTATACCTAGGTTCCTTGTGAGAGGGGATGTCTATTTTGTAGGGTGATGATAGCTTTCCTAATGATGGGGGTACGAAATACTAAATATTTTGGACCATTATAGGGATCCATTAGTGTTTATATTCATATATTTTTAGTTATTTTTGTTTATTATTCGTGTTATTTTAATATTTTGAGAAATAAAATGTTGCATTGGGTATTACAGTGGGAATTTGGGTAATGATTATTTGATATAATCATGTCCTAATGGATAAATATATACTATTTAATGAATTTTTTTTCATCTAATCATATGAATTATAGATATTTATAGTTGAAATATCATTCCATTATTTTTATTCTTTTTTTGGTATTGTGGTGGACATGCATGCTATATATTTCTTAGGGCTATTTAGAGTTACTAATCCACCATCAAAAATAATTTACAGAAATTATTTGAATATAAATAATGTACATATGGTGTTCCATAACATCAAATGACATGAAAAATGATTAGAAGAATAATTTAGCCACACCTCACTAGGATATCTAATTTTAAGAAGTGTTAATAGAGTTTTCTCCATAGTAGTGATGACATACCCTGAGATTTGTTCATTATAGAAACAATAAACTATATTCTTTTTATTAATAAAAATTAGATGGATTTACTCATTTTTTAATCCTATGCACTTGATTTCGGGAAATGGTGTTATTTTTGTTTCCCTATTGGCATATTTTCATTGAATATAATTGGATTTATGGTCAGATCTTGGACTATGGGAAATTTTAGATTGATAAGGACAATCACTATTTTAGAATATTCCCTTGTCTATGACAATATAACCAATCAATAATTTTTCCTAAAATACCTGATTTTATCTTATATATGTTTTAATTTGATAGTAAATCCTAAAAATCCCCCAAAATGTTCCCAATGAATGATACTTGTTAGATGATAATCGTAGTGAATATTTTCATAGATGTACAATAGTTGTTCCTATGGGAGTTTTATATCCAAAGAGTTGGTGAGACCTTTCTATGTAGTGATAATGTTTAAGACACTCTCATTTTTATGTTTGTCATTAGGGTGGTCATGATTACTCTTATTTATCAACATTGAGTTGAACTGGTATAAGAACAACAATCATTGGCCTTTTTAACTAGGATTAAAATAGAATATCATGTTTTTATCCTAAAAAAATTATATACCTGTATAGTTTTCATGAATCAATTGCGATTCAATAATTATTATTTTATGTTTACCAATATTGGGCCTAAAAAGTATAAAATCATGAAAGGTGTTGTTTCATGTTTCCCATAACATTATACATTGAGAATATGATATTCAAAAAGTTGTGTTTTTTTCTTCTCAATCGATTTAGTTTTAATGATCACAATCACTCGATAAAGTGTCTAATGACTTCATCTAATTGATGTGAAGTTATAAAGTTGATAAAATCACATTAGAATATTGAAATAACCTTGTAGAATAAGTAGAGAAGTATTTATATTCTTTTTGAACTCATGGATTAATATTATAAGATCATTCAAATTCAAGGAAGGAATCTAGTAGGCCATGGAGGTGCCTAGGAACTAGTTAGTAGCAGTATCAAGTCAATGAATAGCCCCTGAATAACAATTAGTGAAGGAACTAGCCTCACAAAGCAATAGATATTCATCAGTTACCTAGTGAAGTAAAACCAAAGAGCTATTTTCGTTGGATATAATCATTCCATGCTTTAGTTTTCCACCAACTAAACAGTGGAGGATCATCTACAACACGATGGGAGTAGACAATGGGCATGAAGTTCTAGGTGGTCCACTAGCTACCTGATAGAGGTTACTAGGTAACCATTGGTGTCGAGATGGATGTTCCAAGATAGTATTTATTATTATAAAATAACTTTAATGTGGTCTTAAATGACTTCATTATCCCTAAGTAATTATAGAAGGTTCCTAAAGAATTTAGAGGTCATAAATAGACCTCTTGGTTGCCTTAACAACTCACCTTCTCAATCACTCTACAACACCAACATGATAAAATATATAAATTTCCCTCAGGTTCCCACATTTCACAAGTTCTTCCTACTCCATTGTATAGTGTGTTCTTATTGTAATATCTTCTCACTCCTGTTTATTTTCTCATTCTCTATTAATTTTTCATTATATAATTTTGTGAAAATCGTGACTATATTAAAATGTATTTTCATATAAAAATCCTTGATTCCTATATTTTCTTCTATTATTAGTGATCTCTACTATTAAATTGAGAGACATGAGTTTAATTTCATATATCTTTAATGGAAAGGGACTATTATTTTTGATGTTTCAAGTTAAACTTGTTAAAATGATAGTGACGAATGTAATTATGATTCATTTCTATAACTAATAAAATAATAGTGTTTTGATATATTGTCTACAATTAAAACCAAGAGGCTAATACATTAAGACCTTAATCCATTTAGGTGGTAGACATAGGGTCTGTTATTGATCTATTTTATATATTCCTTAACAAATTTTGTGCCTTTACTGTTAGATTTTTTATTTTTTAATCACTTTCAGTCCATAAATTAATCATTTGTTAAATCGATAAATACAATAAATCATAAAATTTATGAATCAATATTTATTTGATTCTTTAAATTGAATATATATAATAATTATATCATTTTTTTATTCTTTCATTCATTTATTCTCTTTATAAATGTTTCAATTATCATTAAAATTAAAAAAAGGTTTTATTCTTTATTTTATTTAATTAAACCCATTGTTTTTATGTTATGTTCACACCAAATTTTCATTTTACACTACTCTGACCTAAAATTGATATCAAATAAGAATTTAATTTATTTATTTCATTTTTTTTCAAATTATTTCAAAGCATATTCTAATTTCAAAAGCATTAATCGACTTTTCCAAAAACATTCTTTTTCAAAATGTATATTCCAAATTCCCATGGTTATATAGATGGAAACTCAATGGGTCATGAAACCCATTTTATAGAAATATTTATAATATTTGGAAAACAAGGATATATAATTTTCCTGGATCTATTGGATATCCCATATGGAAAATAGTTATGCATGTTTATATCCCTACTACTAAAAAGAAGATAAATGGATGGTTACATGATATTTATTCTTTTTAATTAGATAGTAAAGAAATTAATCCCATGAATTATGGTTTAGATAAAAATGAAATTAATCAAATTACTTTAGAAAAAAGGACCATGAAATTTGGACCCTCTAATAATTAACTCATAATGGAACACATAGAGTAAAAAAATAAAAGATTATATATTTTTAGAAAATACATAAATAGTTTATCAATCCTATAGAATCTATCCATAATATGATTATTCATTTTTTTTAATAATTTTAGTGGTTGAAAGGATCTTTGTGACACTCTTTATTGAATTTAGTTGGAAAAACCTTTGTAATTTACCAAGAAATTGGGCACCCAAAGTCACAAAGATCTAAGAAGATAAAGTTGTAAATAATATGTTCATTGAGGGGCTCATTAGTTCTATCATAGAAATAAAATAAATTTAAAAATTCGTGATACAAATGAGGTAAAATAGGTCAATAAAATTATAATAGAAATTTCTTTCAATTAAATAAATAATGACAAATCAAAAAGAAATTTTTTGATTTCTTATATCGAAGTGATGGTGAACAAGTACATGTATAATAAATGATATACTTTACGCTTTAATAATGAGAAATTAATAAATTTATGTTACCTACTTTAGTTTCAAAATGGAATGTCATATCAAGATGGATTTTCCCTCGAAACAAAATTCTAAATACAATAATAATGGCAATAAATATCAAAAAAATTCATCATAGAGTTATAGTGAGGATTCAATTCCAATATATGATTCAAGTGATGAAAGTCCAAAGTACCTAATGGCCAATATAATTGTTTACAAAGATATAATTTTTCATGTTCTAGTTAATATTATTATAATTATATAGCCAGTTTTATATGTTTTGGTGATTTTATTTATGTTAAAGACCATTATCTAGATGGTTTTTTGAATATGTTTTAAAATTAAATGATCATAAAGAAAATTAAAATCTAGTAGGATTTAAAAAATATAAAATTAAAAATGAAAAATATTATTTTTTTAAAACTAAAAGTATATGAAAATGTTGAAAATATAAAATTTAAAATTTAATATCTTAAAATACTCTTTCTCATTTCACCATAGGTGAAATATATTTTAATTAAATTTCAGATTTATATATATTTGTTAAAATTAATTCTAAGATTTATTTTAATAAAATATATTGTTTAAAAAAATGATAAAAATTATAATTTTGTGAAAGGAAATTTCCAAATTTTTTAATTATATAAATAAATTTAATCTTCATGTTTATGAATAAAATTGTAACAATTCTAGATATGGTAGAATGAAGATAATTCCTATCTAATCTCATATTCATAAAATAGTTTATATTCCATAGTCATTTTTGTATAACTTAAGTAGGCTTATGATATGGGTACTAGAAGAATTATTATCGTAATATATTAAATGAAAATGGGCTTATGAGAAAAATCCAAGAATCTATTTTGTATATAGACAATATATGATTGAGAAATATGCGTGGTAATCCATTCAAACTCAACTATATTAAGAAATTTGATGGAGGACATGCCACATTTAGAGATGACTAAAGATGTAAAATTCTCAATATTGGTACATTCATAGTATATAAATTTACTATAATAAAATATGTTTTATTTTTAAATGTATTCAAACATAATTTACTAATTATTAATCATTTGTACAATAACTATTTTAAAATTAATTTTCCAAATTAATTCACCAATGTTTTTAATTTTCAATAAATTATTTTAATTACCATATATAATTTTCAAAATATTTATATTATTGATTTAATATATCATGTAAACAAAAATTTTAAGTGTTTAAGTGAACAACATACTTAATCTTGGATTTGGCATCATCAATTAGGTCATTGTAACATTCACTCTCTTGTCAAAAGATCGACTATAACCTATTAGTGTTGGCTTTATAGAAATTGTATTTAAAATATAACTTAGTTTGTAAACCTAATCGGCTAAGAAAAAAAATTTCAATTATAAAAATGTTTTTTATTATTCTAAATCCTTAAAATAAGTCTAGCTTTAATTTTTTGGAAAAAATAAAGTATCAAGTATTGGTGGTAATTATTATACCATTAGAATTGTCAATGAATATAATTTATTAACATGGGTTTTATTATTATATCATAAAAAGAGGATTCTAATTTCTTTATCAACCATTGATGGAAATAAAAATATGAAAACGGCTATAAACTCTGTATGCCCTGAAATCTATAAAATAAGAACATTATATTCGACAACATATATGACATGAAACACCAAGTGTGTAAGGGGATATAATATCTAGAGACATTATAATATATTTAATATTTTAAATAAATTAATCCTATTATATATTCTTAAATTAATTCAATAATGAGTTATCATGTTTCATATAGAATAATGACTTTCTTCAATGACTTGCGTTACATTCAAGATTGAATTTTACTAAACAACAATATATTAACGAAACATTATTACTTAATATAATATGATACGACTTATCCGTTAAATTAATGGTTATGAATATTATTCACTAAATTACGATAATATATGGTTTATAAAAATATAAAATTAATTATTAGGTAACCAATTAATTAGAAATGAATATAAAAACCAATTCAATATAAAAGAAATGTTTTCATGCTCACAGAGGCATTTTATCCTAATAAATTAATTTAATTACTATTAGTGGATGAAATTAATTAAATTTTTACATTATATAATCATTAAAATATTTTTTATATTCATTCTATAAATTTTATAGGTATAAGATATGAACAAACCTTGGATTTCACAGAAAAGAATTTTTTTTATAAAGGAACTCTTACTGCCTTTTAGTTGAGAAACTATTTTAAATCCAATTTTTGGAAATCATAAAAATATTTTTTGTTAAAAAAAAACATCATTTTTGAAATCATAATTTAAAAAATAATTTAGGGTGAATAATTTGAAATTTTAAATGATGTTTCATTTTTCGATGATTAGTTAAAAAATACAAAATTTTAATTTGAAATAGCTTTTTCAGCTAAATTATTCATAAGGAAAAATTATATTTTACATTTGTTTTAAAGTAAAATTATATAAATTATAAATCTATTATTCCAATTATGGTAATTATAAACAATTTACCTTTTAAATTGGATATAAAAACATAGCAAAATTTTGAACATTTTACTTTAAAAACCTGTTTTTGTCCCGTCCATTGGATTGAATTTAAATTAATTTATGCCATTTCTCTTAATGGAATTTGAAAAAATGGATAACATGCTTGGAATAATAATAATTTATAATTTCTATTTTAATATTATTTTTTTACCAAAAAATTAGTGAAAGTAATTAAAATTAATTACAATGATTAAGAGAAAAATTAGCTTTCCAAGGGACTAAACATTAGACATATGAGAGAAAATGAACTAGAAACCTGTATAAAAGATATTTTTTGGACATATTTAGACCCTATTAGACATTCTATCAATGTTTTACTAATATTGGACCCAATTTTCAAAGAAAAAACATGTGTGTAATTCCCTTTAAAAAATTGACAAGAATTTCACTCCTCCTCCACTACAAAAAGGCACTCAACCCTTCCACTTATTCGCACATATAAAGACAATTTAATGAAAAAATATCTACCAAAATAGATCATAAATATACTTAAAATCATCTTATAATCATCCCTTTTGGATGGAATCCATCCAAGAATACCTTTGTAGAAGACCAAAAGGAGTTACCCGAATAAGAGGCAACATCATCCCTCATGCTCTTTTGTTTTATTTTCATTCTCCACCCCATAAAATTATATTATTACATGATTATGTAATAAAAATGTTATTCTAAATACGCTGATATTTTTTAATTCTATGTTTTATTCCTACACTTACACAAACCACTACTTATTTGGTAACGAACTTACAATTTATGTGTATAACGAATACCACCTAACAAAATGACGTCGTTCAGTTTTTCCTTTACCACCGATCATGCTTGTGAATTATGATGTAAAATATATTTATATATGATATATATTATATTTATAAAGTCTTTATACAAATTTAAGTTTCATATAAAACATACCATAATGATTTTAATTTTGCGGGAATGTGACTACCGCCTCCTCAAAACGATGTGGTTCGTTCATGCTATACATGGAATGTATAAAGGATGATTTTAATAAACATATGTAACATATATGAAATATATATTATAATTTAATTATAATATATATATACATACATATATATATATATATATATCATTTAATTTTCATTATTAAAAAATATGACATGGAAATGAAAGTAGCATTTATGTGTACGTATTCCTGACTACCTCCATGAACGATGGATTTCATTTCTTATCTTCAAATATTATGTATTGTTATAAACAAATTTATACAGAATATATGTTACAATTAAACCTTGGTTTACATATGTTTTATGATTAAATCTTGATTCACGTTAGAATAACAAAAATAATAAGTAAATAAATACACGAAAAACTATGCAATTAACACTTGAAATAGTAAAAATAATGAAAAATTGTTAACAAAAGGGTAATAAGATATTATAAGAAGTTAATATATGATATTATAAATATAATTAAGGTCCTTTTATTAGATATTTATATGTTTAAAACCATTATAAAGTAGGTTAATTTATGTTAATCAAAAAAGAAACACAAGGTACGATATTTTCACCTCACTTTTTACATCCGTGAGAGAAATATAAATTTCACCACTTATTTATTGTATGTTGTGTATCGAATACCAATTTTACATATTAAATCATGATTTTTTTATATTACTGATATTTTTGGTTTTAATTTGAATAATATATTCTAAATAGATTTGAATTAAAAGTTACCAAGTGGTAAATAATTTAATAACCAAATTCCTTCTCATTGGGTTATATTACTTTTTATTTGTTTTTAATATTATAAGATTATGTGTGTAATAAAATTTTAATATATATTGATTTATACCCCTGTTTTTATTTGGATTTACATTTGACACAAATAATCTATTAATTGATTGGTTCTCACATTAAAATTATTTTATTTTTGAGGGTTTACTTGACAATCTCATTTTGTTTGAGATTTTTTATACTTGAATTTCCATGAGAAGTAATTATTGGATAATTATTCAATAAAACATTTAATTTTAATATCCTATTTTCATTCATGAAATTTTCCATATAATATTACCATTTTCCCATTCTTTGGTATTTAAAATATTTTTGAATGTGTTTTTAAGAAAACACGACTTCATTTCTATCTTTAGTCAGAGAACCAATTTTCTTCTAAAAACATGTTATATTAAAAGGTTTTGATTTTATTTCAACATTTAAAAATGAATTATTAAATATAATTTTACCTTTTTTTCTTTTACTAATGTTTCAAAGGAATCAACTTTTCTCATTACAAACAAGGCACTTTTCTAATGTTTTACCTCACAAAAGGAATGTACTTTCAACATTATATACCATGTATAGATTTTCCCACCATAAATCCTTTGAATATTCCTTTTCAAATTTAAGTGGTTAATTTTTAATTACAATTTCATTTTTAAACCTAATTTTTAAAGAAATTTTTTCAAATTTTTTTTCAAAACAAGAGTATATTTTCATCAAGAATGATTTGGAAGTTCTTATTATATTTCATTAATGAAATAAAACCTTTATTTTGATACACTTAGAACATTTTGTATCTATACCATCGTTATTATTCATCTAGATGGATTTTGATTTATTTGGACAAGGATTGTATTGAAATCCACTACCTTTATACCTTTGAAATATTTAATTTCTCGTGATCATTAAAATTTATGTTTTCCCAAAATATACATATTAGTTATCATGGATATGATTATCACCTAAAACATATACAACTTTTACATATGGTGTGTACTTGATAGTTATTTCATTAACTTAAGAAATATTTATAAACCTATATCTTCTACTCCATATGGATATTTGATAAGTTACATTGTTAAATTGATTATTTGATATTTTTGGAATGCTTTGGATAGATATGATACAGGCGAGGACTAGATATAGATATCCCCTCAATACCCTAATAGTCTCATGGGGGGAGTCATTTGTCCATCCTTAGTTGGGTTTTTACAAGATATTCTAAATCGTCTTGGGAATGGTCTTTAAAATAATGGAACCTTGTACATAAGAAGCATGGAATCCAATAATTACACATTTCCTTATTTTAGATTCAGTTATTATTTATCAATGCGATTATTTCTTCAAAAATTCTATTAGTATAGTTTATATTTAGTTTATTGATTAAATGGAAAGTGTTTCAATTAAATACATTTCTATATTGAATATTCTATATCAATTTATTTGAATGAAATGTGATTTAAGTTATTAACTTACTATATTATTTATCCATTTAGTTAGTGAATTAATGGAATGTAAGTTCAGTTATTTACCTTTACATATTGACTATTATCATTAATTCATTATTGCTTCTTCTATAATTTACACTGAATTGGAATTTTATCTAACCCTTATTTTTGTTTCCTTTTGACTAGAATCTTGTATGTTTACTAATAATGATATTAAAGGATATCATATATGAAAAAAATTTATCCTCAAAAGAAAAAAAATTATGTTGTAATTAGTGTATTCATTTTTAATACTAGACTGAGGAATGTATTTGGTATACCAAGACTACAAAACTCATGGTACATTCATGATTTTATTCCTTGTAATCATTCCAATTTAATGGTAATAGACACCAAAACCTAGTTTTTTTGGGGTTGGGTCACTATAGTTTGTATTGGAGGAAGTTTATTATAATCCTTGGAAACTAGATTTTGAAAAAATAGAGTTGGGAACAAAACCCTAAGATAGAATTTGAGGAAAAGTATAAAATATCATACTATTATTTTGTTAAGGTAGATATTATGTGGGTATTTATAGAAATACATCCTTATCTATATACTAAAAGTGGATGTGATTCTAGCACATATATACCTTGGGGTAACATCTCCTAAAAGGTGTGTCGAGCCTAACTTGGTATGACCGGGTTCATGAAAATGGGCCTTATTTCATACATGGGTTTACAATCCTAGGGGATATGATTTTGATAATTTTAATTTTATTTAAAAACCATTGTGAAGGATTTTAATAGATAATGAGAATAGATGGCCTAGGTTAACCCTAAGGTGTTTTAGATTAAAAATCAGGTGTCTTGATTTAGATATCCTATAAGAGATAATACAATTTTCTCACTATGACTATTGTTACTCACACCATGATTTCTAGTTTAAGTTAATGTATGGAACCCAAAGAAGTAAAGTTAACATTGAACATTAATGTAAAGGTGAAAAAATGAGCAAACAAATATAATCTTGATAGTAATGAAAGATATTGTTTTTATTCCCAATAATATTTCTCAAAATATGATTAATAACTTATCCCTTAACCAAATTACAAACTCCCCAAGGAAGATAAAGATAGATTTTTCTATGATTTCAAGTGGTGGAGACCATAGATAGAAGAAGGTTTGATTTAAATCATGCAATAAATATGAAAGGAGGCACTCAAGAAAGTGCATCAATAGAATGGATAAATGCTTTATGTATTGGAAGGACATAAAGTAAATAATTGAAAAAAATTAATAGTACTATAGAAAGAAGTAAATATCATACTAATGATCTATTTATATTTCGTTGCATTAAATTTTGGGAACATGGGAATTACCCGAGTCAATTCCTTCTTCAAAAAGATAAATCCTAGTCCCAGGAAGGAAATATATGGAAATAAATGGAAGAAGTATTTATGTATTGAGTTAGTATTGGAAAACTTATTTAAAAATTTATTTAATGACTAAATTTAAAATTTTCCATCATATTTATTAATATGGGTTTTTTTAAAAGGTCATCTTATATGCTGGGCGACAAACCATCAAATCCAGAAAGGATACAATGCTTGAACCCATGGCCAAAGGATGATAAGAGTTTAATACCAACCGTTGAACAATCTAATGTCCTTGTCAATATGTCATTGTTTGAAGTTGAATAATTTTTTAAAAAAATATTAATTATGAACTAGTAGTATAAATTTTTATGTTTATAGATAAATTAATTAAGCATTTTTGTTTTGGAAAATAGTTAGAAAAAAATGAAAATACTAGTCAGTCTTTTATGTGCCTTATGATTCGTTAAAAGTGTACTCTAATGCTTTAAGAATCAATGTTATTTTTTTGGTACCCATTTCATGAAGTAATGTATGAATTAGAAATTGATAAAAGAACAAAAAATTCATGAAAAAAATGTATATATAAATATTTTATGGATGAATATTTACTTATATTTATAGATAGTAAAATAATTACTCAACATTAATAAAATGATCCGAAAAAATCTTATATTAATACCTTATTTTGTGATGAATCGATGGTATTATAAATCATCATGAATTTATGATATTATGCCCTAAAAATCCATTTTTCATTAAATTATTTGTTATTGATGATCTCAATCAACAATACAAATATTAACAATTTCTATAAATGTTCTTATCTCAACTTTTTACTAATGTTCCCCTATTTGCATACCTAGTTATATGTTTTTTTATGTGGTTTTTTTACTACAGATTCTCTATTTTAAATAGGGTTTTTTAAGAACCATTATCATGATGTGGGATTTAAATATATGAAATATCAAACAATTTATTACCAAGGTCAATTTTAAATTGAAATAATGAAATTTAATAATGGTGGGGAGAATGTAACCCCTTGAAATTCTAAATTAAAAACATTGTATTTGATAGTGTGTATGACACGAAACATCAAGAATGTTTGGGAATATAATATCTATTGACTTTATAATATATTGAATATTTTAAATAAATTAAATCTATGATATATATTGAAATTCAAAGAATACTGAGTTGTCTTGTATCACATGAAAATCAATGACTTGCGTTACAGATAATACCGAGATTTACCGAATAATAATATATTAATAAAAATGTATAATTTAATATAATAAGATATATCCTAGAAATTAAATTATTGGTTATGAATAGTAATAAATAAATAAGGGAAATATATTTTTATAAAAAGATAAATTGAATTCATAGGTTACCAATTAATTAGAAATGAACATAAAATCCAATTGAATATAAATGAAATTATTTTATGCTAATATTGGTGTTTTATCATAATAAATTAAATTAATTCCTATTAGTGAATGACATTAACTAAATTTCTATATTATATATTCAATAAAATATCTTCAATATCCATCCAATATGTTTCATAGGTATAATATAAGAATAAAACCAATATTACACATAATGGAATATTTTTATAAAGGAACTTTCATCGCCTATCAATGGAGAACCTACTTTAAATACATTTTTTGGAAATTTTATAAATATTATGTCAAAAAAATATCATTTTTTGAAATATTAACATCAAAATTATCTTAGGGTTATTTTTTGGTAATTTTATATGAAATTTCATTTATTGATGAATAGTGAAAAAATGGTGAATTTTAATTCAAAAATTCATTTTATTCTAAATTATTTATAAGTTAATATTATATTTTAAATTTTTTTAAGTAAAATTATATATATTCTAAATAAATAAATTTAATTTATTTTATTGGATTCAATTACACTTTAAAATTAGATATAAAATCTTAGAAAACTTTTGAATATTTTACTTTAAAAACCCGCTTTTTCATCCCACCTGTGGGATTAAATTTATATTAATTTCTGCCATTTATTTGATTAGAATTTTTAAAAATGAAATAAATATTTAGAATCAAAATAATTTTTAATTTTTAAAAATTTCAAATTAATTTTTGGACCATAAAAATTAGTGAATGAAATTTAAATTAATTACAATGATTAAGAGAAGAATTTGATTCACATGGGTCAAAACCTCAAACTTAAGGGCCAAAATGACCCGGAATAATTTCAATAATCCATTTTATTTTTATATTTATATAGTATACTTGATTTTATCAAATTGTTTCTATTATTTGATCCTTTTTTCATATGAAAAACATGGGTGGAATTCCCTTTTTAAAATTTTATAACAATGCCACTCCTTCTCCATTATAAAAAAGAACTCAACCCTCCCACTTATTCCCACCTATCAAGACAATTTGGACCAATTGATATCTACCGAAATAATTAATAAAAATACCTAACCTTATCATATAATCCTACCATCTGGTAGGAATCCATCTAAGGTCTCTATTTGGTACAAACCAAAATTAGTTTCCCTTATAAGAGGTAACATCATTCCTCAAGCTATTTTTATTTTCATTCTCCACCACCTAAACTCTTAATATTACATGATTATATAATAAAAAATTATCATAAATATAATTATACGTTTTTATTCAATTTTTTGACCAAAAATTAAACACAAATCCATCTAATGGGTAACAAACATACCGTTTATGTATGAGGTGAACTACTGCCTAAAAAACGATGCTGTTCATTTTTCCATTACCACATCTCATGGTTGAGAATTACAATGGACACAATATTAATATATGATATATATAAAATTTATAATTTCTTTATTCATATTTTATTTATATATAATACATACATTTATGCTTTCAATTTTGTGGAAATCCGATAACATCGTTTGTGGATGTGTGGACTACGAGCTCCTCAAAGTGATGTGCTTCATTCCCGATATAAATGGAATTTATAAAGGATTAGTTCAGTAAAATTAAGTAATATATATGTTACAGATATGATATTGGAATTATAATATACATATAAATATATATCATTTACTTTTCATTATTTTATAAAATAATAAGAAAATGAAAGTAACGTTCATGTGTACACATGGCCTACTGATTCCATGAATAATGCATTTAATTTATATATAAAAATATTATGGATTATTCGAAATATATGTATAAAATATATATATTATAATTAAATCATATTTTAAATCTTTTTAATTTTTAAATCATGATTTATATAAGAAGAAAATAATTACAAGTCAAAACATATTCAAAAAACGCGGCAATTAACAATTGAAATAATGAAAAAAATGAATGATTTTTTAAATAGTAACAAGATATTATAAGAAGGTATTATATGATATATTAATTATTAGTAATGTTATTTTATAAGTTAGTTACTTGTTTAAACCCATTATATAGTAGTTTAATTAATGTTCATGGAAAAGGAAATGCTAGGTAAGGGATTTTCATCTAACATTTTAAATCTGTGATATAAATGTCATTTTCACCAATTTTTTCGTTTATGTGGTGTATCTACTTCCCATTTTGATATATTATATCATGAATTTTTTTATAATAATTTTATTTTATGTTTTTATTTCAATTATTTATTCTAATGGTATTTAAATTATAAGTTAGAAATTGGTAAATAATTTCATAACCTGATTCATTTTCATTATGTTATTTTACTTCCATGTTGTCATTAATATTATATGATTGCATGTTTAATCACTTTTTAATATCTATTGTTTTATTTTCAGTTATTTATTTTTTATTTAAATTTGTCAGACATAATTTATTCATTGATTTATTCTCACATCAATATTATAGTCTTTTAAGGGTTTACTTCACAATATTGTTTTGGTCGGGATTATTTGTACTTAAATTTCCATTAGAGAAAATTATTGGATAATTATTCAATAAATCCTTTAATTTTAATATAATCTCATTATTCATGATATTTTTCATATAAAAGTAACAATTTCCCACACATTGGTACTCAAAATGTTTTAGAGAGTGTTTTTAAGAAAACCCGGCATCATTTCTCTCTATAATTAGAGAATCTGTTTTCTCATAAAAACCATGTTTTCTAAAATGATTTTCAATTGTTTTTAACCATTGATTAATTATATATAAATGAAATTTTTACTTATTTTTCCATTAACAATGTTTTTAAATCTATCTTATTGAAACATTCCAAACAATGCACTTTTCTAACATTTTACCATATTAAAGGAATATTATTTTCATCTTTAATGACATGTGTGGATTTACCAACCTTCATTCCTTAAAAGATTACTTTTATTATTTAAAAGGTTATTTAATAAATAAAATGTTGATTTTTAATTAAGTATCAAGAAAATATTTTTCAAAAGGGTTTGAAAAAGGGATATTTTACTCAAAAAATGTTATCATGTTATTATTATATTTCATCAATAAAAAAACATTTATTTTACTCTAATTGGGATATATTGTATTTATAGCATCCTTAGTTTTACTATGGATGGGTTTTGATTTATTTTTACAAGTATGTTATTGAAATTTATTACCTTTATTCATTTTAAATATTCAATTTCTATTGATCATTGAATAATTAGTTTCACCTACATTTTATTATCATTATCAAGGATATGATTAATCCCTACACCACATACCATTTTTATATATGGTGATTACTTGACATTTATTTTATTAAATAGGTAATTTTTGATAAATTAACAACTTATAATATAAATATATATTTGATAAGGAAAATTTTCAAATATATTATTTGATATATGAGGAATTTTTTTGACATGTACAAAATGAGTGGGGATCGATTATAGATAGCCCCTTGATGCATTAGTAATCTCATGGGATGAGTCATTTGGCTAGCATTAGATATGTTTTTACTTAATATGACAATATTTCTTGTGAAAGGTATTTATGGTAAAGGTACAATGTACCCAAGAAACACAACATATAATTATTAAAATTTTCATAATTTTAGACTCTGTTAAATGATTAAATGTAATGTGTTTATATTAAACACATTTCCCATAATGATTATTCCTTATACATTTATTTTAATGGAATGTGTTTTTAGTTATTACCATTCACTATTGTTTATGCATTGTGTTTACTTATTACATGGAATGTGTGTTCAGTTATTAACCTTTCCATATTGAATATTCTCAATGATTTATTATTACTTCCCATATACTTAATGCTTACTGATAATTTGAGATCAGATTTATTTTATTTAATTTCCCCAGGTATCCATGAGGTGTACTATGAAATATATTAAAGGATATCATATATTAAATAAATTTTCCTAAAAAGGGAAAAAACATGTTTTAATTATTGTATTCATTTGTAATACAAGAATCATGTATGTATCTGGTTTACCAATACTACTAAGATCTTTGGACCTTTTGGATTTGATTCCTTGTAGTCATGATAATTTAATGGTATTAGATATCAAATATAAGATTTTTGTGGTTGGGTTAGTACAAAATATTTTTCTATAGAATTGAATATGTTAGATAATTTGATAACAAAGACCTTGCTAAGTTTTTTGCTTCTCATGGACATCACCATTGTTTTTCTTCACCTAGAAGACGTCAACAATACATACTTGTCGAAAGATGCAATTAGTAACTTTAAAATTTTATAGGACTCTATTAAATTATTTTAACCTCACCAAATTATTTTGGGTTATGTTATTTAATACATATTATTTATTTTTAATCGTGTTTACATAAACCCATCTAATTAAAAAACTTTTATAAACTTTTGAAATATAAAATTCCTAAAGTTGGAATCTTTAATGTTTTTAGTTTTAAATTATTTATCATTAATAAAAAGGATAATTATCCCAAAATTTTATAAATTAATCTTTTTGGGTACTCTAATTCATGTAAATAATTTAGAGTCTTCAATAGGAGGAACAATAACCCCAAAGAGTCTATTCATGTAACATTTGGTGATAAACTTCCTGTATCAAAACCTCATATTAATGATAATGTTGACTAATATTTTTTCACATTACCTAACCCTAAATATTATAATGTAATTAAAGATGTTATGTAACCCCCTTATACTCCTTAACTGGAGGAATGGGTTTAATACCAAACCATTTCCTTCAGAATGTTATACGGGAATTAAATTCCAAAACTCATTCTAAATGTTCGATCTTAAATGAGGTTTAAAATAAAAATTTTATCTATCACCTTAAACCTCAATCGATTCTGTATTAGATTAATTTTTATAATTTTATATGTTTTATGTAATAGGAGTTGAATCAATTTCAATTAAACAATATTTGGACACTTATGGAATGACCTAATAATCATCTAATTGTTGGCTCTCTGTGAGTTTTTCAAAACAAAATTGATAATCAGGGTATTATAATCCATAATAAAGCTCAACTTATTGATAAATTATATAATATGGAATAAGTTATTGATTATTTTGAAAACTTTTCACCCATTTCATGATTGGAATACTTTAGAACCTTGTTATAATTCACCACTCATTGAAGTTTTAAAATTTTCAAATAGACATCAAAAGTGATTTTATAAGAGGTATTATTTATAAAAAGGTTTTTATAGATAAAAACCTAGTTTTAAAAATCCTAAATTTCCATGTCATGTTTTCAAGTTACCTAAATATCATAAAAGTTTAAAACAAACCTCTTGGGCTTGGTATGAGAGGTTAACTAAATTTATTTTTTCAAGTGATTTCAAAATGATAAAAGCTTATTTCACACTTTTTCTCAAAAAAAATTCAAATGATTTATTAATTACTCCAATTTATGTTGGTGATGAAATATTTGTATCAACTAAATAACCTCATTACAATGAAATTTTTTATTAAATGAATAATGAATTTTAAATGAGTTTTAATAAAGATATCAAATTCTTACTTGGTTTTCAAATTTCCCTATATTCTTATAGAAAATTTTTAAACCAATGTAAATGCACTAATTAACAACTAAATAAGTTTGTAATGGATAATACTAAGAAAATAAGAACACCAGTTAATAAAAATTATATGATGATGTTAGATGAATAAAAAATTAAATTGATAATAAGATTTATATAAGCATGATTGGAAGTATACTTTAACTTACTGTGATTCATCTAAACAATAAGTTTATTTTATGACATTGTTATCATTTTAAATAAAATCCAAAGCAACATTATTTAAAGGATCTAAAAATAAATATTTAATATTTGAAAGGAACTAAAAAACAAAGAATATTAACCACAAGGATACATATTTTGAACATGTTTTTATGTTGATGGTTTTAGAGGATTCAAACTAGATATGAAAAGAAGAACTATAACTTTTAACCTCCTATAATAATCTAGAGTCTAATGGATTGAATAGAAGAAAAATAAGTTATCTCTTTATATAACCAAAGTGGAATACATAGTCATTGGATATTTTTGAATTCAAATGATATGAAGTCAACATACCATTTCATAAATTGGGATTCTATATTCTCATTTCCCGATAAAGTGTAGAAAACTAGCGCTACTAGTATCTTTAAAAATATTATCCAACCTCTATCAATAATCACACTGAACGATACATAATTTTCTTTTAGATCACTTTCAAAAATTTGATATAATTCTTAATATATTTTTCACCCACAATAAAATTTATGATATCTTTACTAAACCCCTTCCTCTCAACCAAATTTCATATATTTAATGTGAATTATGTATGATTAGCCTATAAAAATTACCACTTAATCTTTAATTCTTTATAAGTAATTTTATTTTTTTATTTTTTTAAATAATTTTTTTTCAAACTATTAATAATTTTGGAAAAGTTATGTGAGTGTGATACTCCATATTAAAAATTTTTGTGTAGATAAAAAAATTGGATGTGGTTCTGAATAAGATACACTAAGAGGTTATTAACTCAAAAGGGATAGTTGTATTTTTAATCTTATATTCATCTTGGGCGCAAGTTGTAGGAATTTACATTAATCTTGGTTTGATTCTCCATGAGAATTTACTATGGTTTATTAAAATAAAATTTTCAAAAATTTAAGGATAAAATTTATTTTAAGATTTATTTTCTATTAATTTATTTTATTAAATAGTATTTTAATGGAAATAATTCATTAATACCACCTAATATATTATTGGGGGGGGGAGGGTAATATTATTAATATCAAAATGATATTGAAAAATCACTCTTTTTCAAATTTAGATAAAAAATAATAATTCACTATTTGACTTCTTGAAAATGTTTTTAGAAGATTCATTTATCTCTTTGTAATTATTGATTTATTAATTATTTTTATTTATTCATATGAATATTTACTCAAAATATATCTTTCAAATTTTTATGTTTTCATGATTTACAATGTTTTTTCTACATCTATGAAGGATCAATAATGATGATAAATATATTTTGACATTATTTATCTTTTTGTCACTAACCATATCTATAAATACTTTTTGATAGTCTAAAAAAGTATGAAATAATTGTGGAAATATTAGAATTTAAATAAATCTTTGGTAATTAATAAATAAAATGTTTTATTTATATTTTATCTTTAGGGTAGAAATAAATTTAAATTTTAAAGATAAATTCTATTTTGATAACTTGTGTTGTGTTACATTGATAATAAATATCTTCTGAAGATTTTTATTGTTTCATTCTCATATTATACAAGTGTTTTTTATCATAAAAAATTGAAATATTATTTAATTTCTCACCATATTTAGATTAAATTATCAAAACACTATTTTAAGTTCAAAATTATTTCATATTAGTGATGTGAAATTTTAAACCCACTGAAACCATTTTATAATATTTAATGAAATGTGGATGATCGTTAAAGAAGTACTGCTAATTTTTTTATCATTAAGTAATGTTCCTATATTTTTATAAGGAAAGGGAAGGATTTAAGAGGCCATGGATGTTCATGGACACTAGTAGGTGGCACATTCTACCTAGTACATAATCACCAACTTGCCGATGGTGAATGAAATAGCCTCCTAGACTATCAGATATCCACTTTACACCTAGTGTAGGATCACTATAAAGCTGATGAAGTTGGGTAGAATCATAACATGCTTTAAGTGTCCACTAGTTAGTCAGTGGGGGAGTATTGACTACTCAGAGGAAGCAAACATAGAGAATGGAGTTCCAGGTGGTTCACTAGATACCCATTGGAGGATACCAAAACAATTGTAGCATCAAGAATAGAGTTCTGATCTAGAATTTATTATATCCAAGAAGACCATTAATACAATCTTTAATTACTTCCTTGAACCTAGTGAAATCTTGAAGGTTATTAGAGCATTTGGAGGCTATAAATAGACATCTTGATTTTCTTGGAAACTCACATAGTCCACCATTCTCCAATGATAACATGTTACTATCCACAAATTGATATCGTGTTATCTATTTTCAAAAGTAATTACTTCTCTAATATTGAGTGTTTGATTATTTTAATATCTTTTTAATTTTTACCTTTTTCTCATTCCCTGCTAGTTTATCTTCATATTCTTTTGATATAATTAATAATTTTCGTAAAATGTGATTTCTTCAATTAATTCACTAGTCCTCCCATTTCTTCATTTATTGGTGATCACTACCTTTTAAGTGATGTGATCATGTTTTCTTCCCATTTCCATTAAATGGTTAGGGACTAATTTTACTAAGGTTTATAGTTATACATGTTAAAATCTAGTGTCGATTTTAATTATAGTTTCTTGATATAACCTAAAAATTAAGGGAGTTTGGGTGAATTCTATACAATTAAATACAAGGTATTAATAAAATAAATTATCAATCCATTAAGGTTGTATACATAAGGTGTATTCTCAAGCTATTTTTTAACTTCATCACAAAATTATATTCTTTATTTTTATTCTACATTTTTATTTATTAGTCACTATCATTCATTAAATTAGACATCTGTTTAATTCATCAATTCACACAATAATTTAATTTAAGAATCAGCATTTCTTTTATTCTTAAACATTTACAAACATATATAATTATATCACTGTTCTTTCTAATTTGAATAATTTTTTCTATATAGTAAGTTTTTAATTATCTTCAATATTCAAAAAAAATTAGCCTTTATTTTTCTTAATTTTTTCATTTACTTTAAATGAGAAATTCACCCAACTAACTTTTCATTTTATCCTTCTACAACCAATATGATTATTTTGTAGATAAATACACCCACTTTAGGTATGTTTTCCTCTCAATCTAGACTAGTGCACAAATGCCTTTAATGGATTCCATATGAGCAATTATGGATTCAATAATTTGATGTGATACTATATATTGAGTGTATGTTTATGTTGGGAATTTTTCTTGAGTTTAATATTGTTCGATTTCATACAACCATGGTAAATATTTTTCTTGATCTATCTTTATATATCTTGAATGATAGATTGATTTTTTCTCTAGTGAAGACAATTATTCATAGTTAACCGGTCTTGGAATCATATGAATGGGATGGTGTTGTTTCAAGTTAACTATATGAATCAAATAGGATATTTCATATCAAGAAATATCCACATTTTAAATAGTTTTATCTAGAGGATGAATTGTAGATATAGATTTAAAATCATACATAGGATTTATATTCCATATATGTTTCTAAAAAATATTCTTCCTTAATTTATTTATTTTAGAATTATATCATTAAATTTTCCCTCTTTTTATAGATCCACAATATAAATGGGTGGTGGATGGGATATAAATACAATAGACCCTTTCCTTTATTCCTTCACACTATATTTTATAGCAGTAATTAAAGGAATGATTCTAGAAGATACCAAATAATTTCCCTTCCTTTTATAATGATCACACATTACTTATTCTTTCACATTAGTGAAAATAAATTTTTTTATATATTCTTGATTTTTACATATTACCATTTAATAGTGTTGTGTCACTCTATATTTGAAGGGTAATTATTGATAACATTGAATGATTGAAGCCTTATATTAGTAATTAAATGTTCATCTACTTTAGAGAAATATGGATCCCCATATACATTATAGTAATTCTCATGATAAAGGATATAATTATCTTTCACTTGTGAATTGTAATATAGAATTCTTGGTTTTAATCACCTTCAAGGATTAAACATCCCACTTCAACACACCCATTGAGATAAATCATGAGGTTATAGATGAATAGATGTTCTGCGTGAACCCCTTATGATTTTAATTGATCACTATCTTAGTAGAAGAGTTGAAACATAAATCACCAATGGAGAAGACCATAAGGGTTATTTTAATATAAATAATCTAAACCTTGAGAATATTTTTCAATTTAGTGGGGTTTATAATTCTCCCAAACCTATGGGATATGTTGTCTTTGGGGTTTTGATAGATTTTCCTACACCCTGTTATGTAATTGAAAAAACCAAGGGTGATGTTTAGGGAAAAAAATTAACCTATACATGTGGCTTGGGTTATCCCTACATTATTAAAACTAATAACAAATAATTTATCACCTTTTGAGCATATATCTTTATATGTGTAGGATCTATCATATTTTATAACTTCTCATGAGAAAAAATTGTTTGAGAAGTTATATCTTAGTTAGATTGTTAGCATTGTCTCAATATTAACAGCTTCATTTTTTTTTAATTTTGATAATCCACCTTTCAAGGGGTGAGGTGAAACCCTTATAAAGCCCGTAGGAATATGTATTACATATACCATAGTCCTTAGAGGAATTAATTGCTTTTAGGTTTCAAACATTACATACAACCAAGACTAACTACTTTAAACTGCTCCTCCCCTGCATATTTATCATGAAATAAACTCTCAACCTTCACATGGTTATTCAACTATTCTTTCTCATGCATGCACATACTTGTCCTGATAGTAGGTTCCATATGCTTTCATTATTGCAATCAGTTTAGCTTTTGATATGGTGAAAGATCTTTTCTAATCCGTCTCAATATTACCACTTGATTAGTTTTCCTAGGATCTTAGTGAAGAATAAAATATATTTAATGTTAACATAATGCATGTATTTTCTATTATTTATGGATAATAGGGTTGTTTTGTACTGAAAAACTAACATACCACACTCAAAGTACTAAACATGGATTAATGAGATGACATTGTAAACTTACTTACTCAAAGAACATTTCAAAACAAAAGCTGAGTAAAATAAAATATCCTAAGTTCATCCCCATATTTAATTTATTCATGAGTATGGGATTGTTTATTCATTTTGTAAAGTTCATCAATGAAACTAACAAATCCTTTTCTGGATTCTCAAACTACTTGATCAAAATGGGATTCTAGGATACAATAACAATGGATAGATTAATCTAGAAGTGATGTTTATGTAACTTTTTAAGATGACCATCACACACTTTATATGGTAGGGAGGTAGACTTTAGATGATAAAATTTATCCCAAATATTACATTGTTGATGAGGTATTCATTCAATTTCATGGATCCGGGGAATGTCATAATCAATGTTAGGAATGGTTCAGAACATGTCTGGGACATTATCCTCATCCAACTCTAACCTTATATTAAAAGAAAACTTCTTACCCCTAGTAAATGGTTATTTACCCTATTGTGACTATATAGGTTAAATTTTGTCTATTTTTCCAGTGAAAAAATATAATTTTATTTGTCCCTAGTTATATCAAGGATAGGAAAATAAGGTGGTAGAAATAATGATGAGCATTTCCTAGGATCACACTTTGGTTTAGGTGAGTTGTCTTTATAAGAGAGGGGAGTTCATGGTATAGATGTATTTGTTTTCTCATGACACTCGATATGAGGGATTATTTAGTAAATTTCAAACATAGAGTTGAAATTATCATCGAATACTCAGGTAAAGGCATAAAAATTGCTTATCTTAATCAATATATAGTTGAACTATATGGCTACTAATATTTTTACAATCACATAACATAACATCATGAATAATATCCCAAGTAATACTATTATAGTTTTTTCTTATTGATTTATTGGAAAGGGTAGGATATCTATTTCAACTAAATTTAATATCATAAAGAGAACCCTAAAAATGATATCATTAGGTGGTCCTTAAGAACTTATAGATTTAAACTCACCTTTTAGAGGATGTAACAACACAATAATTTAGAATATTCTTCTCATTTAAATAAATTCAGAGTGTTTTATAGCTTCTTTTATATGAAAAAAAGAGCTTAGATGAACAATAATAACCAGTGATATATTATTATTAAATGTGATTGTTATATCATAGGAACTAAATTTATGGGGATGAATAGTATTATAAGAATTATGAAAAATATTTATACATTTTTTATTAATACATCGATTAATTCCTAATAAATAAGTACTCAATTTTAAATATTAAAAATAATATTATTTTATGTTAATAGATAATTTTTTTCGTATTTTATATTTTTATAAATTATGTACCATGACCATAAATGAAATATTATTTTGTTGAAATATATTTTTTTTTAATGTAAAAATATGAATACTAATTACAAAATTTATTATCAATTTGTTATAAATGAAGATAAAATCATTTGAGGGTAAAAAGAGTTATTTTTCAAAAAACTATTTTTATGTGCACAATGTATTTTTATATTTCTAAATTAAATTAATCATTATAGATGATTGATTTTAATGTTATTTTTAGACAAGATATTAAATAATATAAATTCACACCCATATAATTATGGTTACTATTCTTATAATGAAAGTTAATTCATTTTATTACTGAAATTATTTTTCTTAAAAATTGTTTTTATCGCATTTTGTATGTTCACATAAAAATTAATTTTTGAAACTTTTGGGAGTTGAATATTATAAGATTGTTTTCATAAAGTTAATTATCATTTAATTTTTTATAACATAAATTTCATTCTTGTTCATAATTATTAGTAACCATTTTTAAAATTTCTCACTATATCAAGGGTTAAAAGTGTTAATGAGGGGGTTAACTAAGAGATAAAGTTTAAAGTATCACTACAACATGTATATAATTTAATAGTTGTTTTTTAATTATAAATTTTAGTTTCTATATTAAATAATTTAAAAATTTTGATCCACTTTTCTTGAGAAAGTTATATAAATTATATATTAATTTTTAAAGTATTTATAAGAATTACACCCTCCTCACTTATAAAAGGGAACCTCCTATCCTCACTTATACATACAGATTTTTCACCCTATTGTTTTTTGAAAAACATACCCAAATAAATAACCATATTTACATACATTTACATTGAGGTTTTAGCCCAAGTAAAAGATTAACTCAATAAGTCTTAAGGTGTAATCCAAAGGGAGACACCAGAGGAAGTGGTAATTGTCTTTACTGATCTAATTGGATATTGATCGTACATTAAAATACTATAAATATAATATAAAATACTTAAAATGAGGTAATAACAATCATTAATAAACTAGAATATTATTATGTTCTAGGAAAAACACCATCTACCACTTTTTTTATCTAACATAAAATACAAACATCAGTAACACATACGTATGGACTATAGTTTCTATAATGCGGTGTATTTTATTTTTCGTCACCTCATATCATGGATGATTATTGAGATGAATTTAATGATTATATATGATATTTATGATGTTATAATGATTTTTAAGGTTATATTATTATTTAAATTTCTTTCTATCTATTAATTGGAAAATAAAAACATCACTCGTGCGTATATACAAACTACCGTATCAAACAAAATATTATTAATTTATCATTCGAAAAATATATAAAAGGTTATAAAACTATATGTAATAAATAAATATCATATTTATGACATGATATAGAATATTTATATGTTGAAAAACTGACAATTTTTTGAGGATTGTAACCATAAAATTGAAATATGAATGGTAAATAGAATAGGTAACACCCAAAATTTTGATTTTAATGAAGAATTATTAATAATGGGTTTTATAAATTAAATGTGAATGATATATTATATGAAATTAATGAATAATTATATTTTATAGATTTATAATGAATCAAAAATTTATTATATAAGAGTTTAAGATAGTGTACGAAGAAGGGTATGACTTGAGGTAAGGGTAAATGTTACAATTTTATTTCTTTTTTAGGGTTACGTATATTAAATATCAATTTATGGAAATTATACGATCCTAATATTTTAAAAACAATAAATTTTCTTCAATTTTTTTATATAAAGGGTTTTTAGGTTTCTATTTCATTATCCTATCGTGGATACTTTTAATTCTCCATAAATATGTTTTAAGAGAAGTTGACCTTATTTCTCTTCATTTGACATGAATAAATTATCTTCTATGTATATGTCATAATTTATTTTTTGGAATTTATATCTATACATAAATATTTTAAAATTTTTATTTTATCTAACTTTTAATTCCGTTAAATATTATATATTTATTCATTTCAAAGTATTTTCATATAACTTACTTTTGACCTTTTTGATAAAAGAGTGAAAATAATATTCTTTTAAAATTTACAACATGATGAAAATTTCCATCCATAATAGACATTAATAAATATCAATATTCCTTTAAATTTTTCTATAAATTTTAAAATAAAAATAAATTTCATTTATTATAGAAATTTTTAGTCTTAGAAAAACATAACAAAAGGATGGGATGTTTCCTCTTTCCATTCAAAGATTATTATAAATTATATTAAAAAAGTATTTTTTCCTATGTTAACAAGATTTAAGAAATTTTATGCTATATTTGGGATATTTTCTTATGATATCATCTAATTTTTTTTTTCATAGAGTATGGGGATGATGTTCTAAGAATTATTTTATTAAACCAATTTCTTTCCCATGGGTCACTTAATAAAATATGGAATAATGAATGATTTTATGATACCATACACTTCCTTTCCCTATATAGCTTATAAAAATTATGTTTTAAGGATTTTATCATGAATCAATTTATTTACCATGTGTTAAATAATTTAAAAATATGATGAATGCTCTTACATTAATTTTTCACACATATGAAAGGTTTATTTTTATGTGATGGGTGCGAATGATATAACCCACTAATTCATTGACTAATGTTTTATATCTTATGATATCGATGGTAAAAGGGTGTTTATACCAAGTGTGTGAGGGTAAAAATGAATGTATCATAATATTAAGTGATTAGAAAGGTATTTAAACCATGACCAATGGAATACATGCAGATATATCAAGACCAAGATGATACAAAGGTGGTTAGACCAAGCCTATAATGTGGTGAATGTGTTGGAAGATAGAACTGACATATGAATTCTATGTTTATGTTCATGAAATAATATTATGTGATAATTATCATTCTAATATTTCTCTCCCATTGATCAATAATTTTTTATGTTACAAACTCTTATGGATTGTGTATTATGTTATGTCAATTAATTATTACGTGGCTCTTGATTTGAATTTATATTATTTGGTTTGACCTATATATATCATTATTATATTCTCATACCACTAAAATCATCTCATTATGACATATGATCATTGATTGATTTTAACTATGTTTACCCTTACTTAGAACCTAAGCTCCCTGTTGACGCTCCTTTCCATCACAGAGTCCAACGAATGGAAAAGGGGACTAACTTAAGCATAAAGAGGGTCACCCTTTAAAGAACATCAAAAAAATTGACGAAGGCATGGACTAGGAGCCCATTTAGAGTGATGCACGCAAGTCACCTGCGCGCCACCTATGGGTCACACAGCTCACTTGCGTACCATATTTGGTTTTTTTCCCAAGGTGCATGGTGGCCTATAAATAGCCCCATGTGGGCCCCGATTTTAGGGATGGATTTTATAAAAGTGAAATTCGAGCACTGGTCTCCCTAGTCTTCAACTCAAATCTTATGAAAGATTCTAAGGTAACTGTTTACCTAGAATGGAAGACTTGAAGGAGTAGAATAAGGCCTAATTGTTTAGAATTCATCAACACTTGCACGCCTAAGTGTCTATACCTCCTTAAAAATGGAAACAATTGCACGCTGCCCTACCCTTTGGACTAAACTTGCGTGCCTCCATTTTGGAAACATCTTAGGATAATAATAAATGCTTGAGTTATGTCTTGCCCAAGTATTACCCTACAGATTCTTTGTCTCCCAGGTGAACCCATGCCATGCAAGTACACTTGCGCGACCAAGACTTGCGCGCCAAATGACTTGTGCGACCTACACTTGCACGCCAACTTCATTTGTGTGCCTCTCTCTCTCGTTCACCTCTCCTCTTCAAGATATTAGCCCTCAATCCCCTTTTCAAATCCATTTATGGCATGGTTCTTTTGTTGGATTCCTTATCTAAAAGGAATTATGTGAGAACCTCTCCCAAAACCTCATGACTTACAAGATTTATGTCACTACGGTAGGAGGTTTCCTCCATATAACCTCATCCTTTAAGATGAGAGGATCCTTTAATTAGGGAATCCTCCTCATAAGTAAGCCCCATGTCCCCTTAACCTGGGCCTCCTTATCAAAACTAAGACCCAGTCATAATTACCTTGGTTTAGGACTCCTTCTCAAGAGTAAGCCCCAGTCATAATTCTCTTTAACATTGGGTGTACTTCATAGGAGTAAACCCCAAGTTATAAACCCCCTTTAATTTGGGCATCCTCATTAGAAGTAAGACACGGGTTAAAACACTAAATCTCCATAAAGAAAAAATACCTTTATGGACCCTGCTCCTGGGATTCTTTTTGAAGTAAGTCCTGGTCTTCATCTACTTGGGCAGTCATACATACATAAGACCTAAATCATTTCTTGTGACTGCATCCTTCATGGCACAATCGTCAGGTTTACTCATACCTCTTGTTTCTCACCCCGAGCATGACTCACGTGAGCTTAGTGTGTAAAAGTAATCATGACATCTCTTTTTGGTCTGTTAACCATGCATAATCCCCATATTTCTTCACCCGAACAATGTGGACTTTGATCTCTTCCTTAATAGTAGAGTACATAGGAAGAAATTCTAAGGTTCAATAACATCATTCATTAATTATTTTCCCGTCCCATATGACGTTAAACTATATCCTTCATATCGAACTATGTGGGTTCTGATTCCTTTTTAACAAGGATATGTAGGTAGACCATATGCGTGTATGATCCCTACTCTGAAATAATCCCTATCTTTCTGAATAACAATAAACATCAAGTGCCCCATTGAGTAGATTTAAAATTAGTATGGTAATCATAATGACCCATATATTTATATATAATGTATTGAAGGATACCATTGACTAAGAATCTCTAATACATACGGATGATTCTCCATCGATGAAGAACCTCAAATACATATAAAAGATTCTTTAAATCCCATACATATCAATCATCGACTGCCAAATCTAAAGGAAAATCATTTTCTTGCATGGTGAATTAATAAGGATTCGTGAACATAACTTAAATCTATAAGAGAGTCTTAGAGTAGGAAATAATTCCCCCAAAAAAGGTGTGATGATCCTGACCTCCCATCCTCTCAACCAATGCAAATTTTTAAGCCTCATCGGTCTACAACTAATGAGCACCTACCTTTGTAAATTAGGTCCAAATGGATATAGAATCATTGGGTGTTTCTGATTCTACGAATAAAACCATTATAAACGGATTGGAATGTTTGTACCTTAAACAAACAAGGTCATCCCCATTTTCAGATGAAATAAAAAATGGTGAACCCGAAGTGAATCCTTAACAAAGTTAAATTATGTTTTACTTAATTGTTGGGACCCTATTAAATTTAATATGAGTGCCAATAAAGAAATCAAAAACATATGTTCTCATCCAAAAGATGTAGTCTGGCCTGACTTATCTTGATTATTTCTAGTATATCAAAGAGACACTCTTTTATAAGATCTCTCTGTAACACAAAATGGATTCTTTAAGGTTCACACCTATGAATGCCTCGACAGCACCTCCTGGATCCTTATCCGCTCTGAGGATGACATCACCTACTCAGCGTCTTCAATTATGGGTCTCAAATGAATTGGTGAGGGAATACCATCAACATGGTGCCATCATGACTCTGAAGGCTGCTGGACAAGCCCTCAAAGTTAACAACTCACCCTGATTGTTCAGATAGCGATGACCAGCGGTCAAGAAGCAGGTTTTTCCAACCACCGTCTCCAACCGTTTTGGGTCTTTTTCCCTAGAACGCAACAACCAGTACATCCTATATTATAGAGAGGGAAATCAAGAGGTCACTCAAGGCCTCAATTCAAGAATTTAGGAGTCCTTCCAGAGGACTCCCACCAACAATCGCTGTCAGAATCGTGCGGTTCTGTACCCTCAACATGATGGTGGTATCTTCTCTAGGCATTCAGCTCAGGTTCCTCAGACCCAAGCACACAAGATGAGCCATCAGAGGAAAAATTCGTCCAATAGGGAGAATGTTCTTACTTCTACCCCCTCCGTAGAATTCCTTCAACATGACTTGATAGAAAACAACGAGCATTCTTATACACCAGTCCGACCTAATTTCACTGCCCAACAAACTCGTCTGGCAGTAACACCCTAATCCCGCTAGGCAATTTCGGTGAAGTACTATAGGCAGACACATATACCTGTTTATAAATCATCAGCCAATCAGCAGGCTCATCTAACTGCGTCCAAAGAAGCCCACCAACCAAATGTAGTGACCACCTGTAAACAGGCACATACACTTTTTAACCCTCATCAATTCTGCCAGTTGTATCGTCTTCCAGTATTGAAGGAATTTCATCAATCATATTTGGTGGAGAACAATCCGCAAGCACATACACCTGTAATTCATCAAGCTAACCAACAGCCTTGTTTAATATCACCCAGAGAGGGAAATTGGAAAGCTCCAATGACAAACAGGAGGGAGACACAACTCTTCCCCCCCCACATGAGTACTGTTAGAATTCACTGACAGGAAAAGGAGGACAGGAGCAGGAACGTACACCTGCTGCAAACACGGAATGGATTTATATTCCCTTTACGGTAGTTGAATTCACCAAGGAAATTTTGACAATGGTGAAAGATCAGAAGCAAATCCCTGACCATATTCTCGATACCTATTAGAATATTATTACAACATCAGCGACATCACAGGGAAATAAACATAAATCTATTCCTATCAGTGGAGTGACTCAACAACATGTCACCACGGAGTAGATACAAACCTATGTTCTAGTCTAGGAGGGTCATGAGGCATACTCCCCCATGTCATACGGACAATCAAGTCAAGCACATTAACACTATTTAAATGGAGATAGTCAGCCTAAACCGACCATTTCTCCTGAGTAGGAACATACACCAACCACTAATAACCACTTCCATCAATAAGTGGTTTCCAAAGTGAGTAAGAAGGAATACAATAAAAAGACCCATCCTACACAGTTAAAAAATCAAGAGCCAATCTTCAAGAAGGCCTTGATCCATGCTGGAGTTCTTAAAGCCCTCAGACAATTATCTATTGTAACTAAAGTTTCTACTCTCTCATTTCTCAATTCTGGAAATAAAAAAAATAATTCTAAAGGTCTTCATCAGACACTTCCTCATGGAATCTTGCTTCATGACAATTCAGTCAATCTCAAAGCACCATGTTCAGATGAGAGCCACAATAACCCTCTGCATAGCCAGAAGACCAAGGATCAAAAGGTTTCATCTTTTGCTGTAACCCACCATGGTGGTCCTAACCATGATGATGAATTTAGCTATGAAATTCCTCTCCATAGTAGTAATTCACATTTCCTGGAAAATTCTTTAATGGAAAATGTAGTAAAGAGAAAGCCCCCTTATCTTAAGGAACTTGAAAATGTGATTCCAGTCATGTGTGACGCCTTACCGCTAGTAGGTAAAATACTTTGTCAATCAGAAGATAGCCCGGGGTGTAGGTCATTCTTTGAACCACCCCTGGGTTATTCATCTTCTAATTTGACAAATGAATTCTCTAACAATCTTGTTGAATTTGATGAAGTAACAAAGAAGCACCATCTTTGGTCCAATCAGGTAGAATAATCTTCATCAAATGACAAAGAGGAAGTGCTGAATATGAGAAAACAATTGGCGAAAGGTGAAATACCAGTCATGTTTTGGCCTTTGACTGAATCACAGTTTGATATTCCAGAAATGTTTACAGAATATTGTATTCACGATTTTCATCTCAATATATGGAAAACTCTTTGTCACTTAAAATTGAAAATATTACCTTATGATGAATATCAAAATCATGTTAATTTAATATAAGGGTTGCAATGACAAATTGACTTGGAATCTCTCTCAGTTTCGTGACATGAAAAGGTTGAAAAGCAGTAGAGAGCCCTTCAACGTATATGCCTTGGTTAATTAAAAAGGTTACGCCAGTTAATTACCAATGCCGCATCTGGTATTCATATCAGGGGAAGAGGAGTTAATGGAGCATTGCATTTCACTATGCTCTCCCTTCAACAAATCCAATGAAAAGTGGTCTCATGCAATGATATTTCCCATAGTTGTCCACAACTAACTGGTTTTTTGTGTAATCAAAGGCTTGCTCAAGAACATGCCTCAACTAGTTCTTCCCAAAGTCAGGAATATAAAGAACAAGTTTTTGAATTACTCTTGCATCAAGAAAATGAGAATATTGAACATGTTTCTCATTTAAAGAATGGAAATCATCTGGTGATAGAGGTGTCAGAAATAATCCAACGGTCATATGAGATAGGTGATTTGAGGGGATGTCAGACGATGCATCTGGACAATTTTCGGACTAAAATCCACAAAATCAGGAGATATTTTAAGAAATTTTCAGATGTAGCAGCTCAAGATCCACCTCACCTTTCCATGTTGGGGACTCTTTTAATTCAACCCTTGGGATCAACAGATAAGATTCAAGGAGTTGAGAAGAAAAATAGTAATAGACCCAGTCCACCAGACTAGGGACCTTTTCAAATTCTCAATCTCTTCCTCAGCAAAGGTCATTCTTCTCTCTATTAGGGAATAATCCTCAAGAGGAACGTAGAGCTGAATTATCAGGAAATTCCATCCAAATTAAGGGTCTTCAAGAAGTTCCTATGGGTTCAACCAAACAAAAGGCAGTGTCTCATAAAGGAAATGGAAGAAGAAAATATCATAGAAACACTGATAGAAGGGCTTCAATGTGTTATGCATCGATAAATGTAATCAATGTCGTTGTCACTGATCCCCCATAAAATGAGGCTCACTCAAAGGAATTTGATGAACAAGTTCCTATTCAAGAGTCTGTATACATAGAAACAAATGAAGCAGGTGTGCGTACCAGAAGCCAGAGGGTTTCCCAGAGGAAAGACATTCCTTCGGGTAATACCCTTCCATACTCCAGAAAGACACATGGCAAGGAAAATGGTAAAAGTCAGGTTAAATCCCACCCTACCTCTAGGGAAGGACAATCACTCTCATTAGAGGAAAGGTTCGCACAACAAGAAGAAGAAATAAATGAGTTAAGGAGGTTAAATATAGAACTAATTCAAGGTAGTCTTCCTCCTAAGCATGCTGGAGTTAATCAATCAAGGGATTTTGTTGTAGCTATTGGGATGGATCAAGAATATCCCCTGTACAAGTACAACCTCACTGGTCCAATCCTATGGGTCATACGCGACAGCAACCGAAAATACCACCATTAGTGGAAGTACTAGTCAGCACACCCATCCAACCTCTAGTTATTACACCTGCTCAGGTCCAGGCTCAACCAGATGTTTCTCAAGCATTAAGGACTACCAATGAGTCATTAACAGCTCAATTGGAAGCTATGGAAGGATGACGTGCACTAGTGAAACCAAAGAAGATGGTTTACCCTGAATGGGTAGATCTAATTCCTCCTCCTACAAATTTTTCAAATGTCACCTTCCCTATTTTTAATGGTTCAGGAGATTCAGAGCAGCATTTGTTACATTTTATCTCTCACTGTGATCCTATGATGGGAACTCCTCAACAACAAGAAGTAGTAAAACTCATGTGTTTTGTGTAATCACTGCAAGGACCAGTATTTGTCTGGTATAAAAGTTTAAAATCATGATCAATTATTTGAATGGAAGATCTTCATCAGAAATTACTTTTTTAGTTCAGCTCAATGCTATAGAAAACAACAGTTTTTGATCTCACAAATTTCAAACAAAGGGAGAATAAAAGAGTTGGAGACATCATTGCTCAGTGGAAAGGATTAACATATTCCTTGAATATAATGCTCCCTCAAGAAGATTTTCTACCCATTTTCATGGAAAATCTCCGCGATGAATTACGTACACTATTGATCCCTATGAAATACATAGGAGGGTTTCAGGAACTTTCTTCAATTTCACAACAAGTGGAAAATTCCATTGTAGAAACAAGAGCTAAGTCCTGTGTGATTCCATCAGCTCTAGGAAAGAGAATAGGGAAAGTAGAGACTGCTATAGTTACACATAAACAAACACCTATACCTACTTCCCCTTCAAAAACTTCATCATATAGAAGGGCTCCACCTTATGAGCATCAACAACAATGGCCGTCTTTTCAAGATGATCATAGAGATAAAAGGCAGAAACAGTTTGAGGATTTAAAGAAAAGAATTTATTCTTTTTGGAATGAAAAAGTTTCTGGTTACTTCATCTCGGCTCTGGAAAACAATCTATTTCAGTTGCCAAGGACCAAAAGGCCAAACAAGGAAGGAGATGAAGACCTCCCAAACTATTTCCCATTTCATCAGATTTTGGGGCATCCCATTTAGGTGTGTTTTGTCTTCAATGACCTCCTACAAATGAAGGAGGAATCTGGACAAGTAAAATTGAAAGGTTCTTCAGCCCAAGTATCATGTGTTACTGCTACTAATACAGAGGAAGAAGGTGAGTGGAACAAAGTCAAAAGTAAAAATGCATAGAAATGTGATGATTGGATAGTCTGGAAAATGGTCAACTGAACTAATTCCATTTTACAAACACAATTTAATCAACCAATTGTGTCTTTTTCTCTTTTTGAAATAACAAAACCCCCTTCATCAGAAGGAAAATCCTCAAAGAAATAACGTAATTTGAAGAAAGAAGAGAAGTCAGAAGAAGACTAGCTCGTGTCAAAGCATAAATTGCCTTTGACTCTGGAAGATTTTATGCCATCTGCTTCAAAAGAACAGGCCCCACCCCACCAAATGGAATAGCCTGAACTGGTTCATCAGGTAGAATCTTCATCAGATAAAGAATTGATCTTTTGTTCTCTTAGCATGATTCATTTAACGGATCCCTTTTCCAATGATAGTTTCGATCATGATGAGCCTAAGTTCCTTGTATCTAACAGTTTAATTAGATGAAGACATGTATATTCCATAAGACATTATTTCAATCCTACCTTTTCTAGAACTGTATATGTGGAAGAAACTCATGGAAAAACCCTTCAGCGGGCTCAACAGGAACAAGAAAGTTCTTCCACACATGGCAGATTCGGTCCTGACACAGTTATTTTGGAGGACCGGTTAGAGGTTACACCTTCTTCCTCTCAGTAAATAGATAGACCTAGTTAGCCTAATCTACCAAGTCCTAGAGTGTTTCCAATTCCTACCCTGATATGAGATGCATCTACTGCCAAAGCATCAACTTCCAAGGAACCTGCAAAACACATTTGCATGATGGGAAACTAAGTCCTTTGGACCTAAATTATGATGTCTTGAAAAATTTGTCCCATGTACTAGCCAAGTTATCAATTCTGGATTCCTTGAATCTATTTAAAAGTTCTTCGAGAAGAACTTATTAATGCTTTGTCAAGTCCTCAAGAATTCGAAACTGAAATTGATGCTGCTGAAGTCTACCTTGTAGAGAATGATCCTACAGAATGCCATGCAGTGATATCTTTTATAGATGAAGGTGAATATGATGTTGTACGTGGACATATCAGACCTTTGTATCTATCTGGAAAAGTCAATGACGTAGATATCCGATGAGATTTCATTGATAATGGCTCATGAGTCAACCTCATTCCTATTCATACACTTCGTCGATTGGGCCTCACCGAATCTGATTTATCTCCTTCTACTTTGATGTTTCAAGGATATGATAAGAATGAACAAGAACCTCTGGGCAATATTACACTCAGAATTCAGTTTGGAGACCTTGTGTGTTTAATTCAGATTTCATTGTTGTTCGTCAGGACATAGCCTTCAACATTTTCCTTGGAATACCAAAGCTACATCGACATGAATCCGTACCTTCATCATACCATAAATGTCTCAAATATTGTTTCAATGGTAAAATTGGGACATTGTATGGTGAAAAGGAATCATTCAAAACATGTGAATCTCAATACATTGAGGCATTATTTTATCACATGGAGGGAAAGGAAAAATCCACAGTAACGGAGGTCACCAAAATTAATGCTTCAAATGGTTTGGAAAAGATTCCAATAAACCTACTCATACATGTGAGTATGTATTCTGTGTTTCCTATCAGTCAAATTGATAGGATAGAACTAAATCCAAACACTCTTATGGAAACTTCTATAATGTCAATTACGGTAACCAAGCCAGACAACTTGGGAGAAATTGTTGATTCACCAAGAAGTGATGAAAGCTTAAATAGAGATGTCTTCATTTCATCCACTGAAATCCAGAAATTCTATACTTCTTCAACTAGGCTAGAAGAAGTTATAGCAATACTAGAGGAAAAAAATGATGTCAATTCTAAATCCATCATCTCCTCTCTATCACCCCAGGAAGACCCTTCATCATCAATAGGGTTAGAAATGATAGCCTTTTCTTCAAGATGTTCAAATTTTGACTTCTCCCCCGACCATGGAAATTATACTTCGTTATCTACTATACAAGTAGAAAAAAATAAGTAACACATATTAAATAAGAAGAGGAAGATCTCAGGGATGGTCCTCCAGCATTTGAAGAGGGTATCTCTACCACTGTGGATAAACTCAGAGAAATAAATCTGGGTACAAAAGAAGATCCACGCCCCACTTTAATTAGTGCAACCATGAATCTTTAAGAGAAAGAAATGTATACATTATTTCTAAAGTAAAATCGAGATTTATTTTATTGGAATTATATAGAAATGCTATGTCTTAGTCCCGATGTTTCCACTCATCATTTGGGTTTTCCAGAAAAACATCGAGGATTCTAGCAAGCAGCTAAAAGAACAAACCCAACTTATGCCTCTATAATTGAAGCTAAAGTTGATAAACTTATCAAGGATAACTTCTTCATAGAAGTTTGATATCCCAAATGGCTGGCTAATATTACACCTGTGAAAAATAATAATGGAAAAATTAGAGTTTTCATTGACTTCATAGATCTTAATCGGCATTATCCCAAGAATGATTTTCAAATTCTGATCACAGAACTCTTAATTGATGGAACAGCTGGATACAATGCTCTTTCCATCATGGATGGTTAATATGGGTACAATAAAATATGAATGTACCCAGAAGATGAGGAGTCTACATCCTTTATATCTCCGCAAGGTGTGTTTTTATATCGGGTAATGCCCTTTGGCCTGAAGAATGTAGGTGCAACGTATCAACGTGCCATGCACCATATCTTCCAACTCTTTTTAGGGAAATTTGTTGAATGTTATGTGGATGATTTGGTGGTTAAATCCATAAAACGTTCTGATCAGTTGGCTAACCTGGAAATAATATTTAACAAACTTCGACAACATGATTTGAAGATGAACCCCTTGAAATGTTCTTTCAGGGAAACCTGAGGAAAATTTCTCGGCTTTTTTGTGTGCCATCGTGGTATCAAAGTTGATCCTGAGAAGAAAAAATCAATCCTTGACATGTCACCTCTTAGAAATTTGAAGGAATTAAGAGTAATTCAAAGACTCTTGGCCTATATTTGGCGTTTCATTGCCAATTTTACCGGAAGTGTTTACCCTTCACCAGATTAATGAAGAAGGGTGTCACCTACCAATGGACTGAAGAATGTCAAGAAGAATTCAATATACCCAAGAAATATCTCTTGAGTCCACTAATATTAATGCCACCTATTGAAGGAAGACCACTTATTTCATATGTGACAGTTTTAGAGTGATCATTAGGTGCCTTCCTTGCCCAAAAGAATGATGATGGGAATGAAAACAACATTTACTATCTCAGTCGGACTATGTGTGAGGTAGAAACTTGATATTAAAATATTTAAAAGTTCTAAGTAGCATTAATATTTGTAGTTAAGAAATTAAGACACTACCTACAACATCATGAGTTTCAGTTGGTATCTCACAATAACCCGCTCAAATTTATCCTTAGTCGTCCAATGCTTACAGGACATCTAGAAAGGCGGGAAGTTATGTTGCAACAGTTTGATATATAGTATGTGTCACAAAAGGTAATAAAGGACCAAGCTCTGGCCGATTTCCTTGCTGAACACCCATCTCTAGAAGATACATCTTTAAATATTGATCTTCCTAATGAAGAAGTCTTCCCTATTCAAGATAATCCTAAAACATGGGAAATGTACTTTGATGGTGCCTCCAGAAGTCCAACATGGAAGAAAATGGAAGATCCTAAATTCAACAAACTTTGGTTAGGAATCGTGATTATTTCCCCAGAAAAGTAAATTTTACCCTATTTCTTATTATTGTCGGAAGGTGGTACAAACAATGAAGCAGAATATCAAGCTCTCATTAAAGGCTCGGAATCGGCGCTTCAGGCATAGGTGAATCAATTGAAGGAAAAAGGTAATTCAGATTTGGTAATCAAACAAATCAATTGGGATTATGCCATTAGAAAGGAAGAGTTAATCCCTTTGTGTGATTACGTCACAGAGTTAATGGTGGAATTTCCCTCGGGACTGACATTTTATTATGTCCGACGATCACAAAATGCCCAAGCTAATGCATTGGATAATGTAGCCACAACCCTAGAAGATCCAAATTGGGATGAAACAAACATTAGTGTTGCCCACCGTTGTATAGTTTCACCTTTTGTTGAAATCAGAACAGAGGAAATCAATGAAATCAGTCCCATTTCTGAACCATATGGTCATACTACAGGATGTATGACCCCTATCAGGGAATAACATCATAATAGAACACTCCCACCTAATAGAGTCGGGAAAGAACAATCTTGGTGATGTGTGGTCAATTTTAATCTTTATGATAGTCCAGATCACCAAAACATTCTCTACAAGTGAGGTTTTGATGGAATTCTCTTTAGATGTATTGATGGTGAAGAGACAATGGCTGTTAAGAATTAAGTACATGAAAAAGTTTGTGGTGCGCACCAGTCTGGACATAGAATTTATGGTCAAATTCAAAGGCTTGGATACTTCTAGCCTTCAATGATTCAATATTATGTTGATTTCACTAAGAAGTGTCATTCTTTCAAAGTATGTTCCAACTTCATTCATCAACCCCCGAAGTTTCTTCATATGGATAAATACTCTTAGCTGTTTGCTATATGGGTAATGGATGTAGTATGACCTTATCCTCTGGCTGCAGCTAAGTAGTTTAAGTATATTATTACTGCTACTGACTTTTTTTTCAAATGGCTAGAGGAAATAAATCTCAAAGAAGTCGGTACTAAAAGAATTGTTAGCTTTGTCAAGTCTAACATCATTACCAGATTTTCTGTTCCTCATACCATATTGTCGGATAATGGAAACAACTTCTGTTAATCTGAAGTAAGAAAATTGTATCAGGAATAAAATATCAGATCCAACCATTCATCTCAGTATCATGCATCAACCAATAGTCAAGTATAGTATTTAAATAATACCCTTTCAAACATACTTCAAAATATGGTTGATAAAGATAAGAAGTCATGGCCTGATAAACTTTTTCATGCTCTATGGGATTATCAGACTACCACCCTCACTACTACATGATCAACTCCATATTCATTGGTATATGGAATGGAAGTAGTCTTTCCTATTGAATTCCAATTACCTTCTCTTAGAGTCACCATTTGTGATCAGTTATTTATAGATGAACATTCTCAAAAGCGATTGGAAGAATTGGAATGACTAGATGAAAAACGATTGTGCACACTACAACATTTAGAAGTCTGTCATAATCAAATAGCATGAGATTTCAATAAAAAAGTTCATCTTCATTCATTCATTCAAGGAGAATTGGTATTGGTCCTCAGAAACCCAATGATACCAGGAAAGAAGCCTCCAAAACATGAGCCAAAGTGGGAATGACCTTAATCAATACATAAGGTCTACTTAAATGGATCTTATTCGTTAATCTCAATGGATGGATAACTCATTAAAATTCCAACCAATGCAAGATTCTTGAGGAAGTATTTTGTTTAACAAAAATACACCCATTTTCCTTGCTGCAAGACATTAAACTGCATATCCCCCTCTATCGTCCAACATGAAGTTAAACAATTTCCCCTCTATCATCCAACATGACATTAAACTATGAATCGTTCGAGCTGCAGGACGTTAAACTGCAAAGCACCTGATGTCTGTGACACATGACATTAAACTTTGATCACTGCATGCACAATTGTCTTTTAAACTCTGTTTCCATGCATTCCCTAGGAATCTAACCATGCATAAGCCCCAAATAATCCTTCGTGGTCTCATCTTTCATGACACTATTTTCAGGTATGTTGCTGGCTCTTGTTTCTCACACCGAGCATGACTCACGTGAGCTTAGAGTAAGCTTCGACCATGAAATCTTCTCTGGGCCGCTAACCACGCTCATGTCCCAACATCATTTTCAGGTCGTTGTCATCAAGTACACCCAAATCGACGAACCCCTCTTAATTGAACTATGTGGACTTTGATCCTTGCCTCCTAGGCTGGGTACGTAGGCAACCTCCTGCGGTTCAAGCCCAAAACCACTTTATTCACATAGATTCACCTTCATCCCATACGATGCTGATCCATGAATCCCCCGTCAACCGTCTTATTCATATCAGTTCAATTTTGTCCTACATGATGTTAAACTATTTACATCCCATCGTCCTAGCTATATGATGTTAAACTATACAGTCCCCCATTGTCCTTACTGCAGGACAGTAAACTGCGTAGCACTGCTCCATGCATATGACATTATACTATTTTCACTTTTTTCCTATTTGAAAATAAATTGCAACAATCCCTGACACCCTCACTTGAGAGGAATCATTATTGACATGTTCTCCAACCATGTCATATTTTAAGAACTACGTATGTCATGATTCTCATCCTTATGAGATATGTAGTGACACCCAAGTCTTTAATCTTGGGTCCAACCATAATTGCAATAAAGTCTTATTTACCTCCCATACATATGAACCAAATATGTACAAAGGGTATATCAAGAACTATGTGAAGCTTGATTCCCATCCTCATGGGATACGTATGAATGCTTGAGCATTCCTCAAGTCCAGCCCAAAGCGTTTGGGCCTAACCCCAAACCCCACTATCGGTCCCTTGGCTAAAAAGTCCCCCTAGGAGCACATGGGGTGATATGGAACACCCTTGTATTTATTCAAATAAGGTTTATAAAAAATGAAGGATGTTTCTCCCTCACTATCGTCTGAGCTCTATGACCCTAAACTAAGATCTTCCATGCTCTCGTCCTGCATGATGTTAAACTGTATTTCAAGAACTATGTGTGACTTGATTCTCATCCTAATGAGATACATAGTGACATCCAAAATCTCAATTCAGGACCTAGCTGCAATATTATACAAATAATATTCATGGTCTCCAAAACCCTTTTCTTGACTTCTGGTCACAAAATGTCTGATACCTAAGAGATCTTTTTCTTGACTATACAGCACGTGCCCTTAGGTGGCTTTGCATAAGTTGTCTACATAACAGTCCTTTCAGCCAAAATATGCTACTATTTGACTATGAAGCTTATGCCCCAGTTGTCCCTACATAATTAAAAATCCATAATGGGTTTGTCAAGTAATTGTAACTTCATTATTAGGAGAATCCTCTTTTGTCACTATTGGTCTTAACAACAATATATAGGGATCTGCAAAAAAACTTCCATCCTTAACATATTTTTCCATACTATTTTTCATGATCTGGATGAATTCATGTCTATGGTTTAAATTTTCCACCTTCACCATATGTTTAAAGCATTATGAAAAAACCTTGGACCACTTGACCATATGTTTTATAATGTTTCTATCTCCGGTTTTAGTCATTTTATTTATAACCACAGATACAGTTTTTCCTATGTTTGGGTCAGACCTTCATAGAAGTCACATTCCCCCAATTCTTTGACAATTCTAATTGGAAATATCCTCTCTATATTCAAGTACCTTTCTCCATAAAGAAAACTCTATGATTTGAAAAATTTGAATCTCTATAAAACTTTCTTTGGCTTTTAGAAATAGAAAGTCAAATTTCTGAGAGTTCCTTTGCCCGACTATGTAGCATGCGCCCTTAGGTGGCCTTTCATAAGTTGTCTATATAATGGAACTGTCAGCCAAAAGATACTACTATTTGACTATACAGCATATGCCATAGTTGGCCCTACATAATTCATCCCCATAATTGATTTTTTATGTTGTGGTAACTTCATTCTTAGAAAAGACTTCCTCTAATGCGTTTTATCTCTTTTTCCATGTCATTCCTCAGATTCAAAATTTCTCAATTAACAGTTTACAATTTCCCCCCTCCATATTTGAATATGGTAATATGTTTATAAAAAAATTACCACGAATTGAGTCAATATCACCCATTTGGTCCAAGCTATTAGACCTTAAATATTATCATTTTTATAGTCCAACATGCATGACTTTAAACTGCCAATAGCAAAGACCCTGGATTTCTGCCCCTTTACTTTCGAGCCGGATCCTCTTTCCTTTTTGGATCCATCTCTAAGGGGGGACTTTTGTTGAAGCTCCTTTCCATCAAAAAGTCCAATGAATAGAAAAGGGGAATACCTTAAGCACAAAGAGGGTCACCGTTTGAAGAACATCTAAAAAATTGACGAAGGCATATACTAGGATCCCATTTGGAGGGAGGCACGCAAGTTACCTGCGTGCTATGCAAGTCACTTGCATTCCACCTATGGGTCACACATCTCACTTGCGTTCCCTATTTGGTTTTTCTCCCAAGTTTCATGGTGGCCTATAAATAGCCCATGTGTGCCCCCATTTCAAGGACAGATTTTCCAAAAGTTGAATTCAAGCTCTGGTCTCCTTAGTCTTCAACTCAACTCTTCTGAATGCTTCTAAGGTAAATTTTTACCTATAATAGAAGACCTAAAAGAGTAGAATAAGGCATAAGTGTTTATAATTCATCAACACCTGCGCACCTAAGTGTCCAGACCTCCTTAAAAATGGAAACATGCGCACACCGCCCTACCCTTTGGATGAAACCTGTACGCCGCCCTTCTGTAAAAATCTTAGGATAATACTAAAGGATTGCGTTAAGTCTTTCCCAAGTATTACCCTACATATTCTTCATCACATCGGTGAACCCATGCTGTGCAAGTACACTTGCACGACCAAGACATGCGCGCCAAATGACTTGCGCAACCTACACTTGTGCTCCAAATTAATTTGTGTGCCTCTATCATGTTCACCTCTCCTCTTCAAGATATTATCCCTTGAACCTGTTTCCAAATACATTTATGGCATGGTTCTTTTGTTGGATTCCTTATCTAAAAGGAATTCTATGATAACTTCTCCCAAAACCTAGTGACATACAAGCTTTATGTCACTACGGTTAGAGGTTTACTCTATATAACCTCATACTTTAAGGTGATAAGATCCTTTAATTAGGTAATCCTCCTTCTTAGTAATCCCCAATTACCCTTACCCTAGGCCTCCTTCTTAGGAGTAAGCCCCAGTAATAATTCCCTTGGTTTGGGCCTCCTTTTCGGGAGTAAGCCCCAGTCATAATTTCTTTTAACTTTGGGAATCCTTCTCAGGAGTAAGCCCCAAGTTATAAATTATCTTTAATTTAGGCATCCTTCTTAGGAGTAAGCCCCAAGTTAAATCTCCAAATCTCTATAAAGTAAAAATACCATTATGGACCCTGCTCCTGGGATTCTTTCTTGAAGTAAGTTATGGTCTTTATCTACTTGGGTAGTCATACACACGTAAGCCCTACATTATTCCTTGTGACTACATATTTCGTGGCACAATCGTTAGGGTTACTGATACCTCTTGTTTCTCACACCGAGCATAACTCACATGAGCTTAGAATGTAAAAGTAAGCATAGAATCTCTTTTTGGTCCGTTGACCATGCATAAGCCCCATATTTCTTCACCCTAACTAAGTGGAATTTGATCTCTTCCTTAAAAGTAGAGTATGTATGAATCCTTTCTAAGGTTCAATCACATCATTCATTAATTATTTTCCTATCCCATATGACGTTAAAATATATCCTTCTTATAGAACTACATGGGTTTTGATTCATTTTTAACGAGCATACGTAGGTCACCCATCTGTGGGTATGATCCCAACTCTGAAATACTCTCTATCTTTCAGAATGACAATAGACTTCAAATTCCCCACTGAGTGGATTTAAAATCAGTATGGTCATCATAATGACAAAGAGATTTCAATACAATGTATTGAAGGATACCACTGAATATGAATCTATAATACATAATGATGATTCTTAATCAATTAAGAACTTCAAATACACATAAAATATTCTCTAAATCCCATACATACCAATCGTCGATTTCCAAATCTAAAGGAAAAAACAGTTTCATGCTTGGTGAATTAATAAGGATTCGTGAACATAACTTAAATCTATAAGAGATTCCTAGATTAGGTAATAATTCCCCCCAAAATGGTGTGATGAGCCTGACCTCCCATCCTCTTGACCAATTAAAATTCTTAAGCCTCATCAATCCACAGCTAGGAGCACCTGCCTTTAGAAAGTAGGTCCAAATGGATATAGAATCATTGGGTGTTTCCGGTTCTATGAATAAAACCATTAGAAACTGATTGGAAAGTTTGAAACTTAAACAAACAAGGTCATCCCCATTTCCAGGAGAAACACTTACCCATTCCTTTATTTTGATTTCTCTTGTTTATGAAGAATGATTTTATGTATGGTAGGTATAAGAATGGTTCTATATGAGAAAAACCTTATGGGAGGTGTTGATGATCTATCATGAAATATGATAATTATGTGTAAAGTATCTAATGATATGAAAACTATATGGTTCATGGGAATGTTTTTTTATAAGATTTATTTAATATTAATCATTAAGATTTTATATTTTTTTATGAAATGTTATGGTTTGCACAATTGTTATCAAAGTACGGTTTAGTTATTTTCAGATATTATGATGAGAAATATTTGGTGATAACATTAGGGATAAGATTATGTATAGTATAACATCATTAAATCTTGGTAAAGTATAGAATATTTTAATTCCAAGTAATTAAATAATTTTTTAGATATGAACAACTAGATATAGTTTTTAGCTTAGATGCACCAAGGGGTAATAACCCTAAATTCCTAGTTGGGTATTAACTTGATCGTCACCAAGTGTATGGAAAAGTGGCATAAGTACACACCGGTTTGAAAACATTTGGGGATATTATTTGGTCAATTATTATTATATTTATGAATTTTTATGAGGATTTAAAAGATAGATTCTATGATAACATATAATTAACAAAAATGACATAGGAAAAATATCAGAGACCAAACCAAGGATAACCCCTAAACTAGGAACCCAATCTAGTTTGTGGAATAATTTATAGGAATCCATGACCCCAATGGTATAATGAAAATCATCTGGGTATTCATGGAACAATCATTGGGTATGATTTCACCTAGTAATAAATAGGAATCCCAAGATTCCTCTATGAATCATGGTATGAATAAACAATATTTTAGTGTTTCTTGTAAATAAATATAACCCTAAAGAGAAACTAAAACAACCCAAAATGGGAATAGAAAAAATTAAATTACAAAAACTCATAAATAAAAATAATTAAAACAATATATAGATTTATAAGGCTAAAATGGATGATACAACTACAATACCAAATGAAACCCAAAATCCAAAGAAATACTAACATGATCTCAGTGTGATCTCTATAGTCACTATACATCTATAATACTCACTCACTCCATGAGAGATATATAAGATGAAACTCATACTAAATATAATATTGTTTCTATCAACACAAACTAGTAAAATTTGGGTGTAAGAAAAAATATCTTTGTAGGAATTCCTCATAGAGTCCATTGATTTCTCTTCAAAAAACCCAAAAAATCTATTTTGAAAATACGAAAAATTTTGTGTTATTACTTTTTAAAAATCAAGAACAAGATTTCTTTGAAAAAATTATTTAAAACCATAAAAATGTTAAATGTTTTCTTTTTATTATTTCATAAAACCATTCCCTTTTAAAAATATACCTTTTTGTAATCACTATTATTAAAATAAAACACTCAACACACACTAAAGCAGTTCAATGTAAAAAGGTAGTGATATATCACTACATAGGTAAAAATTTTTGATAAAAAATAGAGTAAAATATAAGAGTGAGACTAAATAAATATCATAAAATAAACAAAATTAGTGAAATATATATGAAGTGAAATACACTAAGTAGGAAAATAGTGAAACATACTAAATTATGGTAAGTTACTAAACATCATATGGATATAACCTAGACAAACTCAGTTTGGAACAATACATTGGTATAGGAATTCATCACTATATAAATAACCATATAGATAATATTAGATATATTCACTAGTGGATCTTATCCCAGGTTGATTTATATCCCTACCCGTGAGGTATCTAGTTTGTCTCATCGGGACTAGATAGAAATGTCTCTTATCTATCACTAAGATGCATGGGATCCCATGATGATAATAGAAATGGGAGGTGAGGTAGCCAATGGAAATGAATCACATTGACTAAGGATTAATTTAAAAAATAAATCTTTCTTATCCCACCTCTCGGCTCCTCTCTATATGAACAACTCTTCAAGAAAGGGTATGATTCCATTGAGGACACACACAAATTTCAAATAAAACTAATTTATGATTACAATCGGGCCTCAAAAAAAATAATTTAATCTTTATTTTAGGAAATAATTGGAAATCATTAAACATCTGTATAAAACAAAAATTACATAAATACATTAAAAATATATATAGAAACCAACATATCCTTTGACAAAACCAAGGTTTTGAAGATAAAATTCACTATAATTTCAATTTTTATACATATACTCATCAATATATTCACATATGGGTACATATAGATATGTATATATAAAACATATATATATATATGTATATATATATATATGAACATCCATAATAATGTTAAGGTTCTAAATAAAGGAAAATAATCAATGAACCATCAAAGTATAAGAGTTTTCCAATGTAAAACCATTAAGACATCCAAAATGAAAATAACATAGATAAACCAATAATCACTCATAATAACCATATCAAATATTCTTTTAAAGTCCAATTATCATTTAAAAAACTAAAATTTCTTTAAAAGAGATTCTAGGGCATTGTGAAAAACACCCAGAATACAAATATTTCCAAAATAAGGTAAACGACTTTTGAGTAATTTGATTTTTTTAAAAAAATATAGTTCAAAAAGATTTAAAAATTAATTTATAAATCTAAAAAATTTTAATTCAATTGGAATAAATATATAATGTATCGATAATTATATAGTGTGTTTTAGATGAGAAATTAATGGTATTAACAAAATTAATATTGTGTGAATGCGATGAAACTCTCAAAATGGAATAAACCAATCCCAAAGAATAATTCACATACCCTAACATTAAAGGAAAAAAAAATTATGCAACCATCTTTCCAGGGTTTGATTAAAATAAGGACAAATATTTTTGGAGAATGAAAAAAATGATAGACAGGAGAGAATAGAGTAAGAAAATTCATGTCCAATAGAAAGTTACTAAGAATTAATGGAAAAACACAAACAACGTATGAGGAGACAAGGGAGAGAGTTTTGGGAGACCCTATATATGTATAGTTCATGTGAGGGGGGATGAGGCTTCATATTGGGGTTTAATTTTTAGAGGGTAGTTTTGGAAATTCATTTACTAAGAAAATTAGGTAGGTCACATGGTTTACCAAATTGTGTTCCAACCATGCAACCTCCACTAGATAGAAAAACCACCCTAACATAGTTTGGTTTCAAATATTTGGAACCATTTTACAACCATGAAAAACATGTCTGTTAAAATTATAGGCACTCTTACACACATATTGCATAGTTTTCACTAACTGTATGCAAGTTTTGTCCTAACTCAAAGAAGCGCTAAGAACCCTCAAGATTACCCCTAATACTCACACAGTTTCAACAAAAGTATGTTATACCCATGTGTACTAAACAATTAAATAATAAAAAGAACTAAAAACACACCTTGTGTAATGGTTGCCACACAATTTCTCCTAAAATCTACGCCCTAACCATGCATAGAGTAAAAAAATACTCTTGTATATACAATTTAATATTTCATTGGGAATTCAATGCAAAACTAAATGAAATCAATATAGAATAAATAATAAGTAAAATCAAAAAAGATAAAAATACGGTATAATAATTCTCCCCACCTTAACAATTTCTACACCCTGAAAGTCACTAAATTATAACAAATCAACCCAATAAGAAATATCTACCAAAAATAAATATTCCAAAAATATCACCTCTAAACCAAACCCAAAATTAATAGAGAAAAAAAATAATGATTGATTATTTACTTCATAAGTCACACATGATGATTCTAAATAGAATCTAGAACACTAAGACACAAAATGGGTCTCCCCACTATTTAAGGATTTTACTAAAATGGTGAATCAATTAGAAAAGGCACTTGGATGGTTTAACCTTAAAGAAACATTATATTTAAGAAAAATAAATTAAACTAATTACGTAGAAGAACATGTTTAATAATTCCATATGGATCATATGTATCTAATCAATCACATGGTACCAAATCACCCAAAAGATACATGTAGATCAATAATAGGTAAAAATATAATATGTAAGGAAAAATTATAAAATGCAATTAAATAATACCCAAAAAAAATTAAATATGGGTTTATATGATATTTTATAGTCAACATGGGATTATTTTTCATTTTTAGTCACCCTATCCCACATAATTTATAATGATTCACTAGCCTGCCATAATGATGGAAAGTCTTCATAGAATTAGATGGAAGTATTAGAATGACCAAATGACCACACTAGAATAACATGAGTGAATTAATTATCCTTGGGAGAATTAGCTAAGAATAAGCGGAGCCATCCAAAATGGGTTCCTTCATTTTTCACCTCTTATATATTTGGGAGACTTCTTTGCACTTAAGAAAACATGGGTTCCACCCATCATGGGATATTCTTTGTAACACAACTCCACAGAAAATGAATCTTACACTAATCACTTAAAAGAGACTAGAATGGATGAGAGAACACGATCATTGGGATTTTGGGTAATACCCTTGAAAAAAGAATATGTCTTAAAGGAGTCACATGATGAAATCTCCAAAGAAAAGGGGATCATCTCATTAAAGTGATAAATCAAGTCCTTCACCATATATTGTCCATACTAGATGCTTATGATCTCCATTGCCTTCCCACCTTAACTTCAATAGAATTAAAAAACTAAGGAAAAATTTATCTTATGTAGATTCCATATAATTATATATCAAAATGAGGAGGGAGAAACAAACTTCCACCGATAAAAACTCAATCCTTTAAATAGAACAAAGAAACTCCTCCCCCTATTTTCTCCAATATTTACCATAGACCTAAAAACCCATTTAATTCCTTCTAGAAACTCCATATCCTATAGAGAACCATAATCATAATGAGAAAGAAAAAAAATCCAAAAAATCCTATAACTACCACTATACTATGAGTTTGGGAAGAGTAATTTATTAGAAGAAACATATAATGATAATTTTGGATCATTCAAGAAAGTATACTAAAAATACGATAAAAAACATAAAAAAATAATCAAATAATTAAAACTCAATCGAAAATCAAAAATTAATATTACTTTTTAAAATATAATTTTCTTAAAAATAAGTCATGAAAAAAATTAAATAAATTTCTCCCATAAAAACAATCACACAGTTTTAAATACCCAAATCATTTCCAATTCCCACATTTTAATTTCAAAAGAAAAACTTCATTTTCAACCAACATTAAAAATTCCACTATTTTAAATTTAAAACCAACCATAATACCACCTTTCCCTCAAAACCCATTTTTATCAAAAAAATACTCTCCCACCATTTTTCAAAACCCAATCATATTTCTTTTTAAACCAATACACACCACCAAAAATCCGACCAACTAAATAACATGAACCAAAAATCATGGAATAAGGTCTAATGGTGGGGAATATAATTACCATTTGGTTTATGAGGAAATGTGTGAATCATAAACCAGCCACTGGGAGTCATATATAATTGTTCTCTTGGGCTCCACAAGATTCAATAGGCAATGTGGTCTGAGTGTGTGATGCTGGGTCATACCCTTTTCCATCCCGAAAATTATAAAAATCCTTCAAAACCATATGGAATACATTCAATAAGAACAAAAACACATTAAGAATCAATATTCAAGACTAAAAATACATCAACCCAATTTATACAAAACATAAATATTATATTGATCACATAGTTAATTAATACATATCATAAATAGATAAACATCCTATGGACCAATAGGTTTTGTGTCTTTGAGATAAGATTTATAAACATATAATTATATAAAACATGTGAAAATTTATCTACAATTGAGCCCCACAAGACTCGTTCTAAATATATCATAATTTATACTAATATTAATAGACCTGGTGAATTGAATCATAAGAAAGGTATAGGAACATATGCTTAGTAAGGGTAATTATAAGAGATAAAAATTGAATATCGTATGTGAAAATAATATGAGAATATGGGTATAATAATGATACTTATGTAAATTCATACCCAAAAAAGAATAGATCATAAATCATGGAATATTACTTGGAATATAATAATAAATAACTCAAAAAGTTTAGAATCATGTGAAAATAAACATACTAAATGAGTTATGAACACAACCATGAGAATAAGGGTGGAAACATGAAACATCTTTTAGCATTTTCACAAACATAATTATAGGGAACATAAATTTGATGAGTTATTTAGTGAAATGCATATGAAAAAGTAATATTTACTTATGAATACTTAATTAATGACAAATAAACATTAAACAAATTTATTATAGGGTGATATAATACCCCGAACATCATAATTCATACTTGTGAGTGCTAATTAAAATTAACCACTTATCAAATAATAAATAACCTTTATAAATAATATTGGTTGAATTTAACATATCATAGAAAACGCAATGAAAAAATGGGTTTCATATGGATTCACATAGAGAAATTATTAATAACTCCAAGAATATCCATAACATGATAAACCCATGGATTGAAATTGGTATCCAATGACATGAAGAAGATATTGGGGAGGGGAATTTCTTTTGTGTCTAATATTTGGGACTTTAGGAAATTTATTGGGACTTGTGTGTTTGGGTCTATGGGACATGTAAGGGTAGCCCCTCAACCTATTTAAAAAGGGGATTTCCCCAAAAAATAAAAATTTAAAGGACTTTGGGCCATTCAGAGTTAGTATGCGATTTTTTCAATATTTTTCTCTAATCAATTAATGTGTGAAATCCGAGAGAAACCCCTTAATCAAATAGAAAAAAACCAGATATTCACAAAGCAAAGGTATTAGTTGAAAAGTTATGATCATAAATAGTAGATAATTAGTCAAGATAAATGTAATAAGGGATCATTCCTCCAAAATATAAGGAGATTACATAGTCCATTAAGATAATGAAGGTTGAATGTTACATTATAATAATATCCTATATCAAGAATTAAGCATGTCATAGGATGTGGATTTTGATGAAAACCATTTTTAGTATCATTAAGAAAAATTGATTTGTAAATAAGAAACATAAATGATACATTGACTAAAATATATATAGAAATTTATTATATATAAAGGATAATATTATTTTATTTTATGAAAACATTAATTCATAGAAATTAACATTATAAAAAAAGACTTATACCAACATAAATTTATTGACAGACAATCTATCTATTGGTAAAAATGAGCAATTCCAACAGATATTAAATTTTAGCTGTATTAAATTTGAGTACCAACACTTGTTTTTACCAATAAATATATCAGTTGGTATTGATCATTTAACACCAACAGATCTTTTTCAAACAGTAAAATCTATTACTTTATCATAGTGATATCAACATTTTTTTTCCAACACTTGTAACTATTATTAATAATAATCATTACCAAAAAACTTTTATCATCAATAAAATCTGTTACAATAAACCATTCATTGATAATAACCAAGAGAAACCAATTTTCCTATATATTATTATTTTTATGACCAAAGTCAATATTCACTTTTAAAGATTTTATTAAAAACATCTCATATATATATGAATATATACACTGATTATATTTTCCAATGTTTTTCATTATAATTAACATTTGGATGCTTTTGATAAAAAAATCAAACCATTATAATATTTTAATTTAATAAACAGAATAAATAAAAAAAATAGTAATGGATAAAGAAATAATAAACATAATTGAAATATAAGTAATTAATAATTGATATTCACATATTGAAAATTTTTATATCATAAAGAAAAATTATTAAAAATTATTATTTTTTATATTCATTATATAACAATAAATTAAGTAATTAAGTAATGTTTATATTTTATATCATAAAGAAAAAATATTAACTTTTATTATTTCTATATTCATTATATAACAATAAATTAAGTAATTAAGTTATGGATATTTAGAGATTGAATTTTTTATATAATAAATTATTATATATTATAATTATTTAATGTTACAAAATTAATAATTTTTATATATACGTCCCCAAGTTTTTTCGTGCGACCTCCCTCCCCCAACCCTACATCTCCGTTCCCTATGGCTGGCGTTCCCCATGACTGACGTTCCCTGCGGCCGACGTTCCCCGCAGTTGGCGTTCCCTACGCCCGACGATCCCCACAGATGGAATTCCCTGCAGAGACGTTCCCCACAGACGAAATTCCCTATGGTCAGTGATCCCCGTAGATATCGTTACCTCTAGACAGCGTTCCCCATGGACGGCATTCCTCACGGATGCCTTTCCCCGCAGAGGAGTTCCCCACTGACTGCATTCCCCACAACCAGTGATCCCTGCAGATGGTGTTTCCCACGGCCAATCGACCAGTATTGAATGTAATCCCAGGTATTTCCATGTATTTTTTCTCTACCCCCATTACAGTTGGTATGATCTTCTCCGATGGATTTTCTCGTCGCTATTCATTCCATGATGGGAAAACATAGAAGATTAGGTTTTGGGGATTTAATCTCACATAGCTTTAATGGTGGTTATTTTTCTAGTTTCACTCTTGCACATTGTCTAGTTGGGTGGTGTTTAGTTTTTTGATTTGTCATCAGTCATTAATCATCATGTTTCAATAAGGTTATTCGCAATGATTATTTCCTGCACGGGTGGTGATTGAGAATGCTTATGTTAGTTTTATTTTTAAGAATTATTTTCAAATCATTAAGGTGGGTAATTAACAATGTATTTTGGAATGGACTAATCGAAGGAATGTGGGTAGTGCATATTGGTATGTAATCTAGGTTATCACGTTATTGAAATTAGTAATGCTGGTTTAATTTTGGTTGTTCTTCCTCTAAAAAGGTTCAGTTTTGGTTGTTTTCATGCTCTTGCAGACAACATGAGGCATTACTGATTAGAATGTAATCATGAACATTCATTCTTGGATTAATTTATGTCCTTGTAGTTTTTTTTCTTTAATTTAGTAATACTAGGTTTTTACTGTCTTGTTATCATACTTTGTTATGTTCTTTCATTATAAATGAAAGTTTAATTCTGGTTAAGTTGTGTTATTATAGTTTTCATTATTAAATCAGGTTGATTTTTTATTCATTTTTGGTTATATTATATTCTTATAGTCAGCATTAGTAATGTGGTTTCAGTTTTGGTTGTTATCATACTTGCTTGATATTAGTATTAGTAATTCAGGTATAGTTTTGGTTCATTTTTTATTGTTATCATACTTTCTTATAGTTAGCATTAGTAATGAAGGTCTAGTTTTGGTTGTTTTCATGTTCTTGCTGTTTATACGAGGCAGTGCAGATTGGTATTTAATCTCATACCTTTATTATCATATTAATTGAGGTTATTGTAATTTTAATGCATTTTGTTCCCTTTTTATTTTCATATGCTGGAAAGTGTTATATTTTCTATAAGTGCTATCAAAACTCCTTTATGTATTTGAAATTTTTAGTAATAAATATTTAAGTACCAAATGTTTTTAATATATATTATAATGCTTCACTGCATATCCTACTGGGGTTTGGTGTCAATCAATTTTTGTGAGAGAGAGTATAAATTTTTATCTAGTTTATTGAAACCCTAATCTGATGGCTTCCCTTAATTATCTTCTAGTAAGGCTTATTGCGAATGCATCCATTTACATTGACAAGATGTCCCTTTCATATTTTCCATCTTCAATTAGTCCTGATTTGAAATATCTATCATTTCCTTAAATGATGGTTAATTATTTGCAGATGTAGATCCAAATATTTTTTTTCAGGGTTTCTGTATAATTTGAGATGTTTTCCTCATTGATCCACATCAAAAAAAGACTGAAAGCACTGTTTATAAGGTAAATGTGTTCTGACTAACTGAATATCTGACCCAAATATGGGTTAAGGGTACCCCCAGTTTCACTTTACACCTATTTTAGTCTCAGAAAATTAACTGTCACTATTTTTTTTCTATGGGAGTTTAATATTCAACTCTCTCCAGGGATTAGTTAATGTTTTACATTTTCATCCGTGATTTTTTTCCACCGTCTTGTTGGTGTGCCTGTTAAAGAAATGGGATGATGTTATAAGTTTATTATTTTTTTATCAATGAATTATTATTCATCCTATCTTAATCAACTAGCTTTACTATTACTATTTTGAGATTTCATTAGAGAGATCTCTAAGGATTGCTTATTAGGCATGAAAAAAAACTTGGTTTCATTCAGATCATGTGATATGTTATAATTGTACATTCATTTCCAAGATTGTTTTCAAGAAAAATCATGGCCTCACACTTATGTAATGTCTTATTGATCTTTTATTCATCATTTTTAGTTAATATTTAGAGCATATATACATAAAAAATGGGATAATAGTTATATCAGATAGATTTTATTGACTCTCAATTTACTCAGCTAGGTTGATTTTGCAGCCCCTATTCTACTTTCCTCTACATAGTTCCCTTAAAATGCTTATAGATAATAACAGATCAGAGAATTTAGTGAACATGATCAACAACAGAATAAATTATCGGTCATTTCACATAAGAGAATAGTATTAGGTGTATATTAAGAGTATAGAAAAATATAGATAAAAGATAGAATAACACTCTATAGATTCCACCAAAAATTCAAAATTATTCCAGAACTGATCCTGGCATGGTTAATGGATCTGGTTTTAGAGGACAGTGGATACCTGATAGGCAATATACAGTTGGCTGACATGGATTTCAGGTTCATCATTCTTGGAAATATCTGGTCAATTATTTCATATATGTATTTTCCAAAATAAAATGCGTCCATTTTTATTTTGATTCAAGTCAAATGGTATGATCTTGCAGGCGAAATTCCTAAAAAGATATGTTATTCTATTTAGATTATTAAGATTGCTATGTGATCACTGGAGGTAACTTGAATAATGTGTGAGTTTCTTTATACATTCAATTATTTTATCCTTTGAATATTTTCTTGTGTGATCATGAAACTATTTAGATGTTCATTCATTCTTTTCAAGCTAAGGATTCTTCTTTTTTTGAGAAGATTATTTAATCTTGATATATCATTTATCCTTTCAAGACATTATTGTTTTTTTATTGTTCTATACAGTGTGACAGGTTCAATTTATGAAAGATAAGTAGATCAAAACAAAGATAAGAAGATGAAACAAAAGAATTAGATATTTAATTATGGATATATAATTTGGTTCCCTACACCCATGGAATGACCAAACAAGATAATAATTACATAATTATATTTACATAAAAAATCTTTGTATTATGTGAATTTCAAATAGTACATGATATGTTTGGATTCTTTAACCATTTTCAATAGATTAATATTTATATTGTATAATCAAAATATAAAATAGTAATGAACAAATTATTATTTTATATCCTAGAATCACTTCAATAATATGTGCACTTTAGTAAGAAACTATCTATAAGATTTTGGATTATCAATGACCCTGCATGATTTGTATTATACCCTGCACTTTGAAATCTGGAATCTCTATATGTTTAATACAATTATGTGTCTGTAAACTCAGTGTGTAATCTATTTATAACTTGGAATCTACGAATTTCAATTCAAATATTACATATTACATAATCTGGATTCCATGTTTTATAATTTGTAATGAAATCTAAAATCTATTCCCATAATATATTTGTAATTTACAATAATTCTACATTTTGGATCCTATGTGTGATATTTCTATCCTCTGTATTCTGGAACCACTATGTAATCTGTGTGTATATATTCTCTAACAGGAAACTGAAGAACAAAAGATATTTCCAAGCATTCTTATTGTTATAATATCCTCCTCAAAGTGGAGGATGCCTAGTATTATGAGCAATAGAAACATGGTGCTAAGTCCTTTCCCCTGGATGAAGATATTCCAAGAATGGGTTAACATTACTACTAACTCTATGACCAATACATTAAGAATGTATCCGTGAGGTATGAACGTTTCAAAACAAATCATCACAAGAAGTGTTTAAAGTAGATAATGAGTCATGCACCCCACTCCCAACAGGATGTGGAATTGGATGCAAGAATGGGGATGCCTAAAAATGGCATGAAGCTTATGTGAACCTGAGCATTGTGAGTATTCATTTAATTTATCCTTCCATCCTGCAACCTTCTTTTCCAATTGTTTTGGGATCCCCTTATAGTAATAATTTTCTATATTTTGAGATGAGAACAATTGTTTTATAAAAATGTTTAAAATAATTCATGGAAATCTATGTACTGTGTTTGAGATCTAGAAACAATGAATAATAATTCATTATTTCAAAATATCCTTAAATCTACAGGGTTACAAACATGTTTATGGTCTTCAATACTTTCAATCAAGAATGGGAGTGTCCTGATCTCCTAATATAATTAATAAAATACCAAAAATAATGAACCATTAATAAAAAGGTATTGGTATTTTATTGCCATTATCATGTGGTGTAAAAGTCTACTAACATGGGGCATCCAAATATGGAAATTCATCAGTGTTGTTTTGATCCTTCATAATTTTTTGATCTTTAAATTTGAAAAGTATTCAATTATCATTTTTCATTATTTCAACCACAATTAAATTGTAGGTCACCTTTTCCTTTTATTTGTTTTTTGGACATCCATTTTTTTTGTACAAGCATGCTTGAATTTGAATATTTCTTTGGTTGTTGTTATTTTGAGTAACGAGAGTTATTCTGAAAATAAAGCAAATATTAAGAATGTTTGATTTTTTTGGAATATTGTTAAGAATTTATTGACTGGTTCAGGGAATCATTTGGTTCACAGAATGTTTTTTTATAATTTTATTCACTTCATTGTTTTTTATGGTATGCTTGAGTTCTGGGAATTTGATGAGTTTGGTATTGTTGCAGCTATAGAGAATCTTGGATCAAGTGAGCAGGTAGGCTCTTTTAAACTATATCATATTATTTATTCTATAAAGAAAACTCAACTCATTAGGAATTTACGTTTTTACATACTTTCTTTCTACTAGTCCATTGACAGGTGAGTAAAAAATCAATAAGAACATTATATGACTCATTTTGTTTTCATTCAAGTAAAAATATAATTCAAACTAACTTGCTCATATTTTTATTTAGATTTATTTCTCATTGATAGGGATTACTGTTATCTCAATGTTGTGTATTATCTGTATATTGGTCTTGGATTGGTAAGATCCTAATATTTCTTTTTTCATGCAAGAAATATCACTACATGCTGCATATGAAAATTTGTATTTATTTGGAAATACTAGGATTTTTAAGAAAATGTAGTAATTATATGTAGTTTTTCTAAACAATGTCTTTGATAAACCCTTTAGAAATCATTTTTTTGTAGGGAATTTCATTTCCACAATATCTAAATCACAACATTAGGAAACATCCCTCCTAATAGATTCACTGGACTAGTGATGTGGTGGTGACCATAAATCTAAGAGACATGATGAGATCTGTGTGCAACCCTTATTCTTGAAGTTTCACTTGACTCCAGCCTCCAGGTTACATGTTTTTTAAAGATATACAAGCATCAACTTTATTGTTCATGCTATAGACTCAATTCTATTGAACAACACCATGCTAGTGCTAGTTTTTTCTAAATTATTTGGTGTAACATTTTTTATTTTTTATTTGATTTGAATTGTTTTTTTTCAACATCTACTTGTGTTGGTGTGTGGGATGCAAGAATATGGTTTAAGTGTTTTTTTCTATTGTTGGATTGTTTTTTCTTTATAAATTAATGGAAATGTTTGTGCATAGACTAGAGATGCCATGGATGCTTCTAGAGCTGGAGCTGGCATAGATGGGGCTAGAGTTGGATGAGTTGGCATAGACTAGAGATGGCATGGATGGAGCTAGAGCTGGCATGGATGGGATGGAGATTCTAGTGTTGGAGTCACTGATGATGATTGGTTAGATCTACTAGGGTGGTTGATCATGTTTTGGGGGGATCCAGTGTGGGGGGGTGGGTGGGTTGTCAAGCAGCGAAATTGTGGAATAGAATTTGGGGGTGACGGTGGGTGGGGTTGTTCATAATATGGAACCATCCTTGTGGGGATCCAAAAGGTTTTATTTGTAATGAATTTCATTATTAATATAATGAATTATTGTCTAATTTTTATTTGGATTAATAATTAAAATGTATGTATTATATATGATGAATTAATAAATATAATATGAAATTATAATGGTAATAAAAAACTATACTTTTTATTTAAATGTAATTTATAAATAAATATTATATATTGGTAATATTATTACCAATGGATAAATTTGACACCAGAACCTATTTCTAAACGTTTTAACCAACATATATATTATCTGTTTGTATTATTATAATTACAACATAACTATTTTATCTGTCCCAAAAACATTTAGTGACAGAGTTTTTACAAACATTTTAGTGACAGGGACATATATGCTGGTAAAACATTTTACCAACAGAAAATGCACTTTTACCGACAGATATGATCCTATTGGAAAAAGTGATATTTTTTAGTGTAAGTATCATAGAAAGTGAAAAATATAGTAGAAAGATGTGTTCAATGGGAAAATGTTAATAAGATATTTTTTACACTTTGATATAAATAACCCTTATATTAAAATTAAAATATTTCATTATTTTTTTAAGAAGAAAATTGAGTAGAAAATTACCCTAATAGATTATTTATGTATAGGTAAAGAAATTTTAAAAATAATCCAAATAATTATGACATCTAAAAATGGTGGCTTCTAATTGAAATGAACGGACGAGGATTGTTTAAATTACAAGAAACACTTCAGGAAAAATATGATTTAAGGGGAAATGCAATATAAATAGAATATATAAAACCCAAGAATATAAAAAGAAATTGTTAGAGGATTTATAAAGAATAATAATTACCAAGATAGATTATATGTTTGAAATAATCTTGATTTTAAAATAAGATAGACAATTAAACCCTTACAATATAAGTAACATTTCAATAAAAACTAATTTTATGTTGGTTTTATCTTGAATTTATAGACATATAATGAAAGTACATGATATGTCCAATAGAAAACATGAATAGGGTAAATTAAATTCATTAGGTATTAATCAAACCATATTTAAGGTATCAGGGCGAACATTAAGAAATATGTATCAGGAAACTAAATGTGAGAAAATAAACCCCTTAACTTGATTCCCCGCTTAGTCAAATGCACTCTAAGAACCTTTATAAAAAAATATCACAACAACCAATTTTATAACTTTTTTAATAAATATAACATTTTATAAACTTAATTTATAATTATTATTCACAATTATATTAGTTTTTATTAACTATTTTTATGTTGGGTGTGGGTAATCTTGATAGTTTGGAACTATTTTCATAATATTGGTGTTGTTATCTATTCTTCTCCCCAATTTCATCTTTAAAATTTAAATATAGTTAATGAAATGGATGAACTAAAATTATATATGAAGATTAAATTTACTCTCATGATTACTTCATTATTTATCCTAGAATATGAAATCGATAATGATGATTTTTTTTGTGAATTTTACCCTATGTAGGGTGTTTTATTAATTAATGAGTTAAATATTGATGTATCTTTTCCAAAACCGAAAAAACTATTTATTTTTATGATTATATAATATTATAAATTTAATTAAGTCATCATAATCATCCCATAAATAATTTCAATTCATTTTTCAAAAAAGTGGTCAAACCAACCCAGAAATGAACATAACATGGTTAATGGATGATAATGAGATGATTTAGCTGAAATATAATTAATAAACTAGAATAATGATATAATTTTGTTTTTATTAGTGTGAAATATCTTAATTAAAAATTATTATGAGGAATAAGTAATGGATATAAAAATATTACATAATTGTAATTTAATATTTCCCACTCAATACTCTTCTTTTAAATGATTGAATTAACGATAAATTTTTTTCGATCATATCATTAAACGGTTATAATTTTTTTAAAATAACATTAATTAAATTATAAAAATAATATTTATCCATAAAAAAATTCTCATGACAATCTATGTATGGTGTTTATGTAATGAAAAATAGAATTCAACAGTCTCAAGAAGGTGATAGTCCACATGAATGTATGGTTTATGATCTCATTTTCCATAGAACTAGAGAGAAGAATAATAAGTTTTATCATTTAAAAATATGTAATATTTTATAAATATAATACTTATTTATATACTTAAACATCATTACCATCCATTAAAAATGATTATGGAAAAATAAAATTGATGTTTTGTGGAGTCAATAATCCGTGCACACACAGAGGTCATTTTCAATTTTCTGATAGAAAAAGGGAAGGATGGTTAAAGAATATACAATAATTATATTATCATACTATTATAATAATTATAATGATATTATAATTTATATATTTTTAAAATAAAATTTTAAAAGAATAAATTCACATAAATAATAAGAAAAGAGGAATAATCTGTGAGAAATCTATACCTCACTACTTGGGTTATCTCTATTGTGATGGGGGTTAAACACTTAAAGAATGGTCATATGAGATGAAAAAACCTACATAAGGTGGTTATGAGTATTCAATATAGGGGGTTTTCATATTTTGGTCCAAACTAAGTGGGTTTTAGTGTAAATGGAAATGAGGAGAGGAGTTCCCCTTTTATAAATGAAAAGGAGTGAATTTTTTGAAAATAGACAAAAAATTTCAACAAAAAAATTCAATATCATGTAAAATGGATCTAAAATTGGGAAATAATAGAGGTAAAAATATATAAGTTAGATAAACACATAAACCACTAAATAAAATGTAAATACATTGATCCTAGAATCCTAGAATCAGTGGTTACTTTATTATATTGAAATTCGATACAAGGAATCACATCCTGAAAGACTAAATAGTTTAGTATTCTTGGATGACCAAAAAAATAATTTAATATAAATTAAAATTTACAAAAGAGAATCCATCATATAATTATATATCAAAACACCATTAGTACTTTTAGAATATCTTGAAATATCAATCACAATGCACATTTTGACATCTTTGGGAAAGGAAACAAAAGAAAGGGGTGAGATATAATGCTCTATAAGGGTATGTGTACACAATAAGATATCATGAAAAAAATAATTAATAAATATTGAAAGATAAATAAATAAAACATATAAAATTTAATAAATTACAGAAAGACAAGGAATATTTTGGTAGGGATATCTGATGATCAAAATAATTTCATATAAATAGTTACATGATCTTGAAACTTATACCTGGATATTTTAACTAATTGAATAATCAAATTGACATAAATAACTAATATATTAATGTTGGAATGAAAAATTATGTAAATAATAACCATAAAAATAAGGCCTCATGAAAACACATATTAAATAAATAGTTAAGGATTTAGAAAAAAAATCCCAATCTAGTTTGTCTCATTAGACCTACTTATTCATTAAGTGGCTAAATAAGGTCCTACCTTTCACTTTCAATGTCAAATTATTTCCTCATATGATATTTTAAACATTACAATTGAAAACAATTCATACAAAATGTTAATAATTTCATCAATCAATAAAAAAATAAACATAAACCATCAAATTGGAAACTAGAATATGAAATGTTAATAATTCCCCCAATCAATAACTATACTCTGAAACCATCTAGATTACTATGATGAATTAGATAAAAATAGTAAATCCGAATGAAAATGATCATAAAAAATAAATATAAATATTAAGTATGATATCTTTCCAATATATCCCCAATCGATCATAAGAAATAATTAGGGTTTTTTTCATGGATGAATTGAAATATAATTAAAATTCAATTAAAATATTATTTAGGAAAATATCATTTTCAATTAGATTTTTTTTTAAAATTATATAATATGAGGTTAAAAAATAATTTAAAATTTAACAATAAAATTGTAATGGATTCCTCCAAACAATGAGTGGTCATAATGGTAAAACATATTGTATATTAAGTTGATGTTAAAAAAACATCTTCAGGATTTTGTAAAATTGTTAAAAGTAACTCCTTTGGAAAATGATAATAAGATTAATTTTATACCATTTTATAATAATTATAAAATGGTTAAAAATTTATTTAATAAATATTTTTTTGAATGTTAAAAATAATTTTGAATATATTTTTCGAAAACATATATATAGAAAAAAAAATCGACCAAAGTGAGAAAAAAGTGATCTTGTCTTAAAAATATTTTCTCAATAATTTTATGTAAAAATAAATGAAAATGGAAATATTTATTTAAATTTTCATGAATAACCATATGATAATAAAATATATTGTTTTTGAGATTCAAATATCAAACTATTTCCCTAAGGGATACTTAAACCTGAAAAATACTAAATAATAATGAGATTGTGAAATAAACTATTAACATATTGGTAGATTTTGAGTCGTAAGGCCGATGGAAGAAATAAATTCAAAATAATAACTTAAATATTATTAATATAAACAGATTCATTATATAAAATATTAAATGTGTATCATATACACCATATAAATTTAATAAGTAATGAATATGAAATATGTCTCATGAAATTCAAGTGAGAAGATAAACCCTTACCTTAGGGATGATTTCCTTCATACATGTATGAAGATAGTTTATATTAAATAAAGGTTTATTTTAAATATATTGAAAAACAATATTCTAAATATATTATTTTATCATAACTTTTTATCACCCAGTTGTTAACCATTCTTTAATAAAAAACACTTTTTTGGGTGATAACTACTAAATTTTTCATGCATGTTTTGATTAGGTAGTTTCTGTCATTGTACTTTGAAAATGGTTCCAAAATATAAATAATTTTAACATTGATTAAAATATAATATATTTTCATTATATAATTATTTATAATAGTCCATAAAAGGTATAGGTACAAAAATGAGATACACTATTCATGGAGAAGGTAGGTCATACGTACGCATGGACACAATTTTATTTTTTTTGAAAATGAAATTAAATAATGTTAAATAATATTTAAACATTATATTATAATAATTATATAATATATAATTTATATTCATTAAATATATCCACATTACCGACCATGTGAAACTAAAATAAAAAATGTTTAACATCTCTTCCTGGAGGCGATAGTCCATACGTACACACATGCGACGTTATCATTTTCCAAAGAATTAGAAGGTAAAAAGGTAGATGTGATATTATAATTTCATAAGTTAAATTGAGTAAAAAATATTATATATATATATGAATATAAATCCATCATTATATTCATATGTGAGAGGTGGTGATAGAAAATGAGTTACATCAATTTGGGAGACGGTAATCCTTCATGAACACAATCGACGGTTTGGTTTCCAATTTGATGGAACAGAAGATAGATATAGGTTCTGAAATTAACAGAATAAAATATAAGAATATGAGATATATTTATGTTATTATTTTCTCATATATTATGTATATTTTAAGTATTTGGTGGAAGAAACAAAATTAAAACACATGTTTAAGAACTTCACATCTTCTTCAAAAAACCTCTTTATGTTTATACCTAAACCCATCCTAGATTGGTTTAATTATATTAAAAATGAATCTAGTTCCTGTTGAGGGATTTAAGGAAGGTATTTTTATAGGTATTTTATGAACCAAATGTCCTTGTATGTGTGATTTGGAGAGAAAAAGGTGTTCCCTTTTATAAGTGGGGGAAAGGACACACTTGGAAGTTTTGATAGGAATAAATTGCACCCACGTTTTTAAAATTAAAAAAGGCCCCAAAATGGATCTTTATTGAATAATATATAGTATAAGGTCATAATATGTCCCAAAAATAATAATTTTATATGTTTTTAGGTAATTTTAACCAATATATTCTTTGTTTAAACCTCGGTGAACCCGTTTTAACCTTACTCATGGTAATTAATTTTTAATTTTTATAATATTTATTATGAAAAAAATTTAATTTTTCTATTATTGTAATTATTGTAAATTAAAATTTTAATTAAATTTTTTGAAATTAAATTCATAGAAGTGGTATAATTTAATTTAATATTAATGTTTTAGATGTGATGAAGAAACAATTTTCCAAAGTGTACATGTTCATAAGTATAAGATGATTTTTTAAAGAATTGAACATATAATTGTTTCCAATTAAATAAATTGGTTAAATTATAATATAATTTAAATAATTTTTCTTTGAAAATAATTTTAAACAAAATATAAAATGTTAAATGATTTAAATAAGAAGTAAATTTTCAACATAAATTAATATTTTCTACTATTCATTGAAAAAAATAATATTTTAAAAAAAACTCTCGAAAATATTTCTAAGATAATTTTGGAATTATGATTTAAAAAAAGAATTTAATTTTTTCATATAAATTTTCTAAAAGTGTAAATTTTTAATTTTAGCTGAAGTTCAAAAAACCAGACAAAAAGAAATTTTTAGAAAAAATATTGTTTTTTAGAAGGACATTTGGTGTTCATTCAAATGATTTTGATTTGGATTTCTAATTAATTTTTATGAAATTAATATATTTATACATGAGTATAAAATATAGTTTTCATAATTTCATTATACCTATTCATACCCACCAATTTAACTGCTAGGTTGTAATGGTATATAATTTTACAATTCTTTTAGACTCAGGGTTGTGTGTATTGAAAGCTATCGAAGATATTGAATTTATTTAAAAGGAAATATATATCCTGAAATATTGAGGTGTAACATTCATACCTCATAAAAAAAATATCATCCTTTAAATTTCTATAATGTCACCTCATGAAAATATTTGGGATTTTTGTCATTGTAACTTCCTCAGGTTCCCATACCCTCTCTTCTATCTTAGGATTTCTCCAAAGTACCTTTACCGGTCTAGTCGTATAATTATTCAACATATGATATATAGTATCTAGAATATATATTGGATATTCATTGTATGATATTTCAGGTTCTAATTATATTTCTTATGAGGTGATCATAGGTTTCGGGTCTGGTATATACTTCCTTAACAATAATAAATGGAACATATCATTTACATTTGAGAGACTTGGGGGGAAAAACCAATGTTAAGTAAAAACACTATTTCATTCTAGGATTTCAAAAGGTCCATTGTACCTGGGGCTCATTTTCCCTTTCCTAATGAACCTTATAACACCTTTCCATGGAGACAATTTCATGAAAACATGATCTCCCACTTGAAATTCGAAATCTTTCTGATGGTTATCAACATATATCTTTTTTCTAATTTGAGTTACATGGATATGAGTATGAAAATTATTTACCATTTCAATTTCATCGTCTATATTTTTCAGGACTACAAGATTCTTTTCACCATAATCATCCCAACATATTGGAGTGTTACATCTCTTGTTATATAATGATTCTTATGGATCCATATGAATATTTTAATGGAAGATATTCTAGTTGAAAACTCTAATAATGTTATATAATAATACAACATACCTTTAAAGTAACAATAAAATGAACTCTACATTGATTCTAATTTTGGAATATTACTTTTGGATTTTCCATCAGTTTGTGGGTATTGAGAAGTATTCAAACAAATATTATTATAAAGATCCTTCAAAAGAAACTTCCATGATTTTGATGTAAATCATTGATCATGATCAAACTAAATAAATATAGGTGTTCTATGAAGTCTTAAAACTTCATTAATAAAGATTCATGATAGATTTTCTTGAAGAAATGCTTTTCTTATAGAGAGAAAATGTTTAAATTTGGTGACCTGATGAAAAATAACCCATATTGCATCATTATTTGTAGTAGTCTTCTATAATCTTGTTAAAATGTCTATAGTAATATAATACCATTTTAATATTGAAATTGGAAGAGTTTTCATGAATTTTATAGGATGATTTATTTCATCCTTTACAAGTAGGTAAATGAAACATCTTAACACATAATCAACAATTTCCCACTTCATATTATCCCTAAAAAACCATCCTTTAAATATCTATTCATCATGGTGCTACAAGGGTGCATAGAGAAATTTGAGATATGGGCATCATAAAAAAAATCTATCTTCAACTTAGGTATAGATTAAACAAATAACATCTTTCCAAATTTCATTACACCACTTTATAAATGAAGACTTCTAATTTTCCACCATTCATGACTTCAATTTTCTTTTGAATATTCTCATAACCAGGTTTATAAATATTTATGTTTTCTAAAAAATATGGTTTTGATACCAATTGAAATAGGAGTTATTTCTCCCCATACATAATAATTACTATATCCATCATTACTAAATCCATGAACATATGATGCATGTCAATACCAATTTTGGTCAGGGCTCAATGTTATTTCTGGATCAACGTATACACTACCTTGTTTTCCTTCAATCGGTGACTATGTATTAAGAAATTAGTATCCTAGAGTAGATTAAGCAATTAAATTTTCCTAATTTTTATCTATTTATATGAAAATATTTATTCCCAAGCCACATATATTTCACTCTTTTCATCATATAGATAATGTCTCTATATATTTAAAGAAAATATTACAGTTTCCACCTCAAGATCATGGGCTATAAAAATTTGTTCATGAATCATTAACTACCAAGATGCATAGGAAATACCTTTTCCATTATACATAAGGACACAACCATGTCCCTTTTTGATGAATAACTATATATTAAAACCCTTATTTTTTTACGATAGAGTCAAAATCATAGATTTCACCAATATCCTCCTAAATTATTCAATAAAATATTGACATTCTTTTTTTACATATGAAATTAAAACTGTTTCAAGTAAATTTTGTTAATGGGTTATCTAATAAAGAATTTTTTTTGAAAAAATTTCCAATAGTAACCTTTAAAACTGATAAAACTATGTACCTCAGTTATTTTTTGTTAGTGTCAACCATTCTTGGAATTCTTTTATCTTCAAAGCATCAACAAATATTTCATACAAAGAAAAAATATGGCCAAGAAAAGAAAGATTATAAATATATACTTCACACTTGTTAAATTTATAAAATAACTATTTTCTTTTAAGAGTCTAAATATTTATCCTCAATTGATTATATTGTTACTCAACGATCTTATAGTACACCAAGTTATCATAAATAAATTACAAAACAATTACCTTGATATTCCTTTAATACTCTATTAATTATATTTATAAAGATATATGGTGAATTAATAAATCCAAGAGGCACTACAATGAACTAACAATGTAAATACCTCATACAAAAAGATTTATTTGGAATATCTTCCTTCTTTTCTCACAATTTATTATACCTAGGATTAGGTTCAATCTTTAAAAAAACTATCTTTATGGAAATTTATTGAATAAGTCATCAATGAAAGGTAGAAGATACTTTTTATTTATTGTGATATCATTTATTTACCTATAATCAATTCACAACCTCAATGATCAATATTTCTTCATATTGAGAAGAACCACTGATCCCCACTGTGAAACACTAAGCTTTATAAATCACTTAACACACAACTCCTATAGTTGTTTCTTCAACTCCAGTAATTCCAAAATGGCCATTATATAGGGAGTATTTTATATAGGTCATAAATCAAGGATTATGTTAATGGAAAATTAAACTTCACACTTTTATAGATGACATGGTAATTCCTCTAGAATTCTAACAATTAATATCTACACAACAGGCAGATCCTCAATTTTAAGACTAACATTTTCATTTTTATATTGTTATTTATCTTTTCCCAAAAAATATCATTCATAAGAACAAAGTGGTTAGATCTATACATGACTCATATGATGAAGTCTCCCTTCAAAAGATAAATAATTACACAACTTATTCATGAATCAAGACTTCCTTCTCCTTTTAATAAAATTTGAGTCCATATTTTGACATCCAATCCATACCAATGATTATATCAATATAGACCATAAGTATAATAGTGAAGTTACAAAATTATGTATGTTTATTTTTCATAATGGGAATTGATTTAACCATATTTATTTTGTGGATAAATCCACTATTATTCTGGACATATAATTAACTTCTTAAGGTTATAGGGTTATGTATAATTTTATTAGAAATATTGGAAGATATAAAGGAGTGTGAATATCGTGAATTAAATAAATCATTATCTAAATTTCAAGATATGAGAAAATTTCCTACCACCACATCATTAGGAACATTATCCTCATATATCGTGGTCATATAATATTTGTCTTTATCCCATGTACCTTTCTATATAAAATTACCTTAACACCTTGGACAATCATTATCATAGTTCCACATCTCCTAACAGTTGAAGCATTTCTCATTGGTATCTTATTTCTTTCTTATGTAATCATGATAATGATTTCATTTCTCTCCACACTCATACCAAACTCCCATTACCAACAAGAATATTCAATGGTGTTTATTTCCACATCTATTATAAGCTATAAATTACACTATTCCCTTATTCCTTTTTGATGTATTTTCTTTTCCCAAGTTCTAGAACAAAATTTTATTATCTTTATTCCTAAAATCCATAATACATGGAAAATTATTTCTTTATCTTGATAGTTAATTAAAATATATCCTTATTCAATAAGAATATTTGGTAGACAAGTTACCTTTACAATATTAGATTAACCCCATCAAAGAAAAGGTCAATCTTGACCCTAGGATTATGTTTGTAGTTTACAACATCCCTTTCCAACCTTATAAATATAGCTTCATACTTAGAAACATTCTCCTATTTGTTTTGTCTCAAAATCAAGACTTTTATCTCCACATATTATCATTTCTCATGAGTTTTTATTTTTAGAATGACAATCTCAAAATCATTAAAATAAATACTTTATATATATTCTTAATCCTTGGTGTTTTGAATCAATGAACACTATTGATCTGCATCCTCTATGAGATGATAAACTTACAGGACATACTTCTCCCTTTTATTACATCCAAAATTAAGAAATATCTTCTACATGAAACTTATCAATTGATCATCTAAAAATGGATTTGTAGTCCTATTAAATTAGTGATGTTTCTAACACCTGAAAGGGTATAACACTATCACACAGTGATGGGGATCAATATGTTTCTATATATGGGTTGGGTTATTGAATATAACTTGAGTTATCTTCCCTAATATGGATATAATTTTCTCAGATCCATCATCAGATTCATTAACTTTCCTCACATGTATTTTGGGCACTGGTAGAGTTTACATTCATTAAACTAGGATCCATTTATAAACAACGGAATATAATAGATTAGATAATAACATTATGAATTGTAATGTATACTTTCAAAAATAGTGTCACACATATCGAAAATTCAATAATTTATGAATATATAATCTCATAATCAATAGTTGGGTTTCTTTGGGATAATTTTCAAAATCATATATATTTTTTCAAATCATTAATAGTGTTTTTTAAAGAGAATGTGAATGATCACATGCATATCCCTGGAGAGTGTCAAAAGAGAATTAAATAAAGTATATTTTTCATGAATTAGGTAATGATCCAGTTCAAGATCAACAAACCATTTTTTGAGTTATTACCACTAGTTACATCAATGGTAGAGCCACTTCTAATTTTATTATTTAGGAAAGGATGTATTTCAATGAAATCCATATAATCTCTATCTTATAAAAACAAAAGTATTATTTCATATACTTATAATTGTCCACAATGTTATTTTTATGGTTATAATATCTAATATATGTTTTCCTAAATATTGTTTCCAAGTTTTATACTAAAATTCATATGACAAAATCTATAAATTCCTTAAACCTAGTATCCCAAAGTTAGCAGTTATTTTATTACATTTTAACTATATAGATGGAATCGAATCCGAATGGCTGAATTGTTTTAGTTGTATTGGATGACTAGATATATTATTTAATCTCATATTAGACTTGAAAAAAAATAATTACAACATATAATTTTATTTCATAACACCATTATTAAATTTATTATATCACTATGTATCAATCATAATACAATTTTTGGAATAATGGGGAAAAGAAACATAAGAAATGGGTTTTCTCTAAGGCTCATTAGGGGTATTCATACGATAGAAGACATCATGAAGAAATAAAACATGATCAATTTGAAAAAGTATATGACTAAAACAGATAACATTTCAATAATAAATTGATCAAGAAGAATAATATGGAAGGAATAAAGGATGATCAAAATAATTCCATATAAATAGTCATATAATCTTGAAAATAATCCATAGATGTTATAACTAATATAATAATCATATTACCATCAATAACTAATCTCATAATGAGGGAACTCATATTATAAGACATCATAACCATAATATCATGGCCTCATTCCTAGAAATATTACATAAATGGGTAATTACTTATCTAAAAACTGATGTAATATGTGTCATGAGACCTACCAATTCATCAATGGGCTATAAAGGGACCCACCTGTCCCACACTAAGACTGATACATTCCGTATATGAAAGGAGAGAAACATAGTCATGTAAATTTTCATATTTGGAAACTGGTGTATGAAATGTTAATAATTTACCTAATCAATAAACATAATAAAAGTAATCATTTTTATTGTAAATTAGTATAAAAATTGTTAATAATTTTCCCAATCAATAAAAATAATCACTAACCACTCAGAATACTATAACGGATGGTATCAAAATAGTACATCCCAGTAAAATTTCTCATAATCAGTCTATAGAAATAACAAGGATGATGTCTTTACAATATATTACTATAGGGGAATAAGTTAAAATGATAGTTTTTTATGAATAGAAATACCATGAAAATTTCATTAAAATATTATTGAGAAAATTATCCTTTTCACTTTGAAAGTCACTTTTACAAAATAAAAATTTACATAATATTAGAAAAGAAATATTAAAAAATAACTTCATATGATTTTAATGTATCCAAAAAAAAATGAGTGGCCATGGTGGTGGTTAATTCCCCTGATTTTGTATAAGAAAAATGATAATTTGTTTCACACCGTTGTAAAAAGGCTAAAAGTACCTCATTCAAAAAATGAGAATATGTTTTATTCCAAACCATTTTATAAAATGTAAAACATTGGTCAAAATATCTCTAATAAATTATTTCAATAATAAAAAAACATTTTTGAATATATTTTTAGAAAACATGGGTTTGGAATAAAACATAATTTCCACCAAATAAAGAAATAAAGCCAATTTTTCCTTCAAATAATTTGTTAACAGTTTTTATTACTAAATAGATTAAAATGGTACTATTGAATTAAAATTTCATGAATAATAATAACTTAATAAAATATACTAGTTTGAATATAGAAATATCACACTATTTCCCCAAGGGAGACTTAAGCAAACAAAATCTTGAATAATGATGATATTATTAAATAAACACTTACCACTTATCTAACATTTGAATCTGAGTCACCATGAAATAAATTATTTTATATAAAATTCTAAATACAATGAATATAAATATCATAATGATATAAAATATCATAGGTTTAGTTTAAACATAAATAATTAATAAATAAGTGGTAGTACGACATATGTCTTACTGAAGTAAAAGTGAGACAAAAAATATTTACCTATGGTCACATTTCGTTTGTATGTGTATGAAATACCAAAATAATAAATATAGATTTATTATAAATCTATTAACATACCCTAAAAATATAATCATAGAATATATTTTTTTATTATAAATTTCTACAACATGTTTTTTATTAATTATTCATTAAAAACAATATTCTTGGTGATTGCAGTATCATTTTTCAAGTATGTTTTGGATCAGTAGGCTCGAACCTAATAATATGAAAATGGTTACATCATATAAATAATGTTAAACATGATATAAATATCATATATATTCATTATATAATAGTTCGAAATATTTAATTAAATTTATTGGTATAAAAATGAGTTACACCGTTCATTGAGATAGTAGGTCATACGTACACATGAACATGGTTTTCATATTTTTTAACAGATGGGATGAAATAATGGTAAATAATATTTAACCTTTAAATAATAATTATTATATCATATATATATTTCTTATATATTCATTAAATCTATTTTTATTACCATCTATGAGAAAATAAAATGAAAAAAGTTTCAAATTACTTCATGGAGGCGGTAGTCCACATCTACATATGAGAGACGCTATCATTTTCCAATGGAATAGAGGGTAAGAATGTAGAAGTGATATAATAATTCCATAAGTGTAATTATTACATAAAAATAACACACACACACACACACACACATATATATATATTAAATCAGTTGTTATATACCACCATGATAGGCGGTGATGAAAAACAAATTAAGTCAGTTCATGAGGAGGTAGTCAGTCTTGCACAAAATAATTGGTTTTGTTTTCCATTTGTTGAAAGAGGATATGGATAGTGGTAATTAAATTAACATAATAAACCTCATTATATGGGAGAAAATTATTTTATTTTTTTATTATATATTATGGATATTTGAAGGAGTTGAAGGAAGAAATAAAATTAAAATACATGGTTATGAACTATACCGCTTCATCATATAACCGATTTAGGATTACTCGTAAAGACTTACTACATTAGTTTCATGATGAAATCAAGGAATAAATGTTGTGTGGATAGATTTTAGAATTATATTTGGGTAGGTATTGGTTGAACCAAATGGATTTCGAATTATAAATATGGGAGGAGAGATGGTTCCCTTTTATATGTGTGTGGGGGGGGGGGGGGGTACACACATTGAATATTTGATATCAATAAATTGTAACCATATTTTTGACATTAAAAATGATAATAAGAGATAAATATAGAAACTAAGATGATATAAGGTCAAAATATGGCCATAAAATAAAAACTGGACAAGTTTTTTATTTCATTTTAACACTTATAATCTTAGTTTAACACCTGGTAAACCGGTTTTAACCTTAACTTTAGAAATTAATAATAATTATTTTTTACTGTTCATTATGAAAAAATTAAGTCAAAAGTGTTATATAATATTAATTATCATGATTCCAAATATTGAAATCATTTTCAAAAATTCAATTCATAGAATTGGAAGAATTTAATTGAAATATAAAACTGTAGATGTTGTAAAAAAACTTTTTTCCAATGGAGAAGATTTCATAAGTATAAAGTATTTTATATTTAAATTAAAAATATAATTGATTAAAATAAAATAAATTGTATTAATTATAATATAATTTTACTAATGATACTTAAAAAACATTTTTTTAAAAGAATTTTTTTAAATTCCTAAAAATGAAAAAGTCAGTAATCAACTAGATTCAATAACTGTTTACATTTCAACATGAACATAATCTTTTCAAAAAATTATCAAAAATAACTCTAAGAAAAATTTGACATTATTATTTCAAAAATAAGTTAATATTTTAAAATACTTTTTCTAAAATTTTAAAAAAGTGCACAAAACACGATAAACCCATTTTTTAGAAAAATTAATATTTTTTTGAAATTCATTTCTTTTTCATTGAAATGATTCATATTTTTATTCTTAACTAATTTATTAAAAATAAATTTATATATACATATATAATCTATATAGTTTTCATAATTTAGATAGTTTTATTCCTGCCCACCAATTTAACAGCTTGGTTATAATAGTATACTATTTTATAACTCTTTTAGAATCAGGGTTACGTGTATCGTAAGCTGTTAAAGAGATTCATTTTTGACAAGGAAATATATATAAAAATGTCTTAGGGTATTAAATAGTTTTTTTCACATGTTAGGACCTTTAACTATTAGTTTAATCATTTTTAACTCTTTATTTTTCACTATGGTAACTTGTATTAACCTAGGAAATTTATGATCAAAAATAAAATGAAGATTATTATAAAATTTTAACCTAATGATTCAAAATTTTAAATAAATTTTATTTGATTCATATTTTTAAAGTGATGAAATTAATTTTAGAAATTTTAATTTTATAATATATTAAAATCATTGTTTTTGAAAAATACAACTTAAATTCTAAAATGTAAAATATTGGTTTATAAATTAAAATTTTTTTTTTACATTATAAATCAAATTATAAAATAAATATTTATTCCAATAAAGTTGTTTCATAAATTTAAAATTTATACATAATTCAAATAATGTCATAAGAGTTATGTTATTTGTATAAATGGTATTTTTCATAATTCACAATAAAACTAATATATTTGAAAAAATATAAAATTTAATTCTAAAATAATTATGAAATCATAAATAAAAAATTATATTATATTTATATAATTTTTATTCTAAAATTTATAAATTTAGTTTTTAAATAAAAATACAAAATATAAAGAAATAATTATTTGATTGAAAAATGGTGTTTTTAGAACATTAATATTTCTTAATATTTTTCACATCAATTTATAATTAAAATAATATCAATAATTTTTTAATTTATATTAATATTTTAAAAGTTTTAAAATTAATATTTTAAGATAAAATATACAATAATTAATGAAAAAGAAATATTTCTTCAATACTAAATTTCCTTAAATAAATACCATTAAAATTAAATAATTATATTCTAAAATTTAATTTTACTACTTCAATTAATTTGAAATATTTATTTTCAATTTTCTATATACACCATTTTAAAAATAATAATAATATTCTTTATTATAAACACACACACACATATTAAATTATAATATAATATTTTTATTTCATTATAACAACCCTGCTCTATATTACACATATAAACATGATTTATTACATAAAATTTTAATTAATACAACTCTGAGGATCGAGAGGTCTAGTGTCTTCAGAAATTTGGAACATTAAATAACAAATTAGAACATAAAACACAACATGACCAGTACATTCCTTTGTACTTAGCATTGTATGGGATAACCTGAGGATATGCATAAGAAAAGAGTGAGCTATAAAGCCTAGTAAGGGAGTAAAAAAGGCATAACATGAAGAATCAGGTACATGTTAGGCATTAGTAATATCAATGTTGCATAAGAGAAACATGAACATAAATGCATGATATTGCCTGATTATCATAACATAGAAATGTGGTAACAAAATTTAACATGATATTAGCATGAACCAAGGCTAATTTCCCTTTGAGCATGAATATACCCTCACTGTACTTGAATTAGCATGAGTAAACCCTCATTTCACTCGACGTATCATGATACTAAAATTACCCAATGCATTGGAGTGCTATAAAGGGTCACCCTTTATAAAAATTTCATTTCATGCATAATTGTTCCATATGGATCATACAACATGGAGTCATTAAACATCATAATTTATTCCAAGAATAAAAGATATGGAATACAAAAATGTAAGTACTCAATCAACATGTACATGTCCATAAAGGTGAATACCCTAGATAGATAAATGAGTATGGTATTCACTTACAAAATGACTTTGGCATGGGAAATTTTTGTGTAACTTTGGCAGCATAACAACGTCAAATAGAAATCATAAAAATGGGTTGATGAGAGAGAAAGGGATCTCTCATTATTTTTACATGAAATGGAAAGTAATGGGGTAAGAGAACATAATATCCCAACATATTTAATATAATTTATATTCATAATATAAAATAATTTCTTTAATGTAAATGAGAAGATAGAAATTCCTTACATAATTTCAGCATGGTAATAAGTGTACATGGGAGGCATTAATGAGAGAAAAAGAGATCTCTCACCATTCAAACATATTGAGGGAAGTATGGTGGAGGTGATAAATCATACCCCAACTGTGGGTTAGAGTAGAGTACTCAAGTGTGGGGGGGGGTGAATTGAGTATCTATAAAAATTTCTATTTGAAAAGTTTTCCTAAAAGGTTCCCCAATAAAAATAAATACAACCCAGTTAATCAAAGTAATACGGTTATAAAAATTTTACTATTCAAATAACTTCTTAGAAGGTTGATTAATTATCAATTATATCAATATCAGTTATTGATTTTACTTTTGAAGCTATTCTAATAAGGAAAAATAATTATAACTTCTGTCTAAGATTTACTATCAAATTAAATCTAGTGATTTCTAAATTATACAGTAAAATCGTGAAGACTAAATTAAAAAACACAACAGATATAAAACTAGTGGTTTAGTTTCAAGACAAGACATAATCCACTTCACTTAGTGAACTCCTACCACCAAGAAATTTATATTAATAATCTTGACCCACACCCTAGATCGGGGTAAACAATAGTGCATAGGACTGTCTAGGTCACACGACCTCTTCCACAATATTTTTGTGGGTAAAAACTACCAGGTCACATAGGGACCTCTTCCATACTTATCCATGGGAGTAAAAAAGTGTAAAAAGATATGATAGGAAGAATATCCTGTATCCTTCAGTTTAGTGTAGGAGACAGTGTGTGTTTCAATACAAACACACACACACACTGCTCGAAAGATAAAAGTAGTACACAACATAGAAAGGATGATCAGATAAGGTTAGAAGTTCTCTGAGTATTTTCTATGAATTTTTGGCCTTCTAAGATGATGTTGATACATAAATTGAGTTCTCTTGTGAGAAAAAGAGTATCAAAAGTCTGGTGCTCTATTTTCTAGTTAGATATGGATCATTTTCCTTGAAGAGTGTATATTGAGAATATGTTCTTGATTCTGATCTATAGAATCCCAGATTTTTGGATTGGTGAATTCTTTACATGTTCTTCTGATGTTTCTTGTTACATGTATCAGTTATTTTTTAAACAATTCTCATTCTTCTGCTGCTATTCTGCTTTTTTGTTTCAGGGAAACAGTTTCCTTTTTGTTCTTGGAGTGCATGTGCTGGAGACGTCTGGATGCATGTATTTTGAACATTGTACCTCTTACTATGAGGTGACATGTCTACAAGAAATATTAATTATGTCATTGAAATTAAAAGACTCCAATATAACCAGTAGAAATTAAATTGAAAATAGAAAAAAAGATTAAAGAACTGTGTCACAATCTGTCTGAAAACAATGTCACCTGGAAACAGTGTCACCACAAAACGGTGTATTCTTCTTTGAATTTGAGCGGTAAGATAATTTTAATTCCATCGTTTTATAGAGATCATGAACTTGTAGCACAAATGCGGTGTTAGGATCACGGTGTCTGATACTTTTCCAAACATCAAACAATGTCTTAACTAGGAACCAATGTCACAGTTTTCAACAGATCTAAAACTGGTTACGGTGTCCGGGTCGCGGTGTCTCGTCACGGTGTCTGGTTCACTGTGTCTGGGTCAAGGTGTCTAGTTCATAGTGTCTGGTTCACGGGGTCTGGGTCAGGGTGTCTGGGTCATGGTGTCTAGTTCACAGTGTTTGGTCCTTTTCCAGAAAAACTAGGACCAGTAGAAGACTCATAGTTTCTCAGACTTAGACAAATATCTGTATATAGACTTAAGAAGTACTATTCAAAGAATGAATTAGACTTAATCATTCATAAATTAAATCATTATACACCAATGTTAAATATAGTTTCCAATAATAAAACATGGTTTAAAGAAATTAAGATCTTGAGAAAATTTATATAAATCATAAATAAATAAACCATCTTTACACATGACTTGAAATATATTAAATATAATGCATAATATTTGTGATCATAAAACATGATTAAAACATGAGGAGTCCAAAAATCTCCCTATTTTTGATGATCACATATTATGTGATTGAGATATCTGTTCTTAGTGTACTGTGTGTCCATTAGTGTATGTGGATCTCCCCCTTTTGGGATTATCAAAAAGGGTACAAAAGTAAATAATAGCATTGTCAATAAGAGTTCATAGTTCATTAGATGGAGAAAGATGTGTCATTACAATTAGTAGGAAACAAAAATTCAAAAAATATCCCTATAAAAAATAGTGTTCACTATTTTCGTCACTAGCTGTATTCTCTTTTCCCTTGGCAGTAGCATCAGGAGAAGCCACAGGAGAATAGGTAAAAGTTGAAAAAGGAAGTGAACCAACTGAAAGAGAAGGTAGAGGGAGTCCTCTAAAAATAGAAGGGTCCAAGGTAGATTTGGTAGAAGACCAATGATTTTTTTTCAAAGACAACAAGTCTGAGCTGACTTAGATCTTGAGAGACAGACATAGATGTAGAGACAAAGGCATTGGATGAGGAAGGAGGAAAACTGGGCTGCAAGGGTGCAGCTACAGGAGCCACAATAGTAGCACTCATCACAAAAAGATAAGGCCTCAATAACTTGGTAAAGTCAACAATAATCACACACCCATAATGCATCTCTTTCTCAAATTCATCTTTGTTCTCCATCAACTATTCCAACAAAGGAGTGAAATATTTTAGCTTTTGAACTTGTGCATTTAAATCATGAGTGACAGGAGAGATTTTCATATTCTCTACAAGGTACTTAAAATGGTTTATTATATCTTGCATAGAGAAAATCCTATTGAAGTATAAATACACCTTTATAGTAATTTATTCATGTGAATAATTTTCAATCTTGGAATGAATTCTTACCAAATAAATAACTCTGTCACTATTCTTGAAAACCACAGATAGAGAATCTTTGTCAAATCCACTGAGCACTGATTGATGTTTTTCCTTAACAACTATTTTGAATATATCACTATCCAAGGAGGGTTGAGATGACTATCTAGAGGCACTAGAAGATATAATAGCAGAATTAAGGGACTTTAGTCATTTTAGAACATTCCAGAGACAACCCATATACACATCAGTCAATTTGTTGAGACCAATAACAAGATCACACATTTCATGTACTATTTTCTTGTTTACTTCAGCCACCTTGTCAGCTAAAGAGGTTATATTAGGTTGAATTAGAGATACAACTTCTTGTGTAATATGACCTCTAACATCCTCAACAGGATGAACAACATGATATAGTCTTGATTTTAACACTCTCTGCATATCTTCATCCAAAGATCTAAGAGACTTCACTTCATCACACTACTGTTTGTTCTCAATTCCGACCTCTTGAATTTCATGAAGAATTTTTGGCTGAATTTTCCATATGATCTCTTCTAACAACTTTGTAGCATCTCTTTCACTCAAGTTTGTCAAAAGATCATGTTGATTGTTCATGAGCTTTTCAATGCTATCCAATAAGTTATCCCCAAAGGCTTTCAAAACATCCTTACTCACTATGGTATAAGGGTCTTGTGAAGGTTCTGAAACAGGAGTTGAGATAGGATCAGGTTCCATTATAGAGATAACTTCTAGATCAGAGACCATTTTCAAGTGAAACACAATAGAAAGATCTATAACATTAACTAAGGCTTCTTGGGAATCATTCACATCAAAATATCAAGGTAATTTATACCATGTATCCATAGTGGTTTGATCAACTAGATTAGGCATATAAACACCTTCCAGATTAGGTTTCTTCTCCCCATCAACAAGTGCTTCTCTCATGGGACTAAGAGATTTAGTTATTTGATTTAATTCCAAAATTTCAACCCCAATAGCCTCATTCATTTATTTTCTATCCAACCAAAAGGCTTGCTCCATTATTTCCTCATAAAATGGGATAATCTAATGATTATATTGTTCCTCTAAGTGTTCCTCAGAAGAAGCTTCTTTCCCAATGGAAATTTATTCTTCTAAAATATCTTCCAAAACAATATTTTCCCTTACATTAACAACATATTTTTCTTTAGAAGTAGGTTCTTCTTGTAAATCAAAAATTTCTTTAGGAACAAGTACTTACTTCTCAATTAGGACTTGAGTAAAAGGTCCACCATCTTCCTTATCTAGGATAGTTTCCCCTGTAGGCGCAATAACCCCTTCTTCATATTCCATAATATAATAGTAAAAAATTTCATCTGGTTCCAAACCAAGATCAAAGATGTTCTTAGGTCTTGAAGAATGCTCAATTCGGTTTCACTTTTCATAAACCCTATCATTATCATCCACCCATGCTTTTCTGCACAGATTCCAACCGATTTTAATTCTTTTGACTATAACCTTTGAGATAAAAAATTAATAGTTCTTAATGACTTATTAATATGGTCCAACCAACCCTTTATCATGAATCATAGTAGAGATTAACCTTAATTAGAACAAGGTGGTTGGATTTGAGGTTGTCTTTATCTACTCAAATATATGTAGTATAATACACTTTAATAGGTTAATCTTGTGTCCCTTCAACATAAGATGTATCAAAAATACATCCTGATACTTGAGTGCAGTAAAGTATTCTTTTCATGGACTAATCAGATTCTGAAAAAACATAAAAACAGTCTCATTTCACCATGTAGCATAGAAACAATACCTATTTTTTTATTGATATTCAAGCTTCCCAAGGATTCTTATAAAATAAATATATCACTGGGAGGAGGATAAACTCTCTGGTAGTCCTAAAAAATTACCTCAAGAGGTATCCTTAGGCAAGATACCCATAACGTCAAAGAAAATGTACATCTTTTACCATTGATCCAACTTCTCATAACAAATCCATATTCTATATCAAATGAGAATTGAACGAACTGATAAAACTGAGAAACTAGATTTGGGGATATCAGGCTAGTCCTCTATGTGAACCAATCCAACCATAACTATTATTTTAGTAATTTCAATAATATATACTTACTTGATAATAACCAATTGGGGAAGATTTCCTTTTCTGGAACCACTATTCTGTCAACAAGGTTCAGATTCTGAGGATTATCGGGCACTATTTTTTTTATTTTCATCTTATTATTTGATATGTGCTTCTATGGAGTTGATGAGGATGGGAATTTCATTATGGGAATTCAACGAAGGATCGAGAGAAAGAGAGAGAGAGATGAATGGTTGAAGGAGGGATCATGGTTTGAGTGAAGAGTTCTTGGGTGAAGGAAATAATGAAACTTCATTCATTTTTATCATTTATGGATATCGAGCATCATAAATTCAAAATCATGTTAATGTAAAAGAATAAAATAATAAATTACAGTGATATGGGGTGTAATATATAGATAAAATGATAAAGTCTCTTTATGGTGAGACCAGAATAGACTTTTATGGTGAGAAAAGAATAGACTTTCACAATGAGACCGTAACAGGCTTTCACGGTGAGACCATAACAGGATTTAACGATGAGACCATAACAGGCTTTAATGATGATACTGTAAAAATGAAACATAAAACTTTAATTCAGAAAACTATAGAACATTAGGAGTTAGAGAGTAATCTCAAGAGAGTGACTTATGAAACCATAAACTGTGAAGTAATATGTTGTGAAACAGTACACTTACTACTAAAGATTTATCATTACCAATTCATGTATGATGTAATATATTCTTTTAGAATTTAATGGTGTGGTGAATATATCAGTGAGCTGATATTCAGTTCCAATGAATTCCAAAGTGATATAACCTTTTTTATCAATTTATTATTTTATTTTAATATATATATATATATTTTATATTATTTTTTATATTATTATTATATATTTATATTATAATAATATAAATATAAACCCCACCATTGCATATGGATACTTTTCGAGTATAAAATAAATCTACTTTTACTTATTCCTAATAAAATATTTTTTTGGACTATACAATGAATACCAATAAGTGAACTAAAACAATGACCATATGGTCTCTCAAAATGTGATGTCTTACATTAATAAGTTTTTTCCTAGAGTTTGAAACATGATTTTTTGTGATGTTAATAGCACTTGTATGGTCAAAATTTATAAGTACATTCTTTAATTGATATCAATAATCTAGTAATGTGTGTTTCATCCACAAAATTTGTGCACAAAAACTACCATCAGCTATGTACTCACGTTTGGCAGTAGATAATGAAATAACGTTTTGTTTCTTACTACACCATGATACTAGTGACTTGCCTAAAATGTGACATGTTCTAGAGGTGATTTTTTCTATATAACTTACAACCACTGAAATCAGAATTGGAATAACTAACTAACTCAAATGATTGTCCTCTGGGATAGAATAGTCCTTGATTGGGTGAATGCTGGAGGTATTTAAAAATTCTCTTAAAATAATTTAAATAATATTCCTTAAGGTTTTATGGAAAAAGAGCACACATACATACAATAAACATAATATCAAGATGGCTAGAAGTTAATTTGAGTAAACTTCCAATCATTCCTCTGTAGGTGTTTTGATCAACATATTTTCCATCTTCATCAAGATCTGACATACAAGTAGTACTCATTTGAGTGTCACAACTTTTAGTCTTATACAAGCTAAAACATTTCAGAAGATATCTATTATATTTTTTTATTTAAAATAATACCATAATTATATTTAATGATTTGAAATCCACGAAAGAATTTTTTTTCACCCATTAAACTCATTTCAAATTTGTTTTTCATTATTTTAGAAAATTCAATACTTAACTAATTTTTTGAAGATCCAAAGATAATACCATCAACATAAATTTGGACTACTAAAACATCAGTGGAAATTTCTTTTATAAAAAGGGTAGGATCAGATATTCCTTTCATAAATCTGTTGGTAATAAAAAAGTACTTAATCTATCATACCAAGCTCTTGGATCTTGTTTTAAACCATATAATGTTTTTTATAATTTAAAAACATGATTTGGAAAATCTGGATTTGTAAAACCAAGGGGTTTCTCAACAAAGAAATCTTCAGCTATATACCCAATTAAAAATGAACTCTTAACATCCATTTGATGTAGTTTGAAATTCAAATGTGAAGAATAAGCAAGTAGGATTTTTATGGGTTAAAGAATAGATACTGGTGAAAAGGATTTCTCATAGTCAATTCCCTCTTCTTGACTATAGCATTGTGTAACCAATCTAGAATTGTTTCTAACTACGTTACCAGCTTCATCTACCTTATTTATAAACACCCACTTAGTTCCTTTGGTAAATGTGTATTTGGGTCTATCAAAAAGTTTTCTATCTTTATTTACATTCAAATTTATTATGCTATTCTTGCTTAGCCATCACCCAAAATTCTTCATTGATAGCATCATAAATACTTTTAGGTTCAAGTTGTGACAACAAGACTTGATGTTCAACCTAATTTCTAAGTGAAGATCTAGTTGGAGTTCCTTTATCTAAATATCCTACAAATTCATCTAAAGGATGGTTTTTAAGAGTTCTAACTGCTCTAGAAAAAGAAGGACTAGTGAGTTTAGGTTCTTCAGCAGGTCCGAGTTTATTATGACTTGAATCTGAAGAATTTCCAGAATTAGAGGATTTCATAGATTCATTTCAAGATCGTTAGAGGATTTTGAATTAATGTACAGATTTGACACATCATCCTCTAGGTTATCTAGTGCGGTCTTAGTATCACGTGGATCTGTTTGATCAAATTTGAAATGGATAGACTCTTACACACATTTAGTTCTTTTGTTAAACTCACTATAGGCTTTACTAGATATTGGATATCCTATAAATATTCCCCCATCACTCTTGGATGGAAATTTGATAAGATTATCCATAGTATTAATGATATAGACTTTGCAACCAATAACATTAAAGTACCTTACATTGGGTATTCAATTGTTCCATAACTCATATGGAGTTATTTTAAGAATGGGTCTAATCAACACTCTATTAATAATATAGTATAATGTATTTACTGCTTCATCCCAAAAATAAATAGGTGAGTCATACTCACTAAGTAGGGTTCTAGGAATCTCTTGAAATGTCCTATTTATTCTTTCTATAACTCTATTTTTTTGGGGGTGTTCTAGGGGAAGAGAAATTATGACTATAGCCATTTTGTGATAAGAAGGATTCAAACTCTTGATTTTGAAACTGAAGGCCTTGATCACTTCTTAAATATTTAATTCTATGTCCACTAATATTTTCTATAGTAGTAGCACATTTTCTGAAATGGGGGTAGGTTTCACTTTTGTAGGCCAAAAGGAATGTCCATGTATATCTAAAAAATTCATCTATAAGAACTTAAACATAATGATTCCCTTTTAAACTAGAAACTCTAGATGGTACAAACAAATCCATGCGAATCAATTATACAGGTTGAGAAGTTGACACTTATTTATTTGGTTTGAAGGAAATTTTTTGTTTCTATCCCTTTTGAAAATTATTACACACTTTATCATTTGGAAAATAAAGGTTGGGTAGATCAATAACTAATACTTTTCTAGTTAATTTTCCAAGATATTGAATATTAAAGTGTCCCAGTATCCAATTCCAAAACAAGACCCTTTGTGAAATACACTTAAACATGAAGCATTTTGGGAAACTAAAGAATCCAAGTTAACAGAGTATACATTTTCATTTCTTAATGCAGAACACACTAATTCCATTTTAGAGTTGAAAACATTGAAAGCATCATTTTTAAATTTAACATGAAATCCATAATAATATAGTTGTGAAATACTAAAAATATTATATTCAAATCCATAAAACATTACTTTGGAAATTAAAACTGAGTAAGAGTTACTGAATTGGCCAAGGTCCATAATTTTTCATTTGCATTTTCACCAAAGGTGACATGTCCACCATCAATTTTTATCATGTTCTTGAAACATTAATAGTTTCTTGTCATGTTTCTTAAACACCCTCTATCCAAGTACAATAATCATTTACAGGAGCTCTTTAAGAAAATTTACTACAAAATAGTCAAATAAAAACAGACTTTGGTACCCTTATTTGTTTGGGTATAGTAATATTAGTGAATAGTGCTTTAGGCACCCACATCCACCTCATAGGTTTCTTATAATCATTATGTAATTTTCTTGTAAAATAAACTCTATTTGTTGAATAAAGGCTTGAAGAAGTAGATAGTGTATCATAATTGGAACTAACTGAATGTTTTCCTAAACTAAAATTATGGATTTATGTCCTAGATTTAGAAACATAGTTGGTTATTCCAAAGTTTCTTTTACAAGGTCAATATCCAATACCAGTAGTATAATAAGGGGAAATCTATTTACATAGCAATTGTACCAATTTATCTTTACCATTAGTACACCTTTCAAGGTCATTTTTCAATTTCTCATTAGATAGATTTAGTGAATTTTTATGTTTGAGTAATTGAACATTATCTCTATTTATACACTAAGTTTAGATTTAATAGTTGAGGTAAGAGCATATTATTTATTTAAAGACCTGTATTAATATTTTAGTTCATTACATGTATCTTCAAGCATATAACATTACTCTAACATTTTCTCTTTAGAAATATTTTTAGAATCACTTTCATCTCCGTAATAATAGGAATTATGTACAAGAGGTTCTAGTGTTACCTCAGATGTGTTTTCATAAAACACTTATTGGCTTTATTATCCTGTTTATCATATGAAGATTATGAGTCACTTGAATTTTCCTCAGAAGAACTCCACATTTCATTAATTTCCTTTTTATACTTTATATCTTTGTCCTCATATTTCTTTTTGTACTTGATCTTGGGACAGTCAGAATTTATATGTCCCTTTCTCTTACATTCATAGTATACTACCTCATCAGACCTGCCGCTTCTTTTCCAATATTTCTTCCTGCTTCCCTTTTGATCATATAGTTCTTTGAATTTAGGCTTTCTAAAAAATTTATTCTTTAGGTAAAATTTCGTAAACCTTCTGGCTAATTTCACCATATCCTCATCACTGTCAGGTGATGTTTGTTCACTGTAGGAAATTTCTACAGAGACTTCCATTTTCCCTTTTTTTCTTTGTGTTTAGAGGTGGTGGTCTTAAATGAAACAATTTTTTGGGTTCATTCTTCTCTTCTTTGTTGACTTTCATATCCTCTTCATACATCATTAGTTTCCCAATGTGATCTTTTACAAGTAACATTCTGATGTCACATGAGTCTCTAATAGATAAAGAGGCTTATCTCCATCAATCAAGTGGGCATATGAGAATCCCCATGATTTGTTCTTTGGCAGTGACTTCTCTTCCAAGAGAAATCATTATGTTGAAAATTCTTTGAACCTAAGATAAATGTCCGAAATAGGCTCATCAGGTTTCATTTAAAAGTTCTCATATTTAATAGTATAAGTATTAAGTATCACTTCTTTCACACTAGAAGTTCCTTCATGTGAAATAGATAAATTATCCCAAATTTCATGGGCATTTTTACATGTAGAAATTTTGTTAAATTCCTGATATTTTGAGGAGAAATATAGATTATTGATGGCATTGAATTTCTTATTGTAGGAATTCTTGATTGGGCTATCCCAACAGATTCTATCTGTAGAAGGAATCTTATACACATATACAATTGAATACCATATTTGGAAACCCATACATTCTAATTGAATTTTCATTTTAATTTTCCATTGGGAATAATTGGTTCTACTAAATAATGGTGTTATATTTGTTGCAACACCTTTAATTATATTATCCATAATAAATAAATACTTCTAAAGAGATAGAAATTTATAATTAATAGAAATTTATATATCCTTAAAGTGAAACAAAAATCACAGTTTAATAGTTTGAAAAAGAGAGTATTAATAGGATTAACAAATTCCTAGGATACCAAATGTCAGTCAGATTAGAGTATTTAAGAGGGGGGGGGGGGTGAATTATGTATCTCTAAAGATTTTTGTTTGAAATTTTTTGCAAAAAGGTTTTCCCAATAAAAATACATACATCCTATTTAATCAATGTAATATGATTATGAATGTTTTCCTGTCCAAAAAACTTCTTAGAAGATTGATTAATCCTCAATAATCTCAATATAAGTCATTGATATTACTTTTGAAGCTATTATAATAAGTCAAAACAATTATAACTTCTATCCAAGATTAACTATCAATGTAAATATATTGGGTTATAAATTATATAGAAAAATAGAGAAAAATAAAATATACAACACATCCGAAATAAAAAAAGTTGTTTAGTCTCAAGTTGAGACCTAATCTGCTCCACTTGGTGATCACCTACCACCAAGAATTTTATATAAATAAAATTGATTCACACCCCGGATCAGGGTAAAAAATAGTGCACAAGACTGTATAGGTCACATGACCTCTTACATAGGTTTTCATGGGTATAAACTAATAGGTCACACGTATACCTCTTACATACTTATCCATGGGAGTAAACAAGTGTAAAAAGATATGAGAGGAAGTATGTCTTGTATCCTTCAGTTTAGTGGAAGAGACAATGTGTGTTTTAATACAGACACACACACACACACACACACTTCTAGAAACCTAAAAATAGTTGACAATAGATAAAGGATGATGAGATACGGTTATAAGTTCTCTAAATGTTATTCTATGTAGATCTTTTTTTAGGATGAAGTAGATGTTGGAATCGAGTCCTCTTGCGAGAAACAGAGTATCCCAACTCTGGTGCTCTGGTTTCTAGTTTGATCTGGCTAATGTTCTTCATTGAGTGTTCATTGAGAGGATGTTCTTGTTTCTAATATATGTTATCCCAAATTTTTGGATTCGTGAATGTTTCATGCGTTCTTCAGATGTATCTTGTCGCCTGTGTTGGTTCATTTCTCAAGAATGCTCGTTCTTCTGCTTCTATTCCGCTTTTTTGTTTCAGGGACACACTTTTATTTTTATTCTTGGAGTGCATGTGTTGGAGCTGATAGGATGCATTTATTCTATATGACATGTCTACAATGAAATATTAATGATGTTAGTGAATTTAAAAGAATAAAATATGATCATTTTAAATTAAATTGAACACGATAAAACGAATTAAAGAACGATGTCACAATCTTTCTGGAAATGGTGTCACTTGGAAATAGTGTCACCATGAAATAATGTCGTCTTATTTTCCTTTGGAGATGAGACAATTATGATGGAGTGCTTGTATAGAGATCATGAACCGGTAGCACAAATGTGGTGTTAGGATCACGGTGTCAGATCCTTTTCAAAACATCGAACAATGTCTTAAAAAGGAACCAATGTCACAGTTTTCAATAGATATGAATCTGGTTACAATGTCTGGGTCACAGTGTGAGGTCACAGGGTCTGGTTCACGATGTCCGGGTCATGGTGTCTAGTTCATGGTGTCTGGTTCACGGTGTCTGGGTCAGGGTGTCTGGGTCACGATGTTTGGTTCCCAATGTCTGGTCCTCTTCAAGAAAAACCAGAACCAGTGGCAGACCCACAGTTTCCCAAACATAGACAAATATCTATATATATATACTTAAGCAGTAATATTCAAACAATGTATTATAATTAATAATTCATAAAGGAAATCATTATAGACCAATGTTAGATATAGTTTAATATAATCAAACATGATTTATTGCAATTAAGATCTTGAGAAAATTTATGTAAATCATAATGAAATCAACCATCTTTATAGATGACTTGAAATAGATTAAATAGGATGTATAGAATTTTTGATCATTAAATAATTATTATAAAATGAGGATTATAACACCAAAATCTATAATTTATAATAAAAGGGTATAAAAATATAAATAAACTTGGACAAAAATGAGAAAGGAAGAAATCCCTTACATGGAAGTGTGATCCCAAAGTCTTGCGAGAGGCTTGAGAGAGGATTATTGGGAGCTTGTGGTGCCTTGAGAGGAATATAGAGAGAGTAGGGCAGAGAAAATATGTGATCCAAGGGTTTTTAGTGAATATAGGTGGGATGTTGGGTAGTTTTATATTGAAAAATTGAGGGTAATTTTTTAATGTTTAACATTATTTGGTTTTGTAATCTATATAATTAAATATTTAAAACCACAAACCAACCCATGGTTTTTGCACATGGTTTTTTCCAAAGGGGTGTGGAAAAAATTATTTTATAAGGAAAATGTCATAAATTCTTAAAATATTAGGCTTTTTATTTGGAGGTGAGTCACACTCTCAAGGAAATCATTTTAAAATGTTAAAATGTTTTTTAAGTCTGGGAGGGTCCACTAAGGCACCATAAAATTAATCGAACAAATATAAAATAAAATTATTTTAAAGGTAAAACATATTTTGGGAAAAAAAAAATTTATAGTATTTTATTACATAACAATTGGGTCATTATGATAACATAAAACACATTATGTTTTTATACGGTATTTAATTTTTACCAAAAAATTCGACTGTCTCAGAAAATTATGAAAAATTAACTCTTAGATAATTTTGACATAGTGAATCCAAAAATGATATTAATTTTATCCAAATACTTTTCTAATTATGTGAATTTTTACTTTTAAAATAAATACCAACATTTATAAGAAATTAATGGGTTTTGAAAAAAAACTTTCAAACCATAATACAAATTAAAATTTTATTCATAAAAATTATACAATCATTTATATTTAATAAACATTAATTTTGTAATAATATCTTTTTAAAATACCATTTTATTAAAAAATTCATTAATTCATCAAAATATGTTTCTTAATTGAATATTAACTAAAAATAATATTTGTACTTTAAAAAATATTTACAAATTAAATATAATATAATGAATGTATATTCTTTATTCTATACAAAAATAATGCATATAATCATAGTGATAAGGTCTTGTTTCAAAAATAATTATAACACCTGCATAAGCCCTAAGAGTATAGTGTGTGATGATAACATACTCATGGGGTGGCACAGATAACATCGCTCGAGTGGTAATATCTATCAACTTCCACTTCTCCCATAGGAAGTCCTGTTCAATCTTAACGTGTTAAAGCTCAGATTAGGCTTAGTCAAGAGTGAAACCCAGTGATGGAACCTCCTTTCCGAGCTTTGAGAAAAGGGCTTCATACAGAGAAATTCTAATGTATGATCCCATTACATCCTTTGTGTGAGTAAATTGGATTTGTTCAAGGATTTTATTTAACGAATCATTTGATCATTTTTCAATGAAAATATTAGAAACAGTAACAATTATTAACGGTATTTTAAAATCCAGAAAAAATAAAACCATGTAAGTACATATGTTTTATATAACCATTTTATATAGCGATACATTTAATTAGATTAAGGGGAATTTTCATTAATAAAATTTTGGGTCGTTAAATTCATTATGCATCATATTATTTTAATTTTATTACACATCCATACACGACTTCAGTAAACCTATTAGATATATGACGAATGACCATTTTTTAAATGGTAATATTTGAAATGATGATATTTTAATGAAAATATTTTATACAACCATATTTATAATATCTATATTTAATTTCTATATTAGACTTACTAAATAATTTGGTTATTACACTCTCACTTCGCAAGGTAAAATTATTATTTAATATTGTATATTTTTCATAATGATATATCCTTTCAGAGTTATATTCTTTATTACAGTTTTCTCTCTCTATTGGTTATCCTCAATGTTGAAGATAATCTAAGAGATTCCCTAGTCATAATGATTTTATTCTTTTTTAATAAATTAAACCAGTTGATTTATAAAATTTCAATGGATGTACTTAATCGATGTTGAGTAATAATACATGTGTTTGAGTAGTTAGTTTTAATTAATTTTTTGTAAGGTTATAATTATATATGAATAATGTTCCTTTAGTTTGATTCATGTCTTCTAGAACATATTTTATTAATCATATGTCAATTATTTTGAAAAAATAGAGAAATATTAATTAAAATTATGGACATAAATAATAATAATAATAATAATAATAATAATAATGGATCCTAAACCATGGTGTGTCACATGACCCCTAGAAAAATTATGCCCTCATATTTTTTAATTATCACTTTTTTATTAAGATAATCAAGAGTATAATAAGATAAATATGACTCATGAGTTAATTTAAAATGTGGTATCGACCTTACTAATTACGTTGAGACCATGGAACTTATATATTACCTTAGAGGAGGAATATATAACTATTGTGTGTCTTTAAAAATAGTTGAGATAAACACCCCTCATGATAAATTTCCTAAGAGACATAAGAATCATTCTTGAAGTGATAGATGATCTTAAGTTGATTTCAGATATGAAATTTTATTTTCTTAATTCAAAAATTAATATATTGTCTATCTGGTAATTACAAATTGTTTCTAAAAATATCAATTTTTTCATAAAATTGATAATGATAGGATTAACATTCCCATATTCAACACCTTAAGATTAAACAATCATAAAACTATAGGTTTATTTGATACTCAAATAATCATGGTGGTAATTTGGTTGCACTAGAAAAATATAAAGATATATTATAATAAATATTCTAGAGTCTAATCACAAATATATAGTGGAATATAATTTTTCTATAATTAATATAATCCTCATTATTATAAATTTCATAGTAATTCCCTTTTTCCTTTGGTTGAGGTGGTTTTATAGGTCAATTATCCGTGACCACCCTTAGGTTGGGGTATCAAATAGGATACTTCCTAAACTACTGGTATCAAAAGAATTTGAAATTATTATCTTCAGTTTAATGTATATGATTCCTCTCCCAAAATTTATAGTTATGATCTTAATGGAATATCCTACCGTACTTGAAACAATTTCTTGTTCTTTTGAGGCATTCCCTTGGGTGATTCTTCCCACATTTGTAACATGTATGAATTTCAATGTTCTTTCCTTCATCATAATCATCTCTTGAGATTCTTCGAAACTACATTATTCTATTCATTGGGGACTGATTGAGTTTTATTTGTAACAGGTTTTATTCAAGACTCACATTATCTGGGTCTGTGAAACCCCAATATTTTCAACACCTTCTTCTTCCATTTTGGTTTCCCCTTAGAAAATTCACTGTATTGTCCATAGAAACCATTATTAATTTTTTTTTATCCTTTCTCCAACCATTTATAAATCCAAAATAGTTAATAAATAATAATCTATATTTATATTATAAGATAGTTATGAAAAACTCATCCTTAAAATGTATTACTCCTTGAAAATATCACATTATATTTTATATTATCTTAAATCAATCATAGTTTAAACTAGGATTATTTAGGATTGGTTATATAATATTCCTGAACCTAACTTCATGACATAATTAATCTTTCATAATGGACTGTAATAAGAATGTCATGAACCACAAAATGACCCTTGTGAGTGTCTATCCATGTGTATTGTCTTAAGACCACTTATTTTTCATCAAGGTGATGATTTAGTAAATTGTAAACCAACCATTTTTGGTCAAATTACCCATAGTTGAATTTGTTCCACTTGATGTTACCACGATTCACAGTATCAGTTTCACACTTACACCACAGTGCTAAACTAGTTTTGTATTAAAAATTATAAAAATAAAAACAAATTGAACATCATATTTGATTCCATTATTTTGGGTTTATCACTATTAAAATGGTAAATGTTACTTGTTTTGATGATTTTAATGTAGGAGGAGATGATTAGGGGGGCCCATGATGATGTGGAAGAAAAATGGGGCAAAATTGCATGGATCCATGAAGACCTGTCCACTGTTTTGCTTGTTTAAAAAATTCCGTGCATCCAAATTGGCTCATATTTTTAATTCTAGTATAATGTTTAATGGGATAAAAATATTATGAATAAACCAATGAAAAATTAGACCATGAAAAGGCCCAACTGACCTGATCTGTCCAAAACACCGAATTTGTGAGAAGTCAAAAGTGGCGTTCTGTAATATGTCTTTATCTCTGAATCCACTTGTCCAATTGATGCCAAACATTTCATGGAAATTTTCAGGAAGTGGGGTAAATATTTATAGTTTTTTATAAGGGATATTCTATTGTATAATGGCATAAAATCAAGGTCAAATTTGTTTGATGAAATCTATGTTCTCAAAACCACCTTCCAATTTTTCTATAAAATGGAACCTTGGACTCCCCATTTGGGAGTTCAAATAAGAGGTGAGGTGCTGCTAGTATCGATTCCCAAAGGATTCCTCCTACCAATATTTGTTGTTATGGAGGCCATTGGATGTTATACCTTAGAATCTTTCTCTTACTCCCCTCCCATGGGTTTCTAAACCTTTTATGATCACCCAGGGAGGAACATGTTTTAAGTCTAGAGCTTAATGTAGTAATATTTGAATGTTGTTTTTAATTCCATGTTTCCATGTTGTTTTTATTTATCCTCTCTGTTAATTTAATTTATTTATGTAATGGTAATTTATGCTTAAATAATATGATCATTCTTGGGGGTACCCATTCATGTGATGTTTACACACCGTTCACCACTTCTTCTTCCCCCTTTTAATTGTAGTGTTTGTGTGGTTCATATTGTTTAATTGAACTGAAATAAACTGTAACACCACAGGTAAATAAAGAATATGACATTTTTATATTGATCCCTTTTTTTTGAATAAAATGTTAATATTAATTTAACGGGAACACTATGCTTTATGGCTTACCCAATATGAAACAATGAGTTCCTTTGAAATCTTACGTTGCACTCTAATAATAAAATAAAATTATTTTAAATGTTAGTTAACACGTAGCCGTTGTATTGGCAGGAATGAATAGAAATAACTAAAATATGATTATATATGTTTGTTAAATGTTTTTACATTTATCCAATAAATTATAAAGGCTTAAAATATGAAAATAATTCAATTTTAGTCATATATACTCTAATTTTCACTAAAGGTCCACTTATCAACTTTTAATGGCGAACTGTCATTAAATATAGTTTTGGTCACTCTTATATATTCGATTGGACCAAATAAAACTCTTCTTTAGAATCGGGACATCAAAATTCACTTTGTGTAAATTTTTGGTATTTTTCCGATAAAGATCATTTTTTAATGAATAGTGAAAAAGGTTGTATTTTAATTGAAAACCTCTTTTTAATCTAATTTATTTATATGATTATATTATCTTTTTAATTGGTTTCAAAGTGAAATTAGAATATATTTTTACCATTTAATCCAATAGTGGTCGTTGGAATTAATTTCATCTTGAATTTGGACTTAAACTACTGTCAAACTTTTGATACTTAATATTTCATAAAAAAATGCTATTTACTCTGACAGCGGGAATTAATTATTAAAATAATTAATGTAACTTATATTTTCTGAATTTTTTAAAATAGACATCATTTTTGAATTCGGAATATCAAATATAACCTAGGGAAAGTTTTGGTAATTTTCTGAAAAACCTCAATTTTTGATGAATAGTGAAACCACTAAGTGGTAGTTAAAGAAACTGATTTTTTGTTTAAATGAAACATTACCACTTCTATGATTTTAATTTAAAAAATCTGACATAAATGGTTTTCATTAATATGTAAAATGTGGTTCAATGGGATTAAAATAATTTTTTTGGGGAATAGTAACTTTTAAGTTTATTAATCGCGATTAGAGATAATTAGTTTAATTTAAGGTAAAAATAATGTTTTAATAATATGAAGTGACCTAGACACATGTACTACCCTCATTGGATGTGTCAAGTCCGACCAATAAAATCCATGGGTCTAATTGGGGACCCCATGGAGCCACTTTGGTAGGAAAATGACATTAATACCTTTTTATTTAATGTTAAAAATTAAAATGTCACAAACATGTGTTGTTTTACTAAAAAAATTTTTATACAGGGTTATAGAAGTCATATTTTTGACTATATATATTCATTGGAAAGATAAAAATATTTCCTACATCATAGTATTTTTTTAATTTTTAGACATTAACTAAATTAAATTATTTATGACACCATGATGATGCAGCGATTACCTCATTATTTAACGATTTAAATAAAATGGAAAGATAATGTACAATCTAAGACCTACACATGTAAAACACATATTGGATGAGTGGAGTTCGAACCCTTATCACATTATCATCGAAACACATCAATTTGGGACCTTTAAAATCCGAAACTCATTCTAAAATAAAGTAGCATTTCCTTACTTTCTAAGAGTGCCCCTCCTCTCCTCTTATAAAAGGCCCCAAACTCTACCTCCTTACCCACACCACTCAAGCCTTTTGCTCGTCCAACACCTGCCAATTTTGTCTCTTCACATCCCTCTATTACTCCTATAAGCCTCACTTTGGGCAGAAGTCTTCCCAAGGAAGCCTTTGAGCTCAAATCAAAAAGAGTTACCCGATTTAAACATAGTGTCTTCTCTTGTGTTCTTTTGTTTTATTTTGCTTCTCCAACCCCATAAACTCTTTTTATTCTTTTCTTTTGTAACAACTCCAGTATATTAAATATACTAGGATGTTTTTATAAGAATAATTCGAGCTAAACTTACACACACCTACATCTAATGGTTAAAGAACATGCTGTTTCTGTGGATGACGAATTTCTGCCTCATGAAACGATGACTGTTCAACACTCATATAACACCTTCAAAGGTGGCCATTAAGATGTAAATATATTTATATATGATATATAATATTTTTATGTTCTACTTAAGCTTCTGTATTTTTATTTTGTGGCATACCTTTATGGTTTTCATTGTGGGTAAACACGATAATTTCAATTTAGGAAGTGCGGACTACCGCCCCCTCAAAGTGATTTGATTCGTTAATGCCATATGTGGGATGTATAAAGGATGAATTTAAAGTTATTATATATTATGTATGTTACATATAAATTATGAATATAATTCTGGAATTAAAATATACATACCTCTCATTTGGTTTTAATTCCATTAATATGACTTAGAAATGAACGTAGCGTACATGCGTACGTACGGCTTTCCATCTCCATGAACGGTGCATTTCATTTCTGACCATTAATGATTATAAATACTTGTATATTATGGATATATATGATATATATGATATAAAAATCATGAATATCATTCTGGATATAATGAACCTTTGACAACACGAACAACATGTAATTGTAAGAAGTCCACTTTCGACTTAAGAACCAAATATCATCAAAACAAACATTATTAACTTTAATGATTAAATAATGCTTATAACATGGAAATAAGTGATATAAAAGGAATAATGAACTTTAAAATGGTTCTTAATAAAGTGTAAATTTACTCAATTTTATTATTCAGGATGTTAAATAATGATCGAGTCAAGTTGGACCGGAGGTAAGGGATCCAACCTCTCTCTATCTTTTTAAGTACTCTCTTTTATGTCATTTATTTTAAGCCCATATTTATTATGTTTGGGGATGTTATTTTAAATTGATAATACTTTAATTTTTATTCTCATATTATGTGAGACCCTATTTGATCTCATAAATCCATTTTTGGATGTTTTAAGTGGCGTCGTTAGGCTGCCGAGTTTTCGTAAGGGATTTTTCATCTCACTTTTATTCACGTGACAATTACACTACGTTTTCCACTATTTCCTTTGAGTGGTGTATGTACTTCCCATTATTATACACTTTGTGTAGTATAATTTCATTTATGGGTATTTACATCTTCATGGTATGACCCTTCTTCCATGGGGTGTATGTTTTGAAAGTTACCCAACTCGGTAAGGGGACCTTTCACCCTCCTTTTTTTAAAAGACTTCTTTTGTTATGTATTTTAATTCACATACTATTATGTTTGGATATGTTCTTATATATCATTGTTTATGTAAATTTTATTTTAAAGTGATGAGATCCCCTTTTTCTCTATCATCAACCCTTTTTGTAAAATTTTATGTGACGCCGTTAGGCTGTCGAATTTTACCAAGGGAACTTCTTAACCCAATTTCGATTTACTTGGGTTCAACATGTAGTTATTGAATATGTCATCCTTTGAATATGTTTTAATGACCTTGGATTGTTTTACACTTAATATCCACTTATATTGGGTGTATTTATATTTTTCACACATAATTATGAGATTGATTTATCCTTAATTTAAGGATACCTTCTTTATAATGGATTTCATCGCATTTTACATTTATTTTGAGAAATCATTGTTGTTATGCACCAATTCACTCTTATATGGTGTGTATACTGTCCTTTGACATATTATATCATAAATCCCTTTATTCTCATGATATTATAAAGTTCAGATTAAATGTTATTCCAAAATTATTTGTATTCAAGAGTCTCTCATTTTGTTAAAAACTCTTTAACAAAAATATCGTTTTAAATGTTTTAAAGATTTATTATTCTAAATATTTATCTTTAATGTCCATGTTTTCAAAATGGTTTTCAGTATTTATTTATATGGACATTAATTTTTTAAAATTATAATTCCAATAAAAGCTTCAAAGTGGTATGGGTCACTTATATTCAAAAATCTCTTTTAAATTATTTTTGAAAATGGATTGATTAATTCAATATCTTGGAAGTACTAATTTTGATTGAAAATGAAATGTTGTTATTGAAATGTTTATATTTTCAATATTTAATGTGTAAGGATGGTACTTGGAAATTTTACGGGTGGTTACGTGATAAACCATATGACGGGTGGTGCCGTGAATACCAGGACGGGTGGTTACGTTATAACCTCCAATGCATTGGTTATGGACGTCAGCCGTATGGCTATTCCATTAAGTATGAGTGGAAGTCGACTGTATAGTTATTCCATTTAAGTATGTTTATGTCCCAAGTTACCTTTATATGTTATGTGTTCTTTATATGGGGTTTATGGTAATATTTTGGTTACAAAAGGGTAAGTAATGATATTTTATTCAGTGAAGAGTTTTTACTACTTCCTAAAGGTGAAAGGAATTACTTTGATAAAGTATACATGGTTTACTTTTTTCTTTAAAAAACTAAAAGTTTTCATTCTTTGTGTATCCCTTTCTGAGATTTTTATGCTCACCCCAAGTTTTTTTGAAATGTTTTTCACAGGACTTAATGTGGAATAGGGTCAAGGATGAGATCAAGGGAAAGTCATGCTATCTAATACATGGAACTAGACATGTTTCTTTTTAAGAGTTTTTATTTTATTGAAATTTAGTAGAAGTGACTACTTTGTAATCTTTTGAGATGTAATAGTTATGTCCTAATTCTCTAAAACTCTAAAACTAGAAAGATCCTCAATGTGAATTACTCTTTTAATTCAATATTAAGTAAGGTTTAAGGTCGGGGACTTATAGTTGGTATCAATGGTCGGTTTAGATAGCTTTAGAGGTTAGGGTATTCTCTAAGCATAAGTGACATTACCATAATGGTTAGGATTTCAGAAAGAGTCCTAGTTTTAGATAAAATGAATGAGTAAGTATATCTTAGTGTTTATCTTCCTCATTAGTACATTATGGTTTTTTTGATATACTCACTCTGACCTTTTTGGTTTTAGTAAATTGTTGGATCTAGCAGGCACCAAAGTAACAGTGGATGTGAAGGAAACTGTGACAGTTTTCTGAGCAAGCAACTGAATGATATGGGATCTGCAATGAGAACTCTTGTGTTTATCCACAACCAACTATCTGGAGTCATGATTGACCACCTAAACCTTGGTGATTTCTATAAGGCATCATATATGCGAGAAACAAATACCTACGGAACTACAGGTAATAATAATAAAGGTAAGTTTGTTCAAAAACATATGTGTCAAAGATGTGGAAAGAAACACCTAGGAAAATGTTTCAAAGGGACAGAAATATGCTATAGATGTGGAAATGAAGGTCATAAAACAAGAACCTGCAATGGAAAAAGGAAGCATCCAGTTGACTCGAGGAAAGGGAAAGAAGTTCTTTTTGAGGGATCAATTGAATGATTTAAATGCGGTGTGCCTGGTCATTATGAAAACACATGTCCTATGAAGACGTTTCGGGAATGGGATCACCAAGATCATACAAATATTCATTTACCAATACCTAATGCCATTCCGATTGAGGATGAAGAAACTGACAATGACCATTCAAAGGTATGGATTATTTCATAACATTTGTTTTCCTATTTTGGAATCTTAGGATATGATTCATGATTTTGTTTGTAGGAAAGAAGTATTTCAGAAAAAGTTGGAAAGTAATGGTTAATAGATCATGAAGAATGTTGAATGAGTAATAATTCAACATATAAGGGTTTCAAGAGTTATGGTGAAATTCTTAAGAGTATTAAGTATCTTTTGATGATGGGGTTACATTCGAAGAATTTTTATAGTATGTGTAACCCTGATGTTTGATATATGAAAATTTTATTCAAGGAATAGTTATCTGTTCTTTTGTGGACATAGTTATAAAGAACCATTTGGGTTTATATGATCCTTACTTTTGAGGTAATTATGGGTTACTATATGTTATGATGGAAAGTGAAAGGCATGAGATAAAATTGAGATTAAATTATGTTATGGTTATTTTTGATGATTTTATCTCTTTTTGGGGAATGATTTGAGAATTATATAGTTTGGAAAAAGGACAACACACAGACCGTGTGACAACCCATCGCATTGGACAAAGCTGCGAGAATCGAACCCACAACCAAAGTGCGACTGGTATTTATCACCTACCACTAGACTACGTGAAGTTTCTGGTTAGTTTGACTGACTCTTTTTAGTTAGATGATTTTATGAATTAATAGTGAGTTGATTTTGGGTTATCTATGGAAATTTATAAACCTATCATGGAGGATATGTGGTTAGGTTAATTACTTTTCAATACGAGACTTTAAGAGAAACTGATGTTGTTTGGAGATAAATGTTATGATTTTACTTGGAATACTATGTGATTAAATACTTCAAATATTTGGGTTTCAATCTTAGTTTTGGTTTACTTGTGGTCTTGGTTGAACTTTGGGTTTTGTTGGACCAATTTTGGAGATTAAGAATCGATTATCTTTTTTAAAAAGGGTTATCCTTTTCTGGATTATCTGATCTTCTACTAACCTTTTTGGTTTTGGTTTTGGTTAAAGTCTAAAACTTTTGAAGTATATAGTTATATTTTGTGGATTAGGTGATTCTCTAGAAGTTGATTATAGTACTCTTAATGTGAAAAAGTCTTCCTAAGTACTCATCATTTGGGGAAAGTATGAGTTTGTCTAAGAAGTCTAGTAAAAGTTGAAAGTCAACATGAAAAGTAAGTATGTTTCCTTATGATCAAAAATAAATTCCCCAATAAAAAGTAACTTAAAACAACAATGTTTTCTATTAACTTTTCCTACTGGGGAATCAAATACCGTTTAACCCATCACAAGTTTGTGATTTTCTTGTGGTGAACTTTCTCTTAAACATGTTTTCTATCACTCTCCATCAGAACAAGACCCTATGTTTTCTCCTCCATGTACATGTTTTCTTACATGGAATCCTAGTGCGGGTTAACTCGGGTGACCTCTGTACTTCTATTTATTTCTTTTAAAGTGATTGTTTTACCAACTCTTGTTCCGATGTGGGACTTTCAATGAAGTTTCCGAGCCCAATTTTAAAACTGCGAGGATGCAATTCCCAAAAGGGGGGAAGGATGTAACACCCCAGGTAAAAAAAGAATATGTCATTTTTATATTTATCCATTTTTTTGAATAAAATGTTAATATTAATTTAAAGGGAATACTATGCTTGATGGCTTACCCAATACGAAATAATGAGTTCCTTTGAAATCTTACGTTGCACTGTAATAATAAAATAAAATTATTTTAAATGTTAGTTAACACGTAGCCGTTGTATTGGCGGGAATGAATAGAAATAACTAATATGTGGTTATATATGTTTGTTAAATGTTTTTACATTTATCCAATAAAGGATAAAGTCTTAAAATATGAAAATAATTCAATTTTAGGCATATATACTCTAATTTTCACTAAAGGTCCACTTATCAAATTTTGATGGAAAATCGTCATTAAATATAGTTTTTGTCACTATTATACATTCTATTGGACCAAATAAAACTCTTCTTTAGAATCGGGACATCAAAATTCACTTTGTGTAATTTTTTGGTATTTTTCCGATAAAGATCATTTTTTAATGAATTGTGAAAAATGTTGTATTTTAATTCAAAACCTCTTTTTAATATAATTTATTTATATGATTATATTATCTTTTGAATTGGTTTCAAAGTTAAATTAGAATATATTTTTACCATTTAATCCAGTAGTGGTCATTGGAATTAATTTCATCTTGAAATTGGACTTAAACTAGTGTCAAACTTTTGATACTTATTGTTTCATAAAAACACGCTATTTGCTCTGACAACGAGAATTAATTATTAAATTAATTAATGTAACTTATATGTTTTGAATTTTTTAAAATAGACATCATTTTTCAATTCGGAATATCAAATATAACCTAGGGTAAATTTTTGGTAATTTTCTGAAAAACTTCAATTTTTGATGAATAGTGAAACCACTAAGTGGTAGTTAAAGAAACTGATTTTTCGTTTAAATGAAACTTTACCACTTCTGTGATTTGAATTTCAAAAAACCGACATACATGGTTTTCATTAAGAAGTAAAATGTGGTTCAATGGGATTAAAATATTTTTTTTGTGAATAGTAACTTTTAAGTTTATTAATCGCGATTAGAGGTAATTTGTGTAATTTAAGGTAAAAATAATATTTAAATAATATGAAATGACCTAGACACATGTCCTACCCTCATTGGATGTGTCATGGACGACCAAGACAATCCATCGGTCAACTTGGGGACCCCATGGATCCACTTTGGTAGGAAAATGTCATTAATACCTTTTTATTTAATGTTAAAATTAAAATGTCACAAACATGTGTTGTTTTACTAAAACAATTTTTATACGGGGTTATAAAAGTCAGATTTTTGACTATAAATATTCATTGGAAAGCTAAAAAGATTTTCTACATCATAGTAGTTTTTTAAATTTTTATACATTAAGTATATTAAATTATTTGTGACACCATGATGATGCAGCGATTACCTCATTATTTAACGATTTAAATAAAATGGAAAGATAATGTAAAATTTTAGACCTAAACATGTCCAAAAATTATTGGATGAGTGGATTTAGAACCCTTATCACCTTATCCTCTAAAAAAATCAATGTGGGACCTTTAAAATCCGAAACTCGTTCTAAAATAAAGTAACATTTCCTTACTTTCCAAGAGTTCCCCTCCTCTACTCTTATAAAAGTCCCCCACCTCTACCTCCTTACCCACACCTCTCAAGCCATTGGCTCGGCCAACCCCTGACCATGCTGTCTCTACACATCCCTCTATTACTCATAGAAGCCTAACTTTGGGCAGAAGTCTTCCCAAGGAAGCCTTTTAGCTCAAATCAAAAAGAGATACCTGATTTAAAGGTAGTGTCTTCTCTTGTGTTCTTTTGTTTTATTTTGCTTCTATAACCCCCTAAACTCTTTTTATTATTTTCCTTTGTAACAACTCCAGTATATTCAATATACTAGGATGTTGTTATAAGAAGTATTCAAGCTACAATTACACACACCTACATATAATTGTTAAATAACATACTGTTTCTATGGATGGTGAATTTCTGCATCACAAAACGATGATTGTTCAACACTCATATAAAACATTCAAAGGTGGACATTAAGATGTCACTATATTTATATATGATATATAATATGTTTATGTTTTACTTAAGATTCTGTATTTATCTTTTGTGGAATACCTTTATGGTTTCCATTATGGGTAAACACAATAATTTCATTTTAGGAAGTGCGGACTACCGCCTCCTCAAAGTGATTTGATTCGTTAATGCCATATGTGGGATGTATAAAGGATGGATTTAAAGTTATTATATATTATTTATGTTACATATAAATGATTAATATAATTCTGTATTTAAAATATACATACCTCTCATTTGGTTTTAATTCCATTAATATGACATAGAAATGAAAGTAGCGTTCATGCGTACGTACGGCTTACCGTCTCCATGAACGGTGCATTTCATTTCATACCTCTAAATGATTATGAATACTTTTATATTCTGGATATATATGATATATATGATATCCAAATCATGAATATCATTCTGAATATAATGAACCTTTGACCACATGAACAACATGTAATTGTAAGAAGTCCACTTTCGACTTAAGAACCAAATATCGACAAAACATACATTATTAACTTAAATGATTACATAATGCTTATAACATGACAACAAGTGATATAAAAGGAATAATGAACTTGAAAAATTTTCTTAAGCAAGTGGAAATTAACTCATGTTTATTATTCAGGACGTTAAAGAATGATCGAGTCAAGTCGGACCCGAGGTAAGGGATCCAACCTCTCTCTTTCTTTTTAAGTGCTATCTTTTATGTCATTTATTTTAATCCCATCATTATTATGTTTGGTGATGTTATTTTATATTAATAATACTTTAATTTTTATGTTAATATTATGGGAGACCCTATTTTATCTCATAAATCCATTTTTGGATGTTTTAAGTGGCGCCGTTAAGCTGCCGAGTTTTCGTAAGGGATTTTTCATCTCACTTTTATTCCCGTGACATTTATGCTATGTTTGGCACTATTTTCTATGAGTGGTGTATGTACTGCCCATTATTATATACTTTGTCTAGTATAATTTCATTTATGGGTATTTACATCTTCATGGTATGACCCTTCGTCCATGGGGTGTATGTTTCGAAAGTTACCCAACTCGGTAAGGGGACCTTTCCCCTCCTTTTTTTAAAAGACTTATTTTGTTATGTCTTTTAATTAACATACTATTATGTTGGGATATGTTCTTCTATATCCTTATTTATGTAAATTTTATGTCCAAGGTATGAGATCCCCTTTATCTCTCTCATCAACCCTTTTTGTAAAATTTTACGTGACGCAATTAGACTGTCGAATTTTACCACGGGAACTTCTTAACCCAATTTCGATTTCCTTGGGTTCAACATGTAGTTATTGAATATGTCATCCTTTGAATATGTGTGAATGACCATTGATTGTTTTACACTTAATATCCACTTATATTGGGTGTATTTATATTTTTCACACATAATAATGAGATTGATTTATCCTTAATTTAAGGATACCTTCTTTATAATGGATTTCATCGCATTTTACATTTCTTTTGAGAATTCATTATTGTTATGCACCAATTCACTCTTATATGGTGTGTATAATGTCCTTTGACATATTATATCATGAATCCCTTAATTCTCAAGATATTATAAAGTTCTGATTAAATTTTATTATGCAATAATTTGTATTCAAGCGTCTCTCATTTTGTTAAAAACTCTTTAACAAAAATATCGTTTTAAATGTTTAATGATTTATTATTCTAAATATTTATGTTTAATGTCCATGTTTTCAAAATGGTTTTCATTATTTATTTATATGGACATTAATGTTTTACAATTATAATTCCAAAAAAATCTTCAAAGTGGTATGAGACACTTTGATTCAAAAATCTCTTTTAAATGATTTTTGAAAATGGAATGATTAATTCAATATCTTGGAATTACTTATTTTGATTGAAAATGAAACGTTGTTATTGAAATGTTTATATTTTCGATATTTAATGTGTAATTATGGTACTTGGATATTTTACAGGTGGTTACGTGATAAACCATATGAAGGGTGGTGCCGTGAATACCAGGACGGGTGGTTACGTTATAACCTCCAATGCATTGGGTATGGAAGTCAGCCGTATGACTATTCCATTAAGTATGAGTGGAAGTCGACCGTATAGTTATTCCATTTAAGTATGTTTATGTCCCAAGTTACCTTTATATGTTATGTGTTCTTTATATGAGTTTTATGGTAATATTTTGGTTACAAAATGGTAAGTAATGATATTTTATTCAGTGAAGAGTTTTTACTACTTACTAAAGGTGACATGTATTACTTTGATAAAGTATACATGGTTTACTTGTTTCTTTGAAAAACTAACAGTTTTCATTCTTTTTGTATCCCTTACTAAGCTTTTTATGCTCACCCCAAGTTTTTTTTCAAATGTTTTTCACAGGACTTAATGTGGAATAGGGTCAAGGATGGGATCAAGGGAAATTCATGCTATCTAGTACATGGAACTAGACATGATTCTTTTTAAGAGTTTTTATTTTATGGTAATTTAGTAGAAGTGACTACTTTGTAATCTTTTGAGATGTAATAGTTATATCCTAATTCTCTAAAACTCTAAACCTGAAAAAATCCTCAATGTGAATTACTCTTTTAATTCAATATTAAGTAAGGTTTAAGGCTGGGGCCTTATATAAACACTATTATAAAAATTTAATTTAAATTAATGGTGACACATTGAAATAGAATAAAAACTTGTAAAGAACATTGAGTTCCTCATGCATTTCCTTCACGAGTTTCGATTATGAATTTGAACACAAATCACTCAATCATTGGCAGTATCCAATGAATCATCGGGTGTTTACAACTAAACCCTAAGAGATATCCTACTATAATATTAGTAAAATTATTGTTCTAGATGTTACAAAATATGTATTTGAAGAACATAACCCTATATCTTTAACCAATGATGGATGAGAAACATGTGATTTCCCCGAGTTGATCACACTTTATCAAATATGTGAATTTATGATTTCTTGAATTGTTTTCTTTTATGTGCCTTCTTCATAAACAAAAAAAACCCAAATATCATACAAAATAATTATCTCTTTTATTAATCACAAAATTATTTTAAAATTAATGATCTAAGACTCTATTGAGAGACAACCTAGGGTTTCTTCTATAATATTGAAATTATAGTTAAAAATAAACTTCTAATTTGACGCGCTCAACAACGTGATAACCACTAAAACATCCACTTCCCATTATTTAGAATGGGAATTTTTCTAGGAAAACTACAAACTCAAATTATTATAAATATTTCAGGATACCATCTTATACATTGACTCACCTCTAGGGTTTTCACTAAGCTTCTATAACCTTAATTCCAAAAATAGATTTTCTAATCCCCAAAGTATCTAAAACATTCCTATTATACCAACTATAGTGACCTAAGATAATTATAACTGAAATCTTACATTGATTATATTGTAAAATTAATATATCACATAAATAATCATGTAACCAAATGACCGATATGTTTAGTGTATTGAAGAATTGTTATATAAAGATATTATTTTACATAACATGTGAACAATTCACAATAATTTATCCATATTATCCTCATTATAGGCTTCTCATAAGCTATAATCATCTTCATAACTAAAGGAAATAGAAACATAAGAATGGTGTGAGCACATATTCTTAGTAAGGGTAATCATAAGTGATGATAACAACATATAATAAGTGAGAATAAGATGAGGAATATGGGTGTAATCACAATAAGTAGTAAAAATAATACCTAATTTATCATATATCATAAATCATGGATTACTACTTAGAATAACATAATCTGTGAATCAAAATAATGTGAAAACATGAGTAAAAAAACATGATCTGTGATAGCTTAACCCATTTATGAGAATAGTCCAAAAATTGTGAAACATATTTCTAATTTTTCATAAATATTACTATGGGGAAAAATACTTTCCTGATCCACATCATTTGTGCTCATCCTTATGAGAATAAAAATTACTCATGAATACTTATATCATGGTACATAAACCTTAAACCAATGCACTGAACAGTGATATAGGTCCCCACTCATTTTTATCCATACTTATGAGTTCCACATGAAATTGATTACTTATCACATCATAATGAAATAAAATAAATAAAATTAGTTTCATTAAGAACATTATAAATAACTCAAGGAATTTAAGTGGGTTTCATATGGATTAATATAATGAAATCATTAATAATTTCATCAATAATTATAGCATGATCAACCTATGTAAACTAATTGGGCCTCCAATGACATCAATAACATTATATGTAAACACCAGTTTATTAGAAAAATAAAGAATATGGTATTTAGACTATATGTATAAATTTTATATTATTATGTCAAAAAATTCCTTAAATTAATCGAATTATGGATTCAAGGTGAACACCCTTCAATTAAATGAATCAGAATAGGCTATTCACAGAGGAAACTCATTGGGTAAAATATAAGGATCATAAATAATGTATGATTAGAAATGACATAAGTAGTGATAGATCATTCCCAAAAAAATATAAGTAAATTAAATAGTTAATATAGATAAATAAGGTGTATGGGTACATTATAAGAATATCCTTGATCAATAATAATTTTTTCCAACAGATGTTGATTTAAATGGAAACCATTTTAAGCACATTAAGAGGAATTTCTTATTAAATAAGAAACACCGATGATATTTTTAATACAAATTATATATTAATTTATTATATATAATGGATAATATGATATAATTTTATTAAACCATTAAATATTAGAAATTAAGTATCATAAAAAATGATAAATGTAGAATAAGGTGGTGTTTATAAGGGAAATATTAAACAAATATTTTTATAATTTGTTGAAAACAACCCATATTGGAAATTTGAAAAAATTCATTACTTTTATTTTAATAATATCAAGTAGTATTAAATGATTCAAATCAAATATTGATGTATATATAAAAAAATTATCAAAATAATAAATTAATCAGGACATGGTAAAGGGGATGTTCCTATCTGTAAAGAAGAAATGTGGTTGGTTTCACTTAAAAGAAACACTTCAGTTAAAATATGAGTCAAGGGGAAATGAAATATCAAGGGACTATATAAAAACCCATAAATATATAAAGAGGTTTTTTTGTGGTTTTATAAAGAATAAAAATTCCACATATTTCATTCAAAAACTAATCTATATTTGAAAGTAACATTAGAATTAAAAAAAATTACATTTTGAGTAACTTTTTGAAAAAACTATTTTCATTTTGGGTACATTTGGAATTGATGGAAATTTTAAAAATTTAAATGAAATGGCTCTTAAAGACACATTAATATGGTAAAATAAATTCATTATCTAGTAATAATTCCAAAATAATGGTATTATGGTTCACATTAAGTAATATTCCCTAATAAATTAAATTCGAGACAAAGAACCCCGTACCTCGCTTCCATGCATAGTTGAATACACTCTATGATTCTGTAATAAATAAATAAATATCTTAGTAACCTATTTTATAAAATTTTTTACACATATAACCTTATATAATATTTATTTATAATTATTATATACATTTATATTAGTTTATTGTTACATATTTTTATTGTTGGGTGTTGATAATCATGATCGCTTTAAACAAATTTTGCAATAGTGTTGTTATTATTCATTCATATCAAAAATTTCATCATTAATATTGAATTAATTTAATAATAATTTATTAATTATAATGATTTTTTATCTTTAAATATCATTTTAGGAGTGCTTTAGTCTATATCCATGAATGTGAAATCGACTATAAACATTTTTCAGTGTTTTTTATACTATGAAAGGTTTTTTCTCATTTAATGTTTTAAATATTGAATTATATTTTCTAGAACCGAAAATAAATTAGATTTTCCATATTTATATCATATTATATCAGTAATTATGTTTTCATAATCATCGACAATATAATTTCATAGCATCTTTCAAGTAGCTGGTCTAGTCGACCCAAACATTAACATACCATACTTAATGTATGATTACACTTTGATTTAGTATCCATATCATTACACTAATAGAATAATGATATTAGGTTTTTTCTATTTGTATTATATATCAAAATTATAATGGAATAATAATAATAATTAATGGATATTAAAAAATTATGTAATTTGAATAAAAAATTATCTTCTTAGTATGCTGG